>JAUPFT010000014.1:45654925-46067425 GCA_036936625.1 Parnassius smintheus behrii
AAACTGACTCCGGATCATATGATAATCTTCCTAATAATAGCTTGATATAAAACTGCAGATAACAACCAGTTTGCCAACGTGACAACGATAGCAAGTCTCCCCTCCATAAGAAAACAACTGAATAAAATTATAGGTTCTATATTTCATTATCAGCAGTAGTAAGTAGACGCTTAATTACTTTAATTACCATCACGCTAAATAATCAAAAACGAGAGGGAACCAAGAAAGCGCCGAATTCTCGCATAAACTGCTAATAAATAACAAGTAATAACAATAAAGAAAATTTACTTGTGTATCCTTTGCGATTTCGCACTCGACGTGGAAACATTAGATAAATATTTCGTTAGGCATAATACCAGATAGAAATACAAGTTATAAGCGATGAAGGATTTTGTTGATCATAATTAGAAGTAAAATCGGGCTTTTAAATCCGTATATAAATCATTGTAGGGAATTGTAGAGTTTTTTTTCATAAACGCTATTTGGTAGGCGAATTGGTGTATGCTGTCGCAGTCATCTAGTACATTTGAATTGTCTGCCATTGAATAATGGATGCAACTATTTCATGCACATTTCCTATGCACATACATATATACAGGTTGCAAGCTCCCTAATAAAATCCTACCCGACTTGAGATTCCTTCCTATCTAAGATCTCACAATCAGCAGTGGTGTTTGTGCTTAAATGAGACGGTGATTAATATCGAGTCATCAATGATCGTAGTAGTACGTAGATCACTCAATAAGTTTTGAGATGCTAGAAATTTAAAAATGGAACGCACCCGTGTTACATTTCCAAAAAGCAAATTTATTTAAAAATAGAACTCCATAAGCCAATTGCTTAATATTAAAAAAAAAAACAAAGTTCTATTAATTTTCCTACAACGCTTCCCGCAATTTTCATTTAAAACGATGGATCTTAGCCGTGAATATTTGCGTGCTATGTTCTATTATGATTTTAAATTTGCTTTAACCGAACAATGAAGTTTACAACGGTTACAATTAGCATTATGGAATCAGCACCATCACGCGCAACAATTTTTAGGTGGTTTGCAGAATTCAAAAGGGGTAAAATTATCCTTCTAAAGATGAGCAAAGAACCAGGGACCCGCAAACAGCAGTAACGGCAGAAAATGTATAGACTACTGAAATGTTGGTGCGAGAAGACCCACGAATCACATATACGGACATCGAAAATGTCAGATCAAGACTGGCAAAAGTGTTTTCAGAGTTGGTTTAGGCGAATGGAACTTTGTTAGAATATGATGAAGAATATTTTGAAAAGATGTAAAATAAATATTAATAGTATATAGAACACTTTTCGTATATCTCAAAACTTATTGAGTGTCCTACGTAGTAGTAGTACTAGTAGAACAGAAAGTAGAGACCCCTAAATTTGTCATTGTGCACTTATATACGAGTATATTAATTTCGTCAAGGATATTTACGCAATGATATGACGTACGAAATAAAATTGTTTTATACGTCATTTTGTAATTTTTTATGGGTATGACAGAGGAGATATGACGGTAAATACTCGCAGATATCCCCTTTTTTGTCATTTTTAAGGTCAAATACAAACAAACACATTGGTAACTAAAGAATTTATGTTCGTCGTGGAGCCAAGCTGCAACAATATTATGCTTGCAGTACAAATGACTAGGCTCGACCCTAGAAGAACCACGCTCGTACAGAAAACCAGCGTATAATAGTGGCATAACGTTGCTGTATTTCGTATGATGAGAGTAGAAAACCTTAGATCCTTACAACTCATAACGATGTATCCTCTGGGATGACAATGCTTTTGCATTTTTATTCTTAATCTTCTGAATTTTAATCCAATATGTATGCCTGGTTCTCATAAAAATTAATATCTGTTTAAGTATAAAACTCACATCAGTTTAGTAATTACACATTTGGTTTTATAGTATATATATTTTTTCCTTAAGTATTTCACACGCATCAGGTGACAACCCTATCAGAATATACCCAGTCTACATACATTTCAACGTTGTAAGGAAGCTTCTCCTCTGGTCCTTACTCTTTACTTTGCGACTTAATGCTCACGTCTCGCGCCGGTGACGATAATGAATATATAATATTAACGTATTATAAAGATGACAGTTACAACGTTTAAGGTAATACCTCGAAAATTTGGTGGGTTTCAACTGATATATTTTTTAAGTTTTATTTTTAGTTTGATTATGAACCAAAATTTTTGTGTATGATTTTTGACTATATGACCTTGGATTGCGTAAAAGGAAAATACGATATCATGTAATTTTCTTGATAGAAAAAAATTGCAAAATATGCTATAACTAGTTACATTTCTCCATGACACCACAATATTTTTTCGAATAAAGCCATGGAATTATTTTTAAAGTATACTAAATAATCATATCAAATTCTCGTAAACCATTTTTAATTCATAACGAAGTTTTGTTAAAAATAAATAAAAAGGTCGTTTGGCGCTTACTATCGTAAAAACTATTACCGAGCGTGTGCTCACTATAACTATCTCATGATTTGCGTATTATGAAGTCATTGCATCACTGTCATTTTGAGACTCCCTTAGTCGTCCGTGAGCTTCAGCTTCACCGACAATCGAAGCTACATAATCGCACTGTTTGTTCTTTGAATGACCGATTCGGAACCGGAGACCCTTTTTACTGGAAAAGAGGCATTCCATCATGGTCCTCAGGAGTGGCAACGCATTTGCGTGCTCGTTTGTCACCCTATTCTAAAAATAAATCATGTGTAGTATTTGCGAAAATATTATAAATCTTAACTTGTTTCTTGAAAAATATCCTGGAATTTAAAGGTTAGTAACTTGAGTTATAAAATCAATTTCCAGGTGCACAATTTGCATGATGCTGATATTCAGTATTCATACGAGCGCGATGCTTATAAAAATTCTTTACTCCGTGCGCCCGTTATCGCAGATTATAAAAGTTGAAACTTTATAGCGAAGCGAACGACAAAATACAAAGTAGGCAGGTCATGTTGTAACGTATTGTTTCTCACTAATACATGGAAGCAATCAGAAATATCGATATTGATTGTAGGGTGACCCCAACTAGATTGATTGACGATCTAGTAGGAGATGCACGAAGTTTTATGATATATGGCTGAGGACCCGGCTTTGTGTCATTCCTTGGGGGAGGCCTATGTTCATTGTTCAGCAGTGTACTTGTGAAAGGCTGTAATGATGACGATGTTTTTGAAGCAAAAGTATCGATATAGATAGTTAAAAAACATTATACTAGAACCAGACAAAAGTAAGTAATAAGAGTCACTCATCTCCACAGTCAGTAATTAAAATCTGCCCCTAAATGAATTACTGACTCGCAAACGGATCGATATAAAAATTGAAAGTGACACTATATGTATATATATTGATTCAATTAGGTTGGTTTTTCTTAATCTATGAATTATGAATAACTTTGCTTTGAATTAGTTACAATAGAGATGGAAATATTATTAAATTGTAATAAAAATGCCAATGTATGCCAATTTCAAATGTATGCAATTACTATTGGTAATAATTTAAGCTTTACTGTTAAGTGATATTTCAAAATTTGTTAATGGGTGCTGTAATTATTCTTGTAAGATTAGCATAATATTATTTAATTAACATTTATATATTATAATGACATAAAATAATGATAATTTTGCTGTTTCTACGCTGTTAGGACGAGAGAGATGAGACGCCCGAGTGTTGACATAAGACTGACTGTAATTACGTTTTTGTTAAATTTATATATTAGATTATACACAAACATAGGTTCACCTCAGTAGATACTACACCTCCCTTCTCAAAGAAAAAAGAAATGAATATGTGCATTTCTTTTTTATCGTAACAATATTTTAAAATACACAATAATTATATCCTATTTTATAGTATTCTTATCTATAAAATGTAATATAGCATAGGTAAAAGCTTAGTGATAATTAAAATAAAGATAAGATTAATATGTTTGCAATTGATATAATTTATTTTATTTTATTTATTTATGTCTTTTTAAGGGAAACGTATAGTACAATAAAAATACATAATACAAACGTATAAAAGTAATCCTAAAACCAATAAAGTTTCCACAGATGTCTACTACATATCAAAAGCTTGCAACAACAATTTGTATAAAAATTTAAAAAATAAATAAATGAATGTTATTTATAACCTAACATTGGCTACAAAGCAGTTAAAAGTTATTACTTTTAACTGCTTTGTACTTAATGTTTGTACAATACAGTGTACAAAGTAATACAAAACAACCCGTAGTAAAGCTACGAATATTATTAATTAAGTTTTACAATATTTTTATAACTATTATATTTAAGATGTAAGATATCTAATTTACAATAATTTAAGTTAAAATTTTTACATTTGCGAGATATAAAATTATTTTTTTATAATACGGTAAAGTAATAATAATTAATAAAACTTAGCACATTAATTTATTATTGTTGTAATTGATTACACAATGTTGGAAATATAATAACCATATTTTTTTCTAAAATGGATTGTCATGTTATACGTGTCATATTATAACATAGATTATAATAAAGGATATGGCCAAAATTGTATGAACCTGTGCCCCAGACAGTACAGAGATGAAATCTATGTCATTTGAAAGTACAGATCTTCTATATAAAGAATTAGAAAATTACATGTAGCTACGCAGTAGTGGAAAAAAGTTATGAAGATTGAAATAGTTGATTTTGGCAGTCGGTTTTTACATAATTACACAATGTAGATATTAATGAAGTTCCAATTCATTTGAGTGTTATGTAGGTTAATGTATTTGCATGATGATTAGGATGTGTGGCTTAGCTAAAATAACAAGGACAGCAGTTTTTTTCGGTCTTTGAAATTATTACTTGTAACTAGTTTTTGTAACATAATTATATTAATACTCTTATTGATCGAAGTATATTAGATAGAAAATAATTAAACTTATGTATTACACCGTTTATAATTAGTGCAGCACTCGCGTGGGGCTACGGCACTTATTAAATAAAAGTAAAATACGATAAAACACAAATACGTAGGAAAAGCGTACATAATATACATATCGTATACCTACCGGGTGACACTTTGACTGTTTTGATGCTTGACGGACGGATACAGTGTTGCAAGTACTAAAGTAAAATAACCCTATCCTATAATGTAACGCTACAACATGTTTTAGCTGTTGCTGTAGAAAACAAATAAATAAAATCCTATGCTTTAGTGTATTTTGATTATTTTGATGTATTATTTCATTAATTGAAGGCTTGTTTTTAAACATAACATATCATAAATAAAGTGTTTTTATGAGTTTAGCCATTGTTTTTTCCCTACTCTGATTTTTTTAAGTATTATATGGCCACATTAAAGGTGCTATAGAGTGACTTCAAAGAAAAGAAATCACTTTAAGTACTTTTAAACTTGATTATTTTTTAACAGCTGCTATGAAATGTTAATAGCTATTCAAAATTCTTTTTTTATTTTATTTAAAATAAAATAAGACTATTTATTTTTGTACAGCTTGGGGCAAATTTCGGCCATCTCATTTATTACATTTATTTTAAGGATAATATAATTTAGTTCAGTTTTTGTTAACAATATATATATTTGCCATCTCTTATTATTTTACGAGACAACTATCACATAAGTTATTTTAACACATTTTAAAAGAAAGATAGAAAACAGAAACATTATTTTCCGCTACAAAGCAATACACAAAAATAAAATATACGGAAAATTTATATAAAATAAACAATTTATTGGATTGATTTTTGTACACCAAAAAAAAAACTCGTAAAACCCCTCTGAATGTAACAAAAGTTGATTGAACAAAGTAACAAAGTTCTCTGAAGGCGGCATTAATATTTAATTGCCAAAAGCTTTTAAGCCTCACTTTGATGTTTTGACGTCTGCGCGACGGAGGAAACGCTATGAGAATTTTAAAATACTCCGCCTACCTACGAATTAATAAATTGTAAAAGAATAATAATAACACTGAGTAAAATGACACCCTCTCAGAAATGAGAGGAGGCCTGTGCCCAGCAGTGGGACGTATACAGGCTGTAACTTTACTTTACTTAAATTTAAAATCTAAACTATTGTAAATATGTAATAAACAATAATTAAATGTAAAATGTAAACTTTTTTAATAAGAAGACGAGGTGCATTTAATTAATTTGTCATTTGTTTCTGTAGTAGAAATCGGTTTGAATTATAGAAAATGTACGTAATACGACAGGATGAATTTAGCTTGAGAATTTTTTTGTTATGTTTGATAGGAGTTTCGCTGTCACCTTCTTTAAAAATAAAATTATGACATACTCGTACTTCGATTGACATTTCATGCTTCAGCCTTATCCCGTTCCACTCTTTACAACTTGTTCAATGAGCTTAATCAATCTCAGAGACTATCTGCGATTAGGTTGAAGATAAAGTTAGTGCTTTGTGACATATTTATGATAACAGCTTAGCATTAGACCACGTTAATAAGATGTAGTAGTATTTAGTTACAAGTAGTAAAAAGACAATATGCTGTATTGTAGCCTTCCTTTCTCTATTTAATGATTAATTAATTTATGATTGATTTGGCCAAATGTGTTTCATAGACAACGAGCGGTTTGAGTAGTATTCCAAAAAAGTATGAAAATTAACAAGTGAAGCTATCAAAAAAGTAGGTAATTTAAATTTTTTTTAAGTAAGTAATTTATTTTAATATAATTAGAAATGTTTGTACATATTGTATGTTTATTTTCCATTGATTTGCTTTTATTTGCAAAATTACTGCAGATGTTACATCCACACTGTATTCTATAAAAAGGGCTAAATTTACTGTTAGTGTTTTTATATTACTATTTTTATTAAATTTCCGACATTAAAAGCGAGTGTGCTTACAGCCGTCCGAGTTGCCTCGAGGTATGGGGTGGACTGAGAACCAGTACTATTACTTGAAACCAGTCCATTTTGCAGTTTCATGCTGAAGTACAAGGTTTTTAAAGTGTATTTTCTAAAATTATTTATGTAGCTCTCACCTTTTACGTGGTAAAGCTACGGCGTAGCTAGATTATAGTTGTAGCACGAATAAGTCGGCTCGAACGGGGCAGGACCACGCTCTCACAGAACATCAGTACTGCTGCTGCAAAACACAGTAATGCTGCTGTGTTTCGTATGGTGAGTGTAGAGAACCGGAAACCTTTTTTTACTGGAATCGAGGCATTCCATCTTAGTCTTCAGGGGTTAAAACGCGTCTGAATTTTGATTCTTAATTGAGGATAAATGTAGATGTCTATGAGCCACAGCATCCACTTATGGTCATCAGGAGGACTATGTGCTCTTTTGTCACCCAACGCTATAAAAAACACTTGGTTTTTTTCTTTTTCCTATTATTATTATTATTCATATGTTGTGTTTCATTCTTTCACTGGCATACATTTTTTTTATGAGAGCTCTCATAGCCTATGCTATCACTTCCCGGTGCACGATTGATATTCCTCCTGCGTATAATGTCTGCAGCACGATCGTGTCGGCTTCAATGGAGAATGACTACGCTTGCACAGTATGTCAACATAATACTGTTTCATATGTTGAGTAATGCGAAACGCAGATGTGATTGGGGATGATAGAGCGTCTGCGTTTTTATTTTAAACCGAAATAAGATGAAATTTATTTGGGCCACAATACCTATCTATTTACCATCTATTACATCAGCTGCTAAGTATATGCCCGTTTTTCGATCTTAATTCAATAAAATATTTGGATTTTTTTTAATAAAACAAATAATAGGTGGTTCAGAATGACCATTTTTACTACACTTTCAGTTCTGATCTATGTTCAAATCATCAAATCTCTATCCCATAGAGAAATTAGCTTGAAATTGATTTTTAAACAATTTGAAGTATTGTTATTGAAAATGCAGGGGGATTATTTCCTTAAGCATAAAACTTTACAATAATTACCGTTACAGCATATAAAAGTCCACTCCTGGACTTAGGGCTCCCCATAGATTGCTTCATAGGGGGATGTTTGCTACAGCGGCCACGCTTGGCAAGTGGGGTTTATTTTTAGTTGTTATTAGGAAGACGCTGCTGCCCACCTCCTGATTTATTTCCCTGTGTCGCCCCTTAGCAGTAGCAGGCTTACTTTGGTAGTGGATATTCTTATACCGCTACTACACAGCAATCACATCTGTTGCAGCGGTTATTTTCATTCATGTATTTCAAAATGTTATAATAAACCTTTTTATAGAGTTTTAGCGTACACATTGCAAAATAAACAAATTACTAATTCTGTGGAGTTTAATACCTAGAATTACAAGCTTCTAGTCATTCCCAGTTTTAAATATAGGGAAATAATAATGGTTCCGAAACAAATTAATCTCCAGCGATCTGTGGCCGACTATTATTCTAATTAACCAGCATTATAATAAATTACCGTCAAAAAAACCCAATACATACCGAAAAAAATTACAACTTTTTAACAAACAAAGGAGAGAACGGTCAAATTACGTTTCTCCTAAAAAAAATAGATCTTCGAATAACAAAAATAAACTTCCGAATAAAATACTGAACCTCCGACAAGATTACTAAGTTACCGACAACATTTACGACAAGTTTTTGAAAAAATAATCATATTCTTACGACTTGCATGAACTTGCATATTATAATTTCTATTGTTGGTTATCAAATATATTTTTAACTCTCAATAATTATGAAAATACCTCAACTGTTTGTCCCGCGCGATCGGGTTCGGGTCGCGTTCGGCTGTTGTCGCGAGGTCGGATGGATGTTCCGAGCGCAGTGCGCTTGCAACGACCGATCCTTGCGTTTTTGTTTGTATAAGAAATTTAATAGTTTTTGTTGCTATTGGTTTAATATTATTATGTATCTACTAACTTAGTATCTATTAAGGAAACTTAGTATTGTTGTGAAATATGGATGAGATATCTGTGTACCGTTCTGAGTCGGAGGAGGAAGAAGAGGGAGCTGGTCCATCGGTACCGGCGAAGAAGAATCGTCGTAACGAAAGTTGGGTGCTGATTAAACGGTGCTATAATGTACAAGAAGCAGAGAAATTTGTGAGTAATGAAAAGACTTGGTCAAGAAATTATACTCGGGACAGTGATGAAGGCCAAAAACGTTTCTATCGTTGTAACAAGGTAAAATCCAAGGGGCCACAGTGTGATTGTGCGTTGTATTTATTGTTTGTAAACGACTGTAATGATATTCTTATTTTTAAGACCACTTCGGAGCACAACCATGACCAGATTGGTACGTGAAGTGAGTACGGAATTTCGGAAAACGTTAAAAGAAAATAAATAGGTTGTTTGATTTACGCCTAAAGCCAAAAGCTATATTAGAGGCTCTAAACAACACGACAGGGATAAAGGCGCCTTCGAAACGGCAACTCAACAACTACTTATATGACAGAAGGTGCGAGAAGTTCGGCAGAGCTGCAATTTACTTAGGTGAACTTTAAAAATGGATTTTCGATCCAACAACTATTCCCGATGATGAAAATGAAGTTTTCGTGTTCAGCTATTACGTGATAGAAGTGGAAGAACTAAGTTTTCGTCTGGCATTGTCAACTAAAAAATTACTCAGCGTAGTTTGTTCCACGGACATACTGCACATAGACGCCACATACAAACTCATATGGCAAGAGTTCCCCGTTTTAGTTCTTGGTTCCACTGATAAGAACCGCAAGTTCCATCCGCTTTATCTTGGTGTGTGCACGAATGAACGTCAAGAAGATTTTCAAATGATTTTTGATGGCCTTCGTATGTGCTGGGCTCACGCGAAGAAAAAAATGCACCAAAAAGTTCAGAAAACCGTCAGCAATAAAACGAAACAGAAAGAAATCATACAAGACATAGACGCGCTACATAATGCTACATCATATGAAGTATTTAATGCTGCATTACAGGCTTTTGTTGAAAAATGGCAGACTCAAACCGAGTTCATTCACTACTTTAAAGAATAAAACTGGCCAAGAGCGTGTCGGGCCACGCTCAGTGTAGTTTTCCGTAGTTTCCCGTCCATCACAATAAGTGTTCCCACTTATGAGTTTAAAGGTCCATTATGTTCGCGCTCCAGCAGCGCTTCGCGCTCCTGCAACTGCTACCGGTAGTGGGTACTGTTGTTTCCATCCAAGTTCAAAATGATTTTCCTAGAAAGTCCTTATAAAGTTCTACTCTTCAGATTTTTTTCATATTTTCTAAACTTATGGTTCAAAAGTTGGGACACATTGTTTTTTACTTTTGGAGCGATTATTTCCGAAATTATTGACATTATCAGAAATTGATTTTAGTAAACCCCTATTCATTTTTAAATACCTTTCCAACAATACATCACACGTTAGGGTTGAAATCAAAAAAAAAATTACTTCCCACTTTACATATAGAGGGGCTTACCTAATAAAACATTTTTTTCCAATTTTTATTTTACCACTTTGACGGCGTGATTGATACACATATTGGTACCAAATTTCAGCTTTCTAGTGCTAACGGTCACAGAGATTAAGCGAGGACGGACAGACGGACATGGCGAAACTATAAGGGTTCCCAGTTGACTACGGAACCCTAAAAATGGTTAAAGAAACATCCAAATTGGTTTTTAGGCGCAGCACCGTGTTCATCCGGAAGCATTCAATCGGAACATAAAAGACCAAAACACCTTACGTGAACGTCTTCCACTTTCACATTTCTTGACCATTGCCACTGAGATGGTTGCTCAGTGGTCTTTACAAAATTGCAAGGAACCTTTACTGCTGCATCTCTGACGGATCTTTTATTTGGCTCAGTTTCCTTTCAATTCAGAAAACTGCATCTCTGACGAATCCATTTAGCTCAGTTTATTTTCAAAAGTCTGCGTCCCTGACGGATAATTATGCTCAGTTTCCTTTAATTAAAAAATATCCATTTCCATTTGGAATGAACAGGCTATTTTCAAGCTTTCCTTTACGCTTCGTTTCAAAACATTTAAATAGGCTGACGAATCAATTTTGCTCAGTTTCCTTTTAATGGCTGCATCTCTGACAAATCTATAAAATAAAACTGAATTTACGGATTCTATCGCGTTTATTTAACTGATTTTACTTATTTTTAATTCCCGACGTTTTGGGTGCTTTACAGCAACCATGGTCACGGGGGGGGAGGGGGGAATGAGATGTTTGACGTCTCAATGTCATTGTTAGCTAGCATAGAATTCGCTAATACCATCATGTACTAAACCACCAAGGTTGTATAGGTTACCGAAGATACACAAACCAAACGCTCCACTACGTCCTATAGTGAGCCAGATCGATTCACCACCTTATAAAGCTGGCACAACACTTGGCAAAAATACTGTCACCACTGAGAGGAAATACCAGAGCACACACAAAGGATTCATACCATTTTGTTAGTGAGATAAAAGACCTACATCTCGCTGACAATTAAACTATGGTCAGTTTTGATGTTCAGTCACTATTCACATGCCTACCAATTGAAGACTGCATCTTAATTGCAACTAGGAAGCTGAAAGACAACAACATGCCTGCTGAATATGCAGTATTACTCAAACATTGCCTCACATCTGGCTATCTATTGTGGAAGGAAGAGTTCTACAAGCAAGTAGATGGTATGGCGATAGGCTCACCTGTATCTCCCATAGTCGCCGAAATATTTATGGAGGACTTCGAGGAGAAAGCCCTTCTTACTGCTCCTGTAAATCCAAGATTCTACAAGCGGTTCGTAGACGATACCTTCACAATTTTACCATCTGACAAAGTAACCGCATTTTTAAACCACCTTAACTCTATAAACTCTAAAATACAATTCACAATGGAGTTAGAGGCAAATAATTCTTTAGCTTTCCTAGATGTTTTAGTCATTCGAAATCCTGATAACACTATTGGTCACACTGTGTATAGAAAAAAGACCTATACCAACCGACATTTAAATGGTGAATCTCACCATCATCCTTCACAGTTAGCTACCGTGGGTAAATCTTTGTTTCAGAGAGCACGAGGGATCTGTGACAGAAAACATCTGGCCGCCGAGCTGCAGCATGTCAAGCAAGTGTTGCAAGACAACAAGCTTCGGATCCCGCGCCTACGTCACAGTGGCCGAGTGAAGCCGGCCACAGTCGGGCGTGTGCCTGCTGTACTACCATATGTCAGAGGATTCACAGACAAGGTTGGCTACATCTTGAAGCGAGCTTCCATTAAAACATACTACAAGCTGCCGAAGAAGATTAGTAAATTTTTACCATCCGTCAAGTGTAATATCCCTCTACAAGATGCAGGAGTGTACAAGTTAGATTGTGAATGTAATCTCTCTTACATAGGTCAAACAAAAAGATCCATAAAAACCCGTGTGAAAGAACATACAGCTGACGTGAAGCACCGACGCTCCGGGAAGTCTGCAGTCTGTGAACATGTTCAAGATCGTCCCCACCATTATATCAGATTTGATAAGCCACAAATCCTCGCAAAAGAACACTGATTCCTACCAAGGATGATACGCAAGGCTGGTGAAATTAATAAGACATCCGAATTTCAATAGAGAAGATGGTTGGGTGCTGCCATCTGCTTGGGATCCTATAATTAACAAAATTAAACCCAAACCCAAGCATACCAATGCAAGACTTCAAGATACTGAAAGTTCGTTTTGCGTAAGTCGGACCAAAAATTAATATTCAAAAACTGAAGGTAGCCGGGCTAACAATGACATTGGGACGTCAAACATCTCAGTCCCCCCCGCGACCATGGTTGCTGTAAAGCACCCGAAACATCGGGAATTAAAAATAAGTAAAATCTGTTAAATAAACGCGATAGAATCCATAAATTTAGTTTTATTCGATGTGCAGAGTTAAATTTAAGAAATCATTAAATCTATAAAACTCAGTTTTCTTTCAATTCAAAAAACAATCGATAGTTCATTTCCCAGTGACCATGCGGGTGAAGCCGCGGGTAACAGCTAGTCGCGAAATATATTTGATTTTAAGCAATTGCCGGATTATTATGACTATTTACTATAATAGTCAGTATTAAGTAGATGCTGCTGTATTTCGTATGGTAAGTGTGGAGAGTTGGAAATCCTTTTTACTTAAAACGAGGAATACTGTCTTATTCCTCATTAACAAAGCATCTGAATTTCGATTCATAATTGAGTATAAATGTAGACAACTATGGGCCACACCTTACCATTACCATCAGGTGCACTGTGTGCTCGTTTATCATTCTAAATCTATAAAAAATATACGATAGAGTATGTTGACTTATTTACTTCAGGCGGACTCAGAAAGACTTATTCAATAATTAATCCAAATTAATAATTTGCATTAAACTCGCTAATTAGCTTCACATTTCAGAGACATAATTTAAAGGCTTGCTCCATCTATCCATCTATTCCATTACTGCCTATAAAAATAAGCCAAACATAGGCCTCCCCATGGGTTGCCTCATAACGGGTATTTAAATTCACAAAATTAACGTAGGCTTAGTTTCAAAAACGAAAATCACAAAGTCATTTTATCCATAAATATAGAATTTGTCAAAAACTTGATAGCGGCGCCACGTCAAACGAAACCGGTAAATAGATGAAAAGATTAAAACGATGAAATGAAGCTAAAATAAAGGAATACCAAATAGCAAAATTTAAACAGCCCACTTTGTTCACGTACATAATATAATTGCAGCAACAAAATTTTATAATTATAATGTATTAATGTCTTGTAAAAAATAATTATATTATGACAATTCATAGCCAAACTTTTACAAATTATTGCGTGTTGGCTTTGGCAATATATATATATATATATATATATATGACAGTGACATACAGGTGTTATAAGAGAACCTATAGGTGTTATAATATGTCAAAGGTCAAGTCGTTCAGAAATTACACGATCACTAATAGGAGAGAGAACAATGAATTATATGTTATATGAATATCTTGCATATATCCTCTGGTAATACTGCTCCTCAATCTCGGGTTAAGTGGTTCTGAGTTCCTCGGTTTTATTCATTACAAAATTTATAATTATAAAATAACATTGAAATTTTGGTTTTATTTTTTATAGAATAAGAATAAAAAATGAGCATACAATCCACCTGATGGTGAGTGGATCTGTGGCCCATAGACATCTGTATTTATATTCGAATAAGAATAAAAATGCTTTTGTATTGTCACCACTAAGGAATATGAATGAGGGTGACAACGAGCACACAAATCACCTAACGCCATGTGAACGCTGTGGGCCATTGACATCTACATTTATCCTTGATTAAGAACAAAAATGCAGATGCGGTGTCACAGCTGAGGACTAAGTTTGAATGCCTCGTATCTAGTAAAAAGTTTCTTCGGATCTGTATACTTACCATACGAAACACAGCGGAATTTAACTATAATAATAAAGCAGAGCGAGATGGTATTTCATACCGGCACATCGAAGGCAACTTTACAAAACACAAGTTCGGCCTCACATGGGATACTGATCTCGGGGCACCCCAGTACCAGCTCCTTTCACTTGACCGCATCCAGCGCAGAGCAGTTAGAATCGTCGATGTCCGAGTTCTTTCTGATGAGCTCAATCCACTGGCACTGCGTAGGGTTATTGTATCCCTTTGCGTTTTCTATCGCATCTACTACGGGGAGTGTTCTGAGGAATTGTTCGTATTCATTCCAGCCGCCAAATTTCACGAACGCATGTCGCGTCGAAATTCACGATACCATCCTAACCTTCTGGTTGCTTGGAGGTCCTCCACGCGTCTTACTAGGAATTTTCGTACTCTTACAAATTCTATATGGAATTTTTTACGATCTAGGATTTTTCGGGACCGAAACGACTTAGGGACCTTCAAGAAAAGAGCTCACTCCTTTCTAAAAGGTGGGCAACGCACCTATAATTCCCCTAGTGTTGCAGTTGTTCATAGGCGGCGGTAGTCACTTACCATCAGGTTAGCCGTATGCTCGTTTGCCCCCTCTTCTATAAAAAAAGCTGACAAGGAATCTGTAGTCTTCATTGTTTGAAGTTAGTTGTACATGTTTATGGGCTAATGCAGTCAATTAAATTAAGGAGAACTGTAACTTGGTTTTTCACTTCACTCTATATTAATAAAACATAAAAAAAATCTACCTATGTGCGTTATAGACTGCAACCATCTTATCGATGTGCCTCAAACTGGATAACAAGGCACTACATAAAAAGTTAACAAATGAACAAAATTTATTTCTTATACAAATGCAAATTCTTCGTTTGCATAAAACACCGTTTACGTGGTCTTCAGTTAAATACATATAAAGTGCATGTGTTTAGTCTGCACGTAGACGTGCAAATATTTAAGTACATAAAATAAAAACTATTTATAAGTGGAGCACATAAATGATTAAAGTAATTTTTCCATTCTTAACGTTCTTTTAGGCTATAGAAACAATTTTTAGTGAAGTAGCTTACTCCGGGTATCCACTAGTTTTAAATAGCGGTCATTCAATTATCAGTTGTTCTCTAGAAACAAAATCTGTCTTAGTTTCACCCGGACCCTTTTAATTCCCTCTGAATTAGGTAACTAGGATAGCAACTCCAACCCGAGTATTGTTGTCCCCTGGGGTCGTTGTTTATAATTCTATATACCGACTTAACACCGACTTCTGAAGCTATTACGTGGTAATTATTTTATTATTTTTAGTTATTCAAAGGTGGCTTTCCCTTTATTTATTTTTTTCTTAATTTTACCAGCATTATTTGAATTTTAAGCCGAAAGCCGACTTTCCTGAAAGTCTCTTGACTGGGGTCATCAGGTTAGGCCCTGAAATGCATGATATTATTATAAAACACCCAACAGAAATATTAAGCACGTAGAAACAGGTTGTGCTCAGCCAGATATTATTGTTTATAAGATGAATATTTTACAGATTAAGGATGATATACAAGCACACAGTCCATTTGAAGTGGATTCTGTGACCCATTGACGCCTACATTCTACATCTATACTCGCTAAGAAATTTACAGCCAGCGCTAACCATCTGAGCTACCACGGCTTTACCACGTGCTTGGCGGTGAAGGGAAACATCGTGAGGAAACCTGCATGTCAGAGAAATAAACAAAAAAATATATTTCGAAGACATGTGAAGTTCGCCAGCACGCATTGGGGCAGCGCGGCGGACAATTCCTTGCCCTAAAACCCTCTCAGAATGAGCAGAGGCCCGTGCCCAGCAATGGGACGTATATAGGCTCTAACTTTACTTTTACTTTTACCTTACTCGCTAAGATGTTTTATAGGTAATAAAATATCTTTGATTACACGATTAAGAATCAAAATGCAGTGGCGTTGTCATCTCTGATGATTAAGATAGAATGCCTCGTTATTAGTAAAAAAAAGGTGAGTGTGGAGATTAAGCCGCTATTTTGCGCTGGTATTTTGTAAGGTTGTGATCCTACCACGATCGGGCCGACCCATACGTACTAAAATCAACGTAACGTTGCTATATCACGTATAATACAGCTGCAGGATGACTCTACCACGCTTAAAATTACATTATGAAGCAGTATAAACCGTATAATGTTATAATTGTTGCTCTTTGTGAGTCGTGTCCTAGATAAAATTTATAACAAGAACTTGTAGGAACCACTGCAGTGTATAGCGCAGTTATCGAGACACAATGAAGACTTAGTTTATTGTTTGCCAGCTATTGTGAGCGCCACCTGCATGTTGGCGGGAAACTGTCACAATGCGTTGGAACTGTGACGTACAATACCTACTATCATAATACCGAAGATAACCCTTCTATATTTTGTTACTGTACCTATTTAATTATAATATAAATTTATTTAAAGTTTGACAGGATTATATTATTATTCATTTATTCTTTATTGCATTTTTTACTTTTTTTTTCTAACTTAGTGCCTTGAGGTATTTTCTAGCAGTCAACTCATAGAGTGGTAAGAATGAGTTCTATAACCGGTAAACCGAGAGGGCGAGCATCTGTCTCAGAGAGCTGTCAGATTTATCGTCCACAAGTTTGAGTAAAGATTGGGAAAGTGTCGATTTTTTTTTTTGCGCCCGAAGCAATTAAAGGGCTACCCTATGCGTAGGGAGGCGGAAAATGCATTACGCATACCACGATAGCCGGTCTATCGTGGTTATGAGGGGCTCACTGTCCTACCGGGGACCCTAAGTGATACCCTCTAAAAACCGCCTTTGGGGAGAGGCAGCCGGCTGATTAAGCTCTATTGTGCCTTATCATGAGCGACCCTCTTTTGGGAAAAGAGGGCGCAGGCGGCTAAGAGCCGCTGAGGGAGTGCCTACGAAGGCAGAATAATATTAGTTAATATAATAATAATTAGCTTAATTAGAACTGGCCTGAGCCGCCAGGAGGCAGTTCAGGTCGTTTGACAGTTTATTAGGCGGGTCCGAGAGAGAGTTTCTCGGCCTGCGGACAGGATAGCGAGAGGGGGGTGGGGCTGCATAAGAAGCCGCCTCACGAATTAAATTGTTTGGGTGCGACTCTGAGGATTTGAAGAAGTTCTCAGAGAGTTTTTTAAGGAATTGTTGAATTGTTGGGAGCTCTAAGTCCCGATGAAGGTCGGCATTACGGACGTACCAAGGTGCGTTCGCAGCTCGACGACAGAAGAGGTTCTGAACTATTTGGAGTTCATTTAAAATGTTAGGGTTTGCGTGGGCAAAGACGGGGCCCGCGTAGGACATGACGGGTCGTATACAGACCTTATAAAGGGTTCGCTTGTTTCGAAGGGACATTTTACTGTGTCTGCCCAACATACTGTTGAGCCTACTCAGGTAAAACCGTGCGTGACGGGTGACTCGTTTGACGTGGGGCCTAAAAGTGAGCCCTGTGTCTAGAGTGACACCTAAATATTTGGCGGTCGTATGCCAGGGGACAGGGGTCCCTAACATACGTATTGGAGGGCTGTTTTTAAGACGGCGTCGTTTATAATCGAAGTGAACGGCGGAGCTCTTCTCCGGGTTCACATCGATGCGCCATTTTTTGAACCAAGCTCCTAGGTCATCAACTGACTTTTGGATCTTGTTCCGTATGAAGGGTAGTGAGACACCTTTGCAGTAGATGGCAGTGTCGTCTGCGAAGAGGGAGAGTTGAACACCTTTCGACGGGATGGGAATGTTGCTCCTCTGCTGTACATCCTATTCACCAACGGTGAATAGGATGTACAGCAGAGGAGCAAGTACTGAGCCCTGAGGGACACCAGCCTTGATAGTTCGCTGTGAAGATAGCGTGCCTTCGTGTCTAAAACGAAAGGTACGATGTTTCAAATAGGAGGCCACGAGACGAACTAGACGATCGGGGAGACCTATTTTGTAGAGCTTGTAGATGAGGCCTGTGTGCCAGACTCTATCGAAAGCTTTGGCTATATCGAAGAAGACCGCGATGGTTTTATGACGTCGAGGATAGAAACCGCTGAGGATATATTCCACAATGCGGTGAACTTGTTGGGGACATGAGTGTTTGGCTCGGAAGCCGAATTGGTGGGGGATGATGAGAGGGTCACCGTCTGTGGGAAACAGATAGCGCCTCATCCGTGTTTGGATGACTCTTTCGAAGAGCTTGCCCATTGCCTTGAGGAGGCTAATGGGGCGATGGCTGTAGGGGAGGTTGAGAGGCTTGCCTGGCTTGGGAATTCCAATCACAGTTGCCTCTTTCCACGTAGTGGGAAAATAACTAAGGTTGAAGCAGGCGTTGAAGATAATAGATAAAAAGGTTAACAACTGCTCGGGAAAGTGTTTAAGGGCTTGGTTGGAGATGCCATCCGCGCCCGGAGCCTTTTTAGGCTTAAGTCCTTTGATGAGAGATGAAATCTCATCATTGGACACAGAGATAGGTTCGGAGGCCGTAGGGGGTGAGTTCCGGCGGCGGACCTCATCCTCCACTGCCTGGACGTGTGAGGGGTCGACAGGTTGAGAACTGGGGGAGCATTGAGCGGCAATGCTATCCGCAAAGCACTCAGCCTTTTCCTCGTCCTCGAAGGCAACCGTGCCGTCGGGACGGGAGAGAGGGGGAGTGTGGGTGATAGCGTCTATGCGGAGGGCTCTAGCCATCTGATAGTACGCTGTGTGAGATGGAGAGATATTCTCCATGAGCTTACTCTTTTCGAGATCTTGAAATTCAGAGAGGCGGAAGCGGAGTTTTCGTTGAAGACGATTGGCCGCGCGCCTATATTCGGGGGTGGGATATTTTGCTGCTCTCCGGAAAGCAGCTTTTTTGGCTTTTATTAGGTTGCTAATATGTAGGGGAAGCCCACTATTGTTAGCAACCGGGACGACCCTTTCGTTCTCCTTAAGGGAGGATTTAATAAGAGTGGAGAGTGGAAAGTGGAAAGTGTCGACGAGGGTTGCGTATCTTATACTCAGAATCGGTTGATTCGGGGGAAGGCTGTTAAGCCTTCCCCCAAATCAACAATAATTCTTCAAGATTTGACTGTGATTATAGTTATAATGTCCTTCAGACCAAATTCCGGTCTAGGCGGCCAGTCTCAGTGGAGACTACCCTACTGGGCAGGGCAGGATTACAATGCATAAGGGCACACACACACAGGACACAGGTGGCTTTGTTCCCTTACTCTAGTCTGATGCATGAAAATCCGATATGAACGGAGATAGATCAGGTGCAGGAACAATAACATGGATGAAACACCTCGAAATTCCTGATTGCAGGCTGCTATTGGAATTTCTAGATAGAGAAATTCAACAACTTACTTTTGGCCAGAGCCGGGAGTATCCAAGCTGTAACTTTTTGTAGCTGGTTAAACTAAGAGGTGTATCCGCACTTCGCCCTAACTTATACAATATTATGTATTAAAACCAAAATCGAAATTCTTTATTTAGTTTAGTTGTTTGAAATTGGATTTATTTTTTATTAATACTTAATTTTTTTACTGGTAAGCTAATTGAATCGAAGCATTTTATCTTAGTCCTTAGGGGTGACAACCGAAAACGATTTAAAAATTATATTTTTTTCTGTTTATTTGGATCACCTACAGATTAGACACAACACTGTAAAAATATTACATAACACTGCGAGGGTTGCATGCTACGTGTTCATCTTCTTACATGTAACTACAACTTGCATAGATAGCGAAGTGGATTAAAAAAGGGAAATAGAAAATAATATGCCAATAAATATACAATTATATGAAAAACTGATTCGGTACAGCTAGGTTGAGTTTGAAATGTTTGCGAAACTTGAAAAAGCTCTAGGGATTTTAACGTGAAGATAGTATCAGGTAAATATATGGTACATAGTTTTGTATTAATTTGGTATTCATTTCTTTTAAGAACAATAATACGAGTAGCGGTATTGTTATTACTAATTATAACGTCCTTCTGACCGAGTTTTGGTGACAGCGGCCAGTTTCTACGGAGTCTAGTCATTTGCGTAGGACGGGATTATAGTACACAAGTGTGTGCGCAAGCGCAGGTGCATTCTCTGTTCCCTCACTGTCATAGTCCAATGGAACGGCATTTCAACAGGAATGGAGAAAAAATCAAGTGTAGGACCATAGACGTTACGTGTTTTCCGAGGCATGGGGGTGAATCATCCCCACCTTCCTAACTCTAGTGTGCTAATCAAAATTTATTGACAGCAAAACCAATAAAATTATTTTTAAGCCCGACCATAGATTCAGAACCCGGGGCGTCATGAACAGTAGTCGCACTAAAGATCACTAGATGAACGAGACAGTCAACAATATCAATAGTCCTTAACCACTCCAACTATGCTTTAAATACCTGTACTACGAATGATTCACGACGAGGCTACTGTAGCTATGATACTATTATGAATTTGAGACATAATTCTTAGAAACATATGAAGAACTAAATTCCTTAAAAAAATTATTCGAATTCGCAAAAATACACAATATTGTCGTTTGAAAGACAGGCAGGCATGGAGAGAGGATTAAAACGATTTTTTTTAAAACTGTCAACTGTGTCAAATCGTATACATACATCGTGTGTATAAATGATTTTATGTATCAAAGAATTTTGGAAGGAAAGGAAGACGCACCGGAAATGTCAACATTTTACTTCACACTGAATAGAAGTAATTTTACGGATTATGTCACCTTTCATTTGATACTTGTTTTAAATTTCGACGTTTCGTCGACGGAGGTCGAGGAGGACTGACGTATTTGATATACCGATGTCATACCTCACTATCTCATCCTCTTATCCCGATGTCATACTCTCGGGCTAGTTTGAGCTTTTTAATGTTAAATTTTGGTCCAATTTACGCAGAACAATCTAACAGTATCTTGAAGTCTTGCAGTGGCTTGTGCGTAGGCTGTAAAATACTACTCGCAAGCAAGAATGGAATCCATGACTCGCACTGCAGCAGCTGATTACTGCTGCTGCAGTGCAAGCTGAGTACTGCTGATTTTACATAAATATATAATTAGATTAATGGAGAAGCGTGCTATGAAGTCTGTTGAGATATTTTTCAACCAAATCAAGGTTTCGTTATATCATAATTCCTCCTTACTCCTATCATAGGATAAACAGATGTTATAGTAGAAGTTAAGTATTAGTAATATGTTAACACTATTAATAATTAACTAAGTTACATTACTATTGTCAGTATGAAATATATCACAATCGCACGTCATTATTTGATACCCCACATTACAAGTTTTGTTTAATTTTATAACTTTACCCGCGACCAGCGCCAGCTTCGAAGGGTGATTTCTTAATTCCGACAACAGCGCCAATGTACAGAATAATTATACAAATAAATATAGTTTTTAAGATGATTTCTTAGAAATACAATAAAAAATTGAAGAATAGATAGCCGAGGCGAACATCATTAGCGAGATAAAAGCTCACAGTTTGCGTGGGCTAGGTGATCTCGAAAGATTGTACTTGGAAGCGTTGGATGGTCTACGGCTGTTCGATTCAGTTACCGCTGAAAAGATGAAGTGGGAAAGGACCTGTGTGAACTTTAGATCCAAGTCTAGGAGTATTTGGTGCAGGGCAGACCAACGTGTCCTCTTTTTTTCTCGGAGACCAAGACTCATTCTGGTATTCTGTGCCACGTACGTTAGTTACAGTTTATTTAAAAAAAAAAAACGTCCTCAAAATAAATAAGGTTTACAAATAATATAATGTCATTAAGCTTGAATTTGAGTTTAAAATCAATAACTAAGAAAAACCACATTGTAAGCCAGCTTCGAAATAGAGCTTAGCAAATAATCCTGGTTTTACGAGCTTAGAAATTGATTAACGTTGCAGCTTAAAAAGATTGTAAATTGCAGTTTGTATCGCTAACACTGCATTTCGGGACTATTTTTTTGATATAAAGTAGTCACCATTAATCTACCACAACATCATAGCTTATCAATATCCACATTTAAACATAGCTCTGCCCTATTATATATCCTCATATTTGCCGTAGTTACTTTGCCTCGTAAGCGGGTTGGTAACCGCAGTATATATTATTATTAATTGTTATCAGAAAGATGCTGCCGCCTTTATCCTGATACACATCGCTCTGTCGCCTCTTTCAACACTCACGGTACCTCATATTGGCCAAACGGCACTCTTTAAGACCCATAGACCCATCGCCTAATGAGTTTGTCACCCCTGAGGAGTAAAATGGAACAATAAGGGTGACAAACGAGTACACAGTTCACATGATGGTAAGTGGTTTGCGCAACCCATAGACATCTACATCAATCCTCGATCACTAATCAAAATGTAGATGCGTTGTCAGCCGTGAGGACTAAGATGAAATGCCTGTTTTGCATTAAAAAGGGACTCTAGCTCTCTAAACTCACCATACGGATCACACCAGCATTCACAGCAGCAGCTGCAATCCTGTGAGAACGTCGTCCTACCCTGGTCGAGCCGATCCATTCGTGTTACCACTATACTACTAATATCGCTGCAGCATGGCTCTACCACGTTTAAGTACTACTACTAGGACTAAGATGAATGTCTTTTTATCAGTAAATAAGGCCATATTCCTCTCAGCACAGGCTACTTAATAGGAATTGGATGCTGTGTCTGATAGACACACCGACTAACTCGGTATACTCATTTGAGAACTTAAACGGTAAGCTTCGTTTCCAGTAAAACAAATCTCCGGTTCTCGTCATTCATTTCGAATACAGCATTATGCTATTCTTGCTACAGACGTAATACAGCTTTAGCATGATTCTACCACGTTAACTTGATGTACGACTTCATGCAACCACATGTGATTCTTGAACACCTATGTGTCAAATTATTCTGAACAGGATAATATGTTAATTTAATATCGTTTAGTGAGAGAGAGTCAGTTTATAAACGTGGCTCAGGGCCACGTATGTGTCAAAGTATACATAATTTACGACGGCGAATTAGATAGTCCTATATCATATCACCGTATATCCAATGTTTAATATATTTCCAACAATTATATTCAGCATCACATATCTCCAAACTGAGTGCTCCGATAACAGAAGTTAAGCTGCGTTTAACACGCCATTAATATCGGCCTAATTCCTCTCACCATTTGGTGTAGATGCCGTGCAGTACTTGCACATTGTAAAAGTGTATTTTAAATAAAAATAATTTCTACGGATTTTATGGCGTATATTAACTTATTTTATATTAACTACGTTTCGAGCACTTTACAGCACCCATGGTCACGGGAGGGAGGGGACTGAGGTATTCGACGTCCCAATGTCGTATTTAACACAGGTACTATAGGTATGGTTAACTATGATTTTGATTAACTTATTTTATATTGCTGACGTTAAGAGCACTTTACGTCGGTAATATAAAACAAGTTAATATACGCGATAAAATCTGTAAAAACTAATCTCATTTAAATGTGTAGTGTTTGTGGAAATATAAGAATACATTAACTAAATAACTCTGGTTTCCGACCTACCCACTAGCGTAACAACGAAAGTGAATAACCCCCTACTTACTTTCGTTGTTACGCTAGTGGGTATCCCTATAAGGTAATCGATGTGAGAGCCCTATGCTCAGTGGTTTTTTGTTAAGCTGTAATTAATGAATGATTGAAAGTCAGCCAGTGTTATAAACTGTTCAAAGAGTTAAAGTAACTTAGAGGACAAGGGCTCATTTGCATTTGCATTGCATTGCATTTGCATTTTGCACACTCCTAACTGCAAAGAGCCGTGGCAGTTGAGGAACCAACCGCTCGCCGTAAATTTTTCGTGGCATAATGGAGACCTATATTCAGCAGTGTGTTCTTGATACGCTGTAGAGAATAAATGAATCATGATTAGAAATACACCATTACTATTATTACCGGAAAACAACTACGGGAATATTTAGTAACTGGAATCACAATCTTTCAGAAAAAAATGTTTATTTAATGATTGTTTATTTAAATTAACTTAACAGGCTATAACTTTTTTCCACACCTGATTTTATGTTATTTTTTTATTTTACTGGCTAAAATAACATGGAACGAACTTGTTAGGTCATTTGAAGCGCAACTTGAAAATAAAGAAATAAACACACAAACATACAAAAAGCCTTATTGACTCTGCAATCATTTCTTCATCATGAATTTGCTTTCTC
The DNA here is from genome assembly GCA_036936625.1 of Parnassius smintheus behrii. NCBI lineage: Eukaryota > Metazoa > Arthropoda > Insecta > Lepidoptera > Papilionidae > Parnassius > Parnassius smintheus. The sequence goes on from JAUPFT010000014.1 coordinate 45,679,475, forward strand.
ACTGTTTCTTCTTTCATTCTTTTCACGTTTCTAAATGTATAAACGAAGCATTATTTTCCTAATCTTGGTTTTTGCATGCATCATTTTGCAAACGACACCTTTTACTTTTCATACAGTGCTCATTCTATCAATCAAAGTCCCCCCTCACTTACTTCTAAATGACCTCATTCCTACAGCATCCATTTTACTCTCACGCTGCTTGCGGATGGCTGCTACACTCAATTTTCTCATTTTTTATATTAAATTATATTTTATAGTCACGTGACATAACGCTGATTTAACGCACTAATGCAAGAATTATATAATTATACAATCTATATGCAGCATTTAATATAATCTAATGGTAGGGAAGTTGACAATGCTTACGACACACTTCATTAACATTGAATTTATAGTTAATATGTACCTACATATATTTATTCAATATTTATTTACCTAAGCGCGTAGTTGCGATTTCAATGTGGCTCTATAACGTAGATTTTTTTTAAATCACACCGATGTACCGTTCCATGACAAACAACGCACAAACGATAGCCAAACGTACAAAAGATCCATCTTCAGTAGCCCGAAACCTTTGTCAGAAAATAATAAGATAGCAGGCTTCTACCTCACATTTAATTTTAAAAGCTAAATGAGATCATTTTTTTAGGTTAAAAGCAGGACTGTAAAAGCAATAGACGAAAACGTCTTTAATCCGAGTACAAGGTTCTTAATAAGTGTCCTGGAGTACAATAATGGGATAATCCAGAGTCCTGTAACTTTGTTTAATTTATTTGACCATTCATTGAATATCTATGTGTATTTGCCGAATAATTTAAAGCAATTTAAACTGACGAAGGTATTAGAACGTAGAGGTATTAGACGAACTTTATTCCTGGGGTTGTGAAAGTTACTACAGTTGGACGTGGTCTCTCTTCTTTCTTTCCTCCTTTCTCCTGAATGTTATTGTAGGTCAATTTAGTAGAGAAATATTGTTCTAGCCATTTAATTATATTCTTTTCAAAACTCTCATATGATGTTTCTACTCTAATAGATGGCGTTTTGCATGCTATAGTGCGCTCCTTGGAAGATGATTTGCAAATCAACAAACAACAATTACCTATTTAGGTTATGACACTTTGCACTTTTTATTTTACACTGTTATCTGATATTTCACTATTGCACACACGAAAGTTGTAGGTATTCTGGCTCGAGATTTTGTGTCTTAAAAAAGACGCAAAGTGCACCCAAGAGACCTTGAAGTTCAAAATTTAGTAGTTGTTTTGCACTACGTTTGGTTCAAGTTTTTACGAGTTAAATACTAATTTTCCTCTATACTTTTTCTTTACAAGTTCACTTAGTCACTGATTGACTGACTTGGTCACTGAGACAAAGTGTCTCTGCATAAATTTATGTAGTAGTGGTCAAAAGTCACTTTTTATATTATATTTTTATTATTTTTAACGGAGTCGATGTTTATCGTGTCACGGTGGCACCCTATCCTGACTATACAATATGTAACGTAACTAACGCACACCCTTAGACACCCCAATTAATATATTATTTTATAATCATCAAACTGAATTTTTGATTATTTTTGGGATAAAAAATTACCTGTATTAAAAATGATAAGAATCGAGTAAACGATTCTGAACAAACTACTTTCTCAAAGTGCGTTAATTACGTTACATATTGTATATAGAAAAGAAATAAATCTTAAAATTCAGCTACTTGAATATCAAACTAATTACGCTTATTACAATATTAAAAGTTACGCAGGAGACAATACTTTTTAATATTTCTTTAAGCTTATTCTACGTCAAGGGTAAACGTATTACTATATTTCGAACGCATCTCAATTAGGACATTCCATTTTACACACTGCTACTTTACTTTATTCGACTATGTTTCTGAGTTTTATACATTATTTTATGTTTCATTTAATCAGTAAGTATTTCTTTATTAGTCTTTGTATAAAAAAGTAAAGTAAATTTACAGCCTATATACGTCCCACAGCTGGGCACAGGTCTCCCGTCATTTCTGGGAGGGTTTTGGGGCAAGGAAGTGTCCGCCGCGCTGCCCCAATTCGTGTTGGCCAATTTTACATGTCTTCGAAATATGTTTTTTCTTATTCCACAGACATGCAGTTTTCCTCACGATGTTTTCCTTCACCGCCGAGCACGTTCTAAATTAGCACTTACAATTGCAATTAACAATTTCATTGGTGCCGGCGAAGATCGAACCCGTGTTACTAGTGTTTTTTCTGTTATATTTACAACGAGCGTTAACCATCTGAGCTACTACGGCTATTTGTATATTACAGATTAATCAAAAATAATATAATAATTAAATAAATTAATCATTCAGTATCTCATTGTGTGCTCAGAATGAAACGGAGTTTTTTAACATTTGACAGTACTGTGATGTGCACATTTATTTCTTTATTATCTATTTGGTAATAGAAAATAATGATTTCTTATATTTACACGAATACTACACATTTAAATAATACTAGTTTTTATGTATATTTAACTTTTAAATACCCCACGTTTCGAGCACTTTACAGCACCCATGGTCACGGGGGGTGGGGGACTTAGATGTTTAACGTCCAAATTATTAACTTTTGTTCCGAACTACGCAATATGAACTTATGGTATCTTGAATTCTGACAATTGCATGCTCGGGCTGGGATTTATTTTTATTAGTTATAGGATCGCAAGCAGATGGAAGCACCCAGCCATATTCTCTATTGAAATTAGGATGGTTTTTTTTAATTTCAATAGCCTCGCGAATCATCGAGGATTTGTGGTCTATCAAATCAGATGTAGTGATGGTGGCAATCCTGTATATGTTCTAAGACTGCAGACTTCCCGGAGCGTCGATTCTTCACATCAGCTATATGTTCTTTAACGCGGGATTTAATTGATCTTTTAGTTTGTCCTATGTAGGAGAGACCACATTCATAATCAAGCTTGTACTCACCTGCATCTTACAGAGGGACGTTACACTTGACTGATGGTAAAAACTGACTAATCGTCATCGGTGGCTTGAAGTATGTTTTAAAGGAAGCGTTCTTAAAGATGTAGCCAATCTTCTCAGTGACTCCTCTGATATATGGCAGTACAGAAGGTACACGCTCGACTGTGGCCAGCTTCACTCGTTCACTGTGACATAAGCTTGTTGTCATGCAAAACTTGCTTGACGTGTTGGAGCTCGACGGCCAGGTGTAAACTACCCGTAACCACGGGAGCTTTAAAGTGCTTGAAATGTCGGGTATTTAAAAAGTTAAATAAACGTGATAAAATCCGTAAAAACTAGTAGAAAATCCTAACGTAAAAAGTAGCATTAATATTTTTTAGACTTCATAGCGTTTAAATCGTAAAAATGACTATACGTTATATTTTCTAAATTTATATGTAGTTTTTCTACTATACTTTAATACGTGGTAGTGCCATGCTGCAGTTATATTAGTAGTATCGTTGTAGCACGAATGGTTCGGTTCGACCGGGGAACGACCACGCTCTCACAGAATACCAGTGTAAAATAGTAGCTAATTGCTGATGTGTTTCGTATGGTGAGTGTAAAGAACCGGAGAACCTTTTTATTGGAAACGAGGCATTCCATATTAGTCCTCACGGGAAACAACGCATCTGCATTTTGATTTGTAAGCGAGGATAGATGTAGATGTCTATGGGCCGCAGCAACCCTTTATCATCAGGTGGACTGTGTGCTTGTTTGTCACTTTATCCTATAAAAAACCTTATAAGTATACAAAATCTTTCACTATTAGGTTTTTAAATTTATGGAAAGTGATTATTTTTAAATTTCTTACTAAGGGGTAGGATATACTTTTCTGCCAAGGAGTCTGTCTGTGCAGGTACCACCCGCCAAAAAGCAATGCTTGGACTGCTATGTGTTCCGGTCTGAAGGTAACAGAGAGGCAGTTTATATATACCATACGTATATGCTAGAAATTAGGGTAATTAATAAAAGAAAACACCAAGAAATGAGGGTAGAACTGCTAGGCCAGGGTAGAAAAGCTGGCGACTAAAGAAGAACAGTCGGTAATACTACGAGCATTTTGTCGTTTTATGCCCGTTGGTGTAATTCTTCTAATGTAGGCAAGGAAGATCGTGTTGCTAAGAGGCTGCCCTGTGTTACATTGAGATGAGTAATGTTGCAGTTATTTTGCATAGTTTGGTGTTATCAAAGAAACAAGTCGTTCTCTGAAAATAATCGACAAGAAGTTTTGGTGTCTTTTTTTAATTTCATTTTATAGTGTTGTTTTCAATGCCAAATGTGTGTTTATATTTTTGAAACTCAATTTTAACAAAATACTTAGGTCATAAGTTCTGTTAAAACATTTTATAAAATTTACGATACACTGTTTGATAATTATATAGAAATTATATATGAAATCAAAGGTAATTTAATTTAGAATACAATTTTATTTACATTATTCAAAATGCCTTCCCCTTTTTTGAATACTTGTCCTTAATCGACGCGGCTAATCAGCAATCACAGCACGCACCACACTCATATATATTTTTGCCGCTGCTTTAGCCAAAGATGCTCGGAGAGATTCCAAATTCTGACGAGGTTTAACGCAGAAAATTTTCCTCCAAATGTTGTCATATCTTATAATCCAGTAGACTTAAATCTGGACTAGAAGAGGGCCAGCCTATATGTCTGATAAAGTCAATTCCATGGGCGGTCTATCAGTTTTGCGTGCTTCGTGCCCTAAAAGCTGGTGCAGAGTCCTGTATCTGTTTTGAACATTGTTTGAGAAAGAGGTTCCACTATGTTTGTTTTGGTACACATCGGCGCTGGTTTTTACACCTTTTTCACAGAAACAACAAAACAGAAACTTTTGCACAAATGAAAACACCTCAGTTAAGCCTGAATATGACACTCCAAGCAAAACTATGAGTGACGAAGGTTAATGTGTTTGTGGTTCCCTCGGAATAAACGTGCTGGCTTCTTCACTACTGTGGGCATGCGGTGAGCTGTGGACACCACAAAAAAACTAAATGATATCATTTATTATAAATTTCCTCGATGTTAAAAATGTTTTAATCAGAAAACAAAATTTCGCCGTTTTTTTCCGCGTACCGTCGTAAATAAGCGCAGGATCTATCCAGCCTAATTTTTTTCAAACGCTCGTTCAAAAAATGTCAGGTCTTCTTACGATAAGCTCGTAGTCCTAGGTCTTCATTATCACTCTTTTGACCGTGGTTCTTCTTAGGCCCATCTGAAGAGCTAAGATTTTTTGTTTACGAACAGGGTTTCGTTGGATTCGTACCTTCACTGCTTTGATGATCGCGGGTGTCCTAGGTCGGCCGGTTATCTTACGATTTTCGAAGCTTAAATCTTTAGTGAATCGTTTGATAGTGCGATAAACAAATCGTAGGGTTATTTTAAATTTTTGTAGAATATTGAAAATCTCTTATGGCACGTAACCACAGCGGTGCAACGCGATAACCACTAATCTTCTTTCTTCGACCACTCCATATTTTAAAATGAATGAAAATTAATGTTTTTTATTTTTATTTTCAGCAAACGCCAACGTTGTATTTTTAAAATTGGTGAAGTTTATCCTGCCAGTATTCAAATTTTTTAAATAATAAGGTTTTGATAAAACTCATGACCCGACTAAGTATAATTAGCGATTAGACATTTGGGAACAATATTTAGTGTTTGATTGGGCAATTCAAGTGTGAAATAGTTACTTTCAACTTTAAATATTAATAAAGATGATGAGTACTATGTCAGATGTTTTTGTACTATAAATTTTTTGTGATACAAGTTTTGTACCCGCATTCGTTGTGCATCTTCCTTTGTGAACAGATTTCATCGTTATTTAGATCGCTTTTTTAATTAAAATAAACAACCATCTGTTATAAAATAAAAATATTTTATCTTACGTAAATATTTCATAAATTTAAATGATTTTGTTTCTTGATAGTTTTCACAAGCATGAAATTTATCGTTTCCTTAAAGCGACTTATCGCTTGCTTTGTTAAGAAGCATTTTAGTGTGCAGCCAACGCGCAGCTTTTATAATGTAACTTTCTTTATTGCTTGATTCCTTTATATATATTTACATATTATCTATCATGAAGGCTTAAAAGTTATGATTATCAAATACAAATCTCTTACTTTAACACTGGCATAAGCACTTATAATTCATATGTACTACACAACTAAAGAAAAAAGATGCCTTAGTTTGTATGCGTGAATGCATGCGTGAAGTTGTGTATGCGTATAAGTGAGTTTTTCGTATAGTTTCTCAAGAAGAAATGATCATATTATTTTTTACCAGACTTCATCATTGAATACCTGTATTAATTTTCGATAAAATAACAATACAAATATTTGTTTAGATTATGAAGTATTTTTTTTAAATATCAGTAATCCTATTAATTAACATTACTAATACTCCATTCAACCACACCTGGTAAGCTGAAAATGCTTGTGTTAGGAGTGGTTCATGACAGTATATGTTGCTGCTACTTTAAGTTTCGTATATAATGTACTTGAGATTGTTTTTATGTAATTGTTTAAGTTTTATTATTAATTTTCTATTATCCCCGTGCCCTAGAGGCACTAACAGAATATTTGTCAGTACATAGGCTACCATTACAAAAAGTTTAAAGGTTAAAATAGTAATTGTTAATAAAACTTAACTTGACATGAAAGTTTACTAAAAGAGAAAAAAAATACACTGTCTCTTCCACAACGAAGACAAATCTAACGATACCCTATATGTTAAAATAAATCAACGCGTTTAGGCCTAAGAGCTAGCCAAATAAATAAACATACATAAATACTGTTGAAAAACATTACCCTCATTATGGGGCAGTCGGGTAAAAATAACACTACTTCAGGACGCTACTCAAAATAAGATTCTCACTGGCACCACTAAAATTATTCTCTGCGGGTTTAAGTGCTAATTTAGAACACGCAAGGCGGTGAAAAAAACATTATGACGAAATATTGAGAGATAAAATATTTTAAGAACATAATGTGAAGTATAGTCCAAAAGCATGTACAGAAATAGCAAGGTTCATGAACTGTTTCATGACCCTTACAAAATTTATGAAGAAACAACTTAAATCAACTAAAATAGTTCCGTATCCATAGTCACGGATTTTATGCAGACGATGTCGCGGGTTAAATCTACTAAAATTATGAATATGAATATTGCTATAAATTTTCTCATAAAGTTTTAGAACAATATAAATTATGCCTAGATGAAAATCTCAACATTGAGTGTCTGGAGATGGGTAACAAGGGAGAGATAATTCCACGAAATGCATTTTTAAGCTATTGCATAGCTTCTATCGCGGGCCTTGAGTGCGGGAAAATCCAGAAATTTCGTAACGAAAAAAACCTCACGCTCTCCGACGGGCACAGAGGTGTGGCTTGAAGGCCGTGCATTGTCTAACGATGGTCTAACGTCGTTTCTTTTCCTCAGTCTTTGTTATCTTTGTCGAAGAGTTTTGAAATTTTGAATATGAATGAACAAAGTGCATTTATTAAGGCTGCTCTCTCGCAAAAACCTTGAAAAAAGCGTGCAGATGAACCAACTTTTCGTCGACACTTACAGAGAAATTACATATGAAAAAAATAGCTAGTAATCTACATGATCTGATACGTAATTTGGTTTAGCCATAATTTTTCTATCGGTGTCACATAATAAATAAAAAAATACCCAAATCACCTCCAAATCGTTGAGATGAAACCACTTTACTCCTTCATTGTTTATCAAAGGAATATAAAAAAAATATCTACTGCTTTGCAATACAAAATAAAATAATTTGGTTTGGTTACTTTTTAGAAATATGTATTATTTTTATGATAATAAATTAAAAACGCGTCCCGATTAAATACTGCGTCTATGTGGGCGCATCGTGTTGCTAGGTGGACGTACGCCGCGTTGCGAGAGCTCAGCACTACGAAATAAAATCGTAAAATATTACTGCAAAAATTTAATTTTGTTAATAGTGGAGTAGGTTTTTTCTGATTCTTGTTTAATAGTAGTGTTTTATAGTTATATTAATTGTACAGTTTTATTAATGTTTAAGTTTAGTTTGTAAAACATGGGGAATAAGCAGAAACGATTGAAGAGAGGTCTAAAAAAATATTACAAACAAAAGGGTATACATTTATCAAGGTAAGTTTTAAGTTTTATCAGGCTGTTTACAACTGTTGTTTTGACAGGTGCTGTTTATAATATACCTATATTACTGTGATTTCGCCACTCTGTGACGAGACAAAGCGCGGCAAACGCAAGTGGCGACAAGGCGCGAGCCGCGTCGTCGCATGCTGGTAGCGCATGTCTGAGAAATTAAAAAATATATATTTCGAAGAAATGTGAAGTTCGTCAACACGCATTGAGGCAGCGTGGCGGACATTTCCTTGCCTTAAAACCCTAAAGGCCTGTGCCCAGCAGTGGGACGTATATAGGCTGTAACTTTACTTTTTTTACTTTTATAAATATGTTATTATACCGACGAAAATTTTAAAGAAAAATAAAAAATAAGCAACCGACAACCTCCTAGGTCCCTAGGTGACTCGCGAGATGTCAGTGTAACAAAACAAAACAGCCCAGAAAAACAAACTTTCCAACTGATGAGCTAAATCAGCACGCAACAATTTCATTGGTGCCAGTGGGGATCGAACCCGGGTTGCTCCCGTGCTGTGATACCTATAACGAGCGCTAACCATGTGAGCTACCACGGCTCTCAACGACATCGTTCCGTTCGTGTACAGCGCTGAAGATAGCAGAGTAAAAAATTAGAGATTGTGGTGTTTGAAATTTGTCATCTGTGAGAGTGAATTTTATCTGTGTACTCTGTAACAAATAACTATATAGAAAAAAATCTGAAAATGATATTTCGCCATTTTTGCTTGTGTACTGGTTAGGAACTCGATCAAAAATTTGATAATTTTTCTGTTTTTATACGTTATTTCTAATGTTATTTTACATCAAATTAATTGTGAAGATATTTTCTTTAGGAAATATGTTTCATTACGACGATTCAAAAACGTTTACATATAATAATTTACCTCGAAATTCACTATACGCGATTATCGTTTATTGATTATAATAGAGCGTGCCATTTGAATTTAAAGACAATTAATTGGACAATAAATAATAAGTGACAAATCTTGCCGTGGAGCGTGGAACTGAGTAGTTGCGCGTCTTGTTAATATAATTGCCGTACGGCCGCCCTGACGTATGTACTGCGCGAACCTGAGTTTTTTGCTTCGCGGTCCGGTGATACAGTATTTGTCACAAATAGTGAGTTCGTTATAACGCGGGTTCGGTTAAATCTGGTGGAATTTGATTGGATTAACCTAAGTAACTTGAATTAATATCAAAGAAAAAGAAATACTGCATAAATAAAATAAATAAATAATTATAATTGCATAACTTGATACAAAATGCTATGCAATAGCTTTACCGCGGCAGTCCCCGAGTGCCACACGTCTTTTTGGCAATATATTGCGTTCTTAATACTGCATACGCTCCAGGAGTATATCTAGAACGTTGTGACCTAGTTTTGCCAAATATTTGCGCTTCTTTATACAAAGACTGTGTGAAGATTTAGTTAAGATATAAAGTATGTATGAAAAAGAACTATATGCAAGATTTATACACATTAAACAAATCATTCACAAGGAGCAGTGTCATACACAATGTCTTGTAATCAATGAAAACGCGTGCTAACATGCTGATTGGTAAACTCAATATGGTTCAAGTTAATCAAGACTAGGTGGTCAGTTTTTTGGTATTCTACAGGATATATTTCGGAGCGGTGAGCAGGAATTACATAACTTAATTCTTCCATCTCTCTTGCAGTAAGGGACAATCAGATTCTCGGCTAGCCTCCACCACTTTTTGTCGACATAGCATGCACTCAAAATATCGTCGTCGTCGTCGTTCTTATTACATACATTTGCTTTTATAAGTCAGCGCGCTTTATCATTTTAGGCTGCACTATTACTTTCCATCAGTTGGGATACATATTAAGTACCTGCTTTAAACAATTAGAAAAGATTATATTCAATATTTAAGATACTTGAATATCGTTTGTAAAAATAGTAAATTTGAGTAACAATACAAGAGCAAGTCTTATCCCAAAATATTCCGATGATATCTCTAACGTCAGTCTAAGTGAGATTAGTTTGGACTGTCTAGGTGGATACAGCGTTTGAAAGCGGGTGTATAACCGATACTTAAAGTCCTTCAGAATTTTAATTTTAATTTAATTTTTTATAGTTTAAGGATGACTAACGAGCACACAGTACACCTGATTGTAAGTGGATGGTGTGGCCCATAAACACGTACATTAATCTTCGATTAAGGCTCAAAATGTAGATGCACTGTCACTCCTAAAGACTAAGCTTGAATGCCTCGTTTGCAGCAAAAAGGGTCTCCGGTTCTCTACACGCACCGTACGAAACACAGTAGCGTTAAACTGCTATTTTACGCTGGTATTCTGTGAGAGCGTAGTTGTTCTCCAGTAGAGCCGACCTGTTCGTGCTACTGCGATAATAGAGCTGTAACTTGGCCACGTAAATAAATCTGTTGAATTCCGTCTTACATGGCTTCAGAGGCTTGGAGCAAAATTGCGGTGGCAGTCAAGAAAAACGACAACTCTCTATTGAACTAACCATTTTTCTTCTAAATGACGATTACGTACTGTTTTTGAGATTAATTACGAATTGTCGCACACGCTTACTTGATGTCTTCCTAATTCCAGAACTAGCTACTCTAGGCCGCATACACACCCTTCGGCAAATTGCATAAAAGACTATAGAAGTATGTGGACCATAAGAGAGTCATAGATTCCGTCGACATCTAGGCGGTGTTACAGTCTTTTTTGCTGTGGCAAGTTGATCGGCATATGCGAGTCCTAAATTTTTGTATAATACAGTTGTCTCATCGCTAGTGAGACTTATCTTTTTTACTGCATAAATTACAAAGCTTTGTCTGCTTACTAGTTAAAATATATGGACGCCCAACTGAAGTTTTACTTCGAAATTAATACTTATAAAAACAATGGAGTCGACGAGCCTGAATTCTTTTCCATTCAAAAATGCATTGGTCTTCCAAATTGTCACATTTGTGGTTGTAAATTTTATATACTTGTTTTAGTTTCCGTCTTAATTTAAGTTGTTAATTATCTCTGACATATCATTATTTACTTCTTCAGAATAAAACGATTGCCGTTTAAGTTTAAAAATCAATGAGATATCATCAGTAAATAATAATTTATTATAGTTTTAACCTAAAAGGTAAGGCAAGTGATTAATATTGACTAATAACAGGAATGAACCAAGAATAGGATCCTGAGGGACACCCATTAATACACACGACCCATAAGAGAAGAGCGTTTAACATTGATGTAAATTTTAGCGCTGTATTCTTAACACCAGAATTCTCTAGCTTCCTGCTTGATGCTGAATACATTTTTAAGGCCTCTTATAAGGATCACAATATATATCTAAGGCTTCTTGTAAGTTCTAGAGATTAGGATTAATTAGTTCAAAACGAGCGTCAGTTATCGAGAGATCTCTTGTAAAACGTCGTGAGTCAATGATAGATAATTAAAAAAAATTTAATGAAACGCAATGAAATCCGTAAAATTTTGTTCATTTAATGTGTAGTTTTTGCGTAAATATTTAAAAAAAATCATTAAATTTCGATGTCACTTGAAGTCTGCTGACTTGCACTTAAGCAATGCGACGCATTAATTTATCTTACCTGTAGCATCTCAAACTTGTGAAGCTTTACTTTTTCTTTAAAGTGATATAATATTTCTGATAAAGTCTTAATTTATGCGCTACAGGCTCTAAACTGTAATCTCTAACTCTAATCTCTAAACAGAAATGAGGGGAGGCCTGTGCCCAGCAGTGGGACGTATATAGGCTGTAACTTTACTTTAGGCTCTAAACTACATACTCCTGAGATGAAGGTCGCCAAAGTGCCAACGAATTTTACAAAGAGTTTCACCTATCCCTTAATCTTCAATTTTATAATGATAAAGGGTCTTAGTCATCCACGTCGCTACGGCAAAAAACCGATGAATTTGGCAGGTTTCCGCACCTTATAGGATTCTTACAGCTATATGCGCAAGTTTTTCTTGCTACATATTACATTACAGTAAATAGATTCTTTAGTCAAAACAGCTGGAACAATGAGTCAGGTCTTCGTAAATATGGAAATTTTACAACAAATCGTATTGCACACTCCGTAAAATTATTAATGTTGTTAATTAACTTTTGGTGAAACATTCTCGCTGGTTTAGAATATTTGCCATGTCTGCCTTTCCTTTGTGGAAAGGACAGGTCTAATTTACTAATTAGATTGTACTACGAAAATCATAATAAAATATATTATATAATATAAAGTATAAAGTATAAAGGGCGAGTAATGTAATATTTCTTACACTGAGACGTCCAGTAAATTTTAAAGTTAATTATTAGCTTAAGTCCAAACTACTGCGTTCAATAATTTAATTATTTCTTCTTTCTCTTGTACATCGGCCCGGGAAACTCCACTGCTGAACCTGGGCCTTCCTGCTTGAGTAGGATTGGTTTTGCCACGATCGACAAGCAAGATTGGTAGCATTTATTTATTTTTCTTTATTTTTGAAATTTCATACTTACTCACTCACTCACTACATACCATTAAAATCCACTGCTGAAAATCGGGCTCCCTTATAGATTGTCATAAAGTACGGTACTGTGCCACTTGTTACATCCTTCGACCGCCTGCATGTTTCTGGTCGTCACTTCATCTAGTGGTGTCTTATAATATTAAGTGATAACATGTCCAGAATTTGTAACAATTTATTGAAAAGATTTCTTGTTTAACCAATACAATAAAATAATCAATGTTAAATACATAACTATAAGCATAGCTCTAGACAACGAAGCGCGTGATGGACGGGCCTTGATTCTAGCTAATGCACTAATTTCCGACCGCTTAATAACATCGCCTGTTCGTGAAATATTGCAGGTTAATGAAGACAAAGCTCTGAAGACAAAGCTCTTCCGCTATGTGTACATTTATTCTGTGTAGGAAATTACTTAATAAATTAGTTGAATCGCAGTGTATAAGTTTGCCTGTGGTCACATAAACACTGCAGCAGCAAAATATAACGAATCGTCGTCTCTACATCGTAACGGGGTAGATTTATGTAAGGCATTCTAATATGAATATTTTTTCCTTCTTGATCAGTCAATACTTATCCACTAATAGATATGCGTCTCTGTTTTTGTTGAAAGCAATTGTCGGTTTTCTATAACTAAAAATATTTTCCTTTTCTTTATCGAGCTATTTTGCGGTAAATGAACCCTTTTTTTAAAACCAGAATACCAGTTAATTTATTTATGAACCATTTAAGGTGTTTTTAATTGAAGTCATCTCGAGTTGCTAAATAAATAGTTTGTTATGTTAACTGTTTTACATGCAACCCGTATGTAACAAAACGGATCGTTACAAAGAACGATACGTTTCTAGATAATAGGAGTCAAGCGTCGCCACGCTTTGCAAAAGATTAAAAATCACAGTTTCAGACATTTCGTACCTTTAGCTTTACTTGAGGTGTCCGGTCTAGATAATTTACGTCTAGCCTAAAAGAGTCTGGCATTTCTGAAAGTCGTCTCCTACGACACGAATGAAATGAGGTGATGCATTCTCTTGCGCTGCCACCACCCGTATGAATAATAGAAGTTATTTTATATTACAAGACCATTTTAATAAGCTTATAAGGTTTATAATACTCTATAATTAAATGTCGTTTGTTTCACATAAATCCATTATTTATGGTTGGTCCCCAACACAGAAAGGCTAAAGGCTAAAGGTTTGAATAATTAATACCTTTGAGGTAGGAATTTACTTAGTACTATGTTGAAACAAACCACAAAGATGATTGATGCTAGTGGGGCTTACGGATTAAACGTTTCAGAAGATTTGCTATTGAATAAAGAGACCATAGATAAACCCGGTTACTCCACTTTAAATAGTAAGTTATTTCTTCATGGGGTAATGTATACGCTTTTACAACATTGATCCGGAAATATGCAGGTCTTATCTATCAAATACTCTAAAAAACGTTATAAGCAAAAAATGATTAATGAGAAATAAAACTAATTATACGAATTTTATCGTTTAATTCGTTTTATTCCATGTGTAGAATTTGCGTTAATATAGGAAATTATTGTATAATTATTAAAATTAATTATAACTAGCACTCATGTCTGCAAATGAAAAGAAAATCCTATCCTAAATATAAGAATTGCATAATAAATTACTGTATGTGCTTTTTACGTTAACAAAATTATTGAATCAAGAATTTTACGTGTTGTTTAGACCATGTGAGTCATTTAGTGCTTCTATTTAATTGTATGCATTAGGCAATAAATTTACATCGTGTAAACGGCTCGTTATTCGTAAAATACTTTTTTTCTATAAAAATATTTTGTGACCATGAAGTAACTTAAACTTATGCTCAGATTTTATATCATACCATATGATTCTTATCTCATTGTTGTACGTAGTCCTAGAAATGATTTCCAAATGCTAATCTACACGCCATTAAGACTTGCACTGTGTTAGATATTTCTAAAAATGTTGTCTCTCTGTTTGTCTGGGATAATCCTTGTAATGGCTGAACTCATTATAAAGCAACTTCACGAACAGATGAAGAAAAATGCCAGGAGTGACCTAGGCTTTATTTTATTCGAAAAACTATGAAAAGTTTTTATATAACGTAAAATAGGTAAAATAAATGATCTTTGATTATCTAATTTAAAATATTGAAATATCTAAATTTAATATATAAAATCAAAGTATTGAAGTATAAATACATAAATTACCTTTTAATGAAATGCTTTTTGATGAAATTTTATGGGGTACTTATGGAGTCACGTTGATGGTACTTAGATAAGTTGGGTCCGGTAAGTGGCCGTGTCGTCGAGATCCAGAAATGCGATGCCTGGCGGAACCCTAGTAAGATATATTTATCTTGCATAAACGTAATACTAAAAGTTATGCTTAAATTTGAATTTTATATTTACATATCTCTTCGCGACTGCTAAGTTCACAAAGTTTAGGATATTCTGTTTGTTTAACTTGCTGATAATTTCATAAAACGGAGATTTGTGGTTCTCAAAACAGATGGCGGACAGAGACTGTTGAATTATTAAAATCACGAAAGGATTATAATACTGTTCGCTTATTCATTGACACATCACATAAAGTATTGTTGGCGTTATTAGCATAATTTCCGTTCAATAAAATATTAGCCAAAATATAAGTTTTAAATAAAATAAATTACGAGACAACTATATTTTATTATTTAATATAATTAGGAGTCAAATGAGCGCAAAATCCACCTGGTCGTAGGTAGATGCTGTAGCATACACCTACCCTCGATTAGAAATCAAAATAACCCCGATTGTATTAAATATGCGATGTTTTTGTTTCACATAAGTTTTATATTTATTTATTCATATCTGATTTATTTTCAAATCGAATGGAACATATATGACGTGCTTGTTCATTGAAAATCAAACAAGAAGTAATCACGTTTTCTTGAAATTAGTTAGACCTAACCAAATTGGAATAATAGCCTAAACTAAAATAAAAAAGCTGGGCGGAATTCTTGAGTAAATGAAAAAAAGCAAAAACAATTAAATGAAAGTAATTAAAGTAATTTATTTAAACTATTGAAATAAAAGTCTTAATCGTGAAAATTCTGAAAAGAAATTCCGTCAGAAATACCATGACCTTAAGTCTAAATTGTAATTTTACGCAAGTATTTGTATAGAAGTAAGGGTGACAAACAAGGTCACAGTCTACTGATGGTAAGTGGATGTTGTGAAAGAGTGTTAGTGTTTTGAGTCTATTTCTGATGTAAGATTTGTGGCATAGCCACTCTGCAGGTATTATAGTATGTAGCACGAATGGATTGGCTTAACCGGGGTTAAGCTTAAGCGGAACCACGCTCTCACAAAATACATGTGTAAAATAGCAGCTTATTGAGTGTTAAGAGCTGGACACTCTGTTTACTGGAACTGAGATATTTCATATAAGTTCTCGGGGTGGAAAAGCATCTGGATTTTGATTCTTATTAATTGAGGATATATGTTGATATTTATAAGCCACAGCATCCGCTTACCCATAAAAACTACAACGTTCTATTTGCTTGTTTGTCACACTTGTAAAAAATAATGTAACGCCTTCTCAATACAAAAAGTAAATCCCTACAAATGATTAAGGTGATGTTGAAAAAAAGAAATAAAATATATGTTACCTATTAGAAATAAAAATGTACATGCGTGTTTTCACCCATGAAAGCTAAGAAAGAGTGCTTCATTTCACAACGATGAACTTTAATGATTAAAAATAATATAAACGTCATTTAATTATAAAACGTATAATGTGTGGACCTAAGTTTACGGCTAGACTCTAACATTCAAGGAAAGATTTGTCAACCCATCACGCCTGATTCCACTCCTGACGCCACCGTCAGTCTGCTTTACTGTGCGATGGCATTACCAGGTCTGGATAATTTACGTCTAACGTAAATGTGATAATTGATCATTTATCGAAAGCAGTGAAATTTATAATTGTTGACGCGTCCGTAATATACTGTATCGAGAGTGTGCGAGAGGTCTAGCGGAGTGTCATCTCGATGATGGCGTGGTAGAATTTAGAATATATCGAGAAACCTCCTCTCGATTGTGCTTTGAAAGTTCACTGTAGGCGGCGTGCGCGGGAGATTTCACCTAAGTCATTCTACGTAGTAATAGCTCTAAGATAGTATCGTGGTTCTGTCCGTTGCGGTCACTTAGGTAGTGGTATACTCATATTATAACAATATAAGTTGGCTTAGTGCATGACACGAGAAATTTGTGTTTACACTGTGACACAGGTTCTTATTTTTCTTATTCTAGGCCCAAAAAGTTTTGATTTTATTTAATAAGGGTGACAAACGAGCACACAGTCCACCTGAGGGTAAGTGGATGCTGTGTCCCATAAGTATTTATCCTCTATTAAGATTCAAAATGTAAATTCGTTGTTACCCCTGAGGAGTAAGATGGAATACCTCGTTTCCAGTGAAAAGGGTCTTCGGTTCTCCATTCATACGAAGAATAATTGAAGAATAAAAGCTATGTTATCATCGAAATCTATAACTTTCAGTATCTATTAGGTTTTACTTTCTAAATAGTTTTATTATTTTAGTATGATTTAGTATATGTACTAAGAAGAATAAAAGTACATGTTTCAACATGATTGAGCCATGCTGCAGCTATATAATAGTTGTAGTACTAATGGGTCGACTCGACTAAGAAGGACCGTGCTCTCACAGAATACCACCATAAAACAGCAGTTTAATGGTGTTGTTTTTCATATAGTAAATGTAGAGAACCGCAGACCACTTTTACTAGGTAAGAGGCATTCCATCTTAGTCCTCAAGGGTGACAATGCATCTTAATTTTTAATCGAGGAAAAATGTAGATATCTATGTGTCACTTCACGCTATTCACTTACCAACATGTGAACTGCGCGCTCGTTTGTTACCCCTATTCTTTAAAAAAATCTGTACTAAAGAGTACCATAAGTTCCAGGTAACACATAAAATCGTCCAAATAATTACATTAAAAACTTCATCCATTATTTTCCACACCTAGGGGTGAATATTTCTCTTACAATTTGTATGACATAGCGCTTCAATTATAATCTATAATCTATTCATAACATAACTATGATCCATTCATAAAAAGAAGAAACATTACAAAATCGCTTATAACGTTTTCGAGAATGAGCTATATGGCCGATAGCTCGAAGAACCGACAACCGATGGGAAATAAAGTTTAAATATAGATAAGCTCAATGCAAAGTGGCCCCCTACTAGATGAGATGAGATGAGTAACGACCCAATAGGATGTACAGGAAGTCGATGGATGCAGGTGACTCAGGCCTACGTTCAGTAGTGGACTTGTGAAGGGTTGTTATGATGATGAAGATGAACGGTTTTTGGGAATTGGGTGAACACACGTAAAGAAGAAACGCGTCAAGTATAGGACCTTCTCGTTTTTGGAACTCGAATAAAAATGTGATATTGCAAATACAGGCAATAATTGTTAGAATGAAATTCCTACATTAACTACTGCATGCAGTGTTCGGTGATGCAGTTATCACGTGTTGTAATAATATCCTTTCACATTTTCTCGTTACATACGAGTAGAAATGAAATTCATCTGACGAGAAAACTATTACGCTACCTTTCCGTGCACCAGTGAAAATATGTTAGCTGAAGTAGGTTTTGATTTCGTAATTCGTAGCTTATAAGTAAGTAGAGATTTATTTTACCCAATTTCCTCAGAATGAGGGTAATGTTTTTTTTTATTGTATGTATATTTGCATGTATGATTATGTGTTTGTTTGTATGTCAATGAGGTCTTCCACAATGTTTTCTGATACGCGCCACATTGGAACAAGAAGAAATATTTGACGAATTCGTGGCAATGAAGTAAAACTGTTAGGAAAGTGTAAAGATTAATGTTTGTTTCCAAAATTATATTAGAAATGAATAATCCAAACCACAGATATTCCTAAGAGTAAAAGCAGCACACCAGTGAGGCATTGTTTAATGTACATATTATATTCACAAGAAACTACAAAACTTATATTCCGTACGCGTCTTTTATTGATTATGTTCTGATTTGTGTTTTCGAAATTTCTACGTTTATTATGTGCGACAAATAGCTTTACCTTAACCTCAAAGTTGCTAGTCTATTTCTCTTCTATTAATCTTCCGCTACCCATATGTCTAGAACTAGACATCTAATTAGTATAAGATTATTGTCAGCCCTAATTTTTTGGCACGTTCTGTAGCCTAAACGGCTTGATGAAGGATTTTAACTTACAGGATGTCGTTAGTTTCGTCGTTTTGTGATAGTAACTTATGGTATAATATTTAAATCTTACAATATTTATTTTGGGCTTTATTTAATTCGTTACAGTATTTAATTTCAGACATTTTAAATGATACCCATGCTTAAATAATGTTAATTAATTGTTTGTATTATGTTATTTGTATTAATAATGTATAATGTGTTATACTACCTGTAATAATAATTTTATAGTCTCAATTTATGTAATAATAATACTATACTTTTAATTAGATTATGTAATAACTATTTAATATCTATTTATAATTAATTACTAGTGTTGTTAAGAAATAAATTTTAATTAAATATTCGCATGACAAAGCGTTAGAATGTACGGATATTTTATGTACTCTGTCAACACCTTATTGTGAATGCCAACATTCAATGCAAATAAATAAATTTTATGTTACAAAATTCTTGTCTTTTCAGTAGATTTTATTACGTTGTCATTGTTTTAAATCACTGTTTTAACCATTGGGCTTCTTCCTATAATTACTCAACATAAAAACATGTAACCCTAATACTTTACCGAAATACAATTTACGTATATTCGTGTACTGTATATTCGTTACGCCCAGGAAATTATTATAAAATTTATAATTTAAAGCCATAAACATGGGTATCTAGAATTTATGCACAATAGCGAAGGTAACGAGCAAGGGTAATCCAAAACTTACACGTAATATGTAAATATTGATTGAGCCCAGTTTATGTGTACTTCATAACATAAATTATCGTAAACAATTGTCGTGTCAATGGTCTCCGAGAATTATATTGCAGTAGATTCATGTGCGACCGCGTGTTGGTATTGTAGGTATATCCACTACCCCATATCGCCCCGTAGGTGTCCTAAGAGACGACAGATTGAGCCAAATCAGGATTTGATCAGCAGCGTCTTCCTAAAAACGGCGAAATAACTAAATATTGCATATATCCCTACTATGAGGCAATCTACAGGCTGTTAGTGTAAACACCGTTGTCCTTGAAACCAGTGGTTTGGTTTCACTTATAGAACGTAAATTCAATGAATTTTAAAAAAAAAATTCGCTATATTCTTTCATAAAATTTAATGCGCCCGAGTGACGTAACCACTGTAAAGATCACCGCCCGCGCTAGCTACCTACACAACATTCAACATAAAAACACAATAGGTAGACATAACCTGTGATTTAACTTTTCCTTCATACTTTTATCTATCTTTACTAAAAAAAAATGTTGTTA
This sequence comes from Parnassius smintheus behrii, assembly GCA_036936625.1. Lineage (NCBI taxonomy): Eukaryota > Metazoa > Arthropoda > Insecta > Lepidoptera > Papilionidae > Parnassius > Parnassius smintheus. Next base: position 45,699,652 of record JAUPFT010000014.1, read on the forward strand.
TTTTTCATTGAATTTACGTTCTATAAGTGAAACCAAACCACTGGTTTCAAGGACAACGGTGTTTACACTAACACCCTGTATAAGGGGCCTATTTCCATTTTCATTGGCCTATGTTCAACAGTGGACTTTTCATAGGCTGTAACGCTAACGGTAACTGCGGATTAATGTGGTAGCGGCATAAGAGATTCCATCTCTCACGCCGCTACCACAAATCTTGAGGTTTCCCATAAATATCGGTATAACAGTTTCGTTATCACAGACAATACATTTTTAAATTGATAAACATAAGCTTAGGGAATAATAATTTTTCACATTTTCATTTTTTTACATTTTACATTTTTTTATAGAAGAGAAGTCACATGTGCATGCGCAAAAATTAGCATGCGGCTAACCTGATGATTCACCGTCGCCTATAAAAATCCGCAACACTGGAGAATTGCTGGTGCGTTTGCGATTCTCCGGTGGCTTTTAAGAAAGGAGTAGATTCCTAAATCGTATCGGTCCTGAAAAAACAGTTGACAGTAAATTTTACAATGTGGTTGTGCGCTGCAGAATATGCCTCGTAAAACCCACGGTTGTGGACTGCCAAGATGACGTGAATGCAATTTCAAATTATATCATATATTAGAATAGTGGAATTTAGGATCTGGAATTTATCCGAACAATTTTTCAGATCTCTCCACGTAGTTTATTAATTATTACATACATTGCCTCTAGTGGTCGTAAACGCGATTGCTGATCATGATGTGATCATCGTGGGGTTCAAATTCCGGGTCAGGCTAAAATCAGTTATTGGAATTTTCTGGCAAGAAAGTGGCAGCCCAGAGTCAGGAAGTTGGTGGTGTTTCACCCCTGTATTTCGAAAAGCACGTAAAGCCGTGGGTTCTGCGCCTGATATCTCTCCGGTCATGTCGGATAACCGCAGTACTCACATCTCCCATCGGACTATGAGAGTGAAGGCATAGAGAGTGCACGAGCATACGAAACTATAATACTGTCTTGCGCAGATGGTTAGTCTCCTTTAAGACTGGTAGCCGTGGGCAAAACTCGGTCTGGAGGTGCACTTACATACAATTTACAATTGTATGATACTATTAGTTATAGTTATATTATTATTATTATTTAGTAAACAATGTTTTCCTTATAATATTCATTGACAGCACTTGGAAATTATATCAGCCGCAAAATCATATGAAAATGTAATATATAATTAAACTATCAACACAATATTGATTCAGTCTCGTTAATATGCATTTACGAGAAATTCCGAATTGCTTTAACATAGGAAATAAATAAATGAGTTAGAAATATTTTTAGATTATTTTTATTTACACAAATTTCAGAAGAGCGCTATGGGTTTTTTTCAGTTACGTTAAATGGCAACCAATTCCCTACACTGCACTATAACACATTTTTTCAAAATATTCTGTTGAGTTCTTGAACTCAGACATATTGACTACTCCCTATCATCGGTCTAGATATTCTGCATTTGACGTAAACGTGTACGTTATACCGCAATCTATTAAAAGTCATAAAATGGTTTTGTCACATTTTTATAAAACTAAAGAGAGAAACAAACTTACCTGATGGTGAAGTGGCTACATCAGCCCATGGACGTCTGCAAGCAAGTTCAAATAAAACAGGCTCGACTGTTGATGCATTGTATCTTTTTTCTTTTTATGTGCCAGTGCTGACCACAGTCCAACCTGTTTCCACGTGGTGGTGAAGCCGGAGATGGTAAATTGCTTAACATTGTCTTAGCTTAACAAAAGCCTATTCATTTTACCTAGACGCCGGTAAATTATTCCATTTCCTTTCTGTTGTGTGCGCATTATCGAAGACTTAGAAAACTTTGAAAAAAAAAACTTTGGTTCTTATACGTGGAATGTCAACAGCAATGGGGTTCAGACCCGTCGACCACACGAATGTGCTATAGTAGAAAGGGAAGGGAGAAATTAAAGCATGTATTCCTAAAAAGATTAATAAGAGGCGCAAGATATCTGGTATCGCCATTGCCTTTCGAATATTACAAATTACGACAAATTCTCCCTAATATCACGGAATAGTATCCAGCAGTAGACTAATTAAAGGCTAATGATGAGATCTTCCTCCTAATGAGGGTCTTAGTAAATACTCGTTTTGAAGTCAAACAATATTAATAAGCACCATTATTCCAATACGTTATTACAAAAACGAATCTATAGTATTTTCACATTAGGCAAAAAGTTTCTTGAAGATATCATCACACATCACCTTTTACCATCAGGTGGGGTTGAAGTCAAGCATAAGCATAAAATAGAATTCAAACATCAAAAGTAGAAAAAACTAAAAAGCACACAAAGAATGGAAAACCAACAACAAAAGAGCTTGCTTTGTAAATTTGTGATAAGTATTTCAAACGATTTTTTTAAAATAATGAAGTAATTTGAAAGAAAAAGGATTCCCTATGTTTTTGATAGAAAATATTAATGCCATTAAAAACATAACTTGTAAAAAAAAACAAGTCTCGCAACTCAGTTCTTCTACCGTAAAAAGATTTGAGATCCATATAATACCAAGTCGGTTAATTTATTCAGTCCCTACTTAAGGGTCCTTCGGTTTTACGTTATTACGTAATTAGTTAACCTAACAACATTTTATAGTCACCATATCAATGTTAAAAAAAATTATGTTTTAAATATACAGATTGATTTGGCCATCGCAATAAGCGATCTAATTTAATATAATATGTATTACTTGTGAAATACATTGTGTTTCCATGCGATGGCCAAGTCAATCTATATATTACAAAGTGGGACAGTATTTCACGCCGGCACACCGTCTGCAACTTTACAAGGCACAGGTTTGGCTGCACATGGAATACTGTTCCCATCTCTGGGCTGGGGCTCCCCAGTGCCATCTCAGCGCAGAGTGGCTCGAATCGTCGACGACCAAGTGCTTTCCGATCGGATCGATTCACTGGCGCTGCTAAGAGAAATTGTATCTCTTTGCGTATTTTATTGCATCTATCACGGAAAGTGCTCTAATGAATTTTTAGAATTAATCCCAGCCGCCAAATTTCATGAACGCAATATGCAGCAAACCACCCGATACCATCCACGCCATCTCGATGCTTGGCGGTCCACCACTGTATGTTTCACTATAGTGATATAGTCAACCAAATCTAAGAAATACCTTTTGACGTTTCACATTAATCATTCCGCAATAACTTTGCACCAGCGTACTCACACGATTTAAAATAACCTTTTACGTCAATCCGGAGAATTACGAAGTTATCTACATTTCATTACAACGCGTACACAAATTTACTTTACCGTACTTAAACGTACTAAAATAACCACTACATAATTTTAATATCCCGCCATTTCGTTACCAGTTACTCGACTCCACAGAGTCAATAATTCATTCTTGGGGCGATGTATAATACGCTTTTACAACAAAATCCCAGAAAATATATAACATTTGACGTAAGTACACAGTTTAAAAACTTTATTAAACTAAGTTTGTATAAAAAGCGTTATTTTAATATTAAGGAATTTATGGATGATAATAACTGCTGGGAAGGGTGATCGCTACCGTGCTATTTCTAATTTGTTTTGTGTTGTTAATTGTAACACGCATGATTGTAAGCCAGTCCCTAAAAAAACTAGTTCCGTTAGGATTATTGCTGGTTCTTCCCAGGACAGAGGTTTTTCTTTGCGAACCGGTGGTAAATGAAAAAAGTGACTCTCAGTAAGTATTATTCATACTCTAAATTGAATAAAAAAGTTTCTGTTTCCGTTTCGAGAGCTTATTGTTCGTAATTTTGTGATTTTTTTGTTTGTCTTCTTATTTTGTGACTCTGAACTTTTTGGACCGTTTCTTCTGTAATAACTTTTTATACGTGGTAGAGCCACGCTACATCTATATTATAGTTGTAGCACGAATGGGTTGGCTCAACTGGGACAGGACGACGTGCTCACAGAATACCAGCGTAAAATAGCAGTGTAATGCTGCTGTGTTTCGTATGGTGAGTGTAGAGAACCAGAGACCCTTTTTACTGGAATCGAGGCATTCCATCTTAATCCTCTGGGGTGACAACGCATTTACATTTTGATTCTTAATTGAGAATAAATATGTATGTCTGTGCGCCATAGCATCCACTTACCATCAGGTGGACTGTGTGCTATATATTTGTTGAAGCATATGCCCATGTCACAAAGGATGATTGGGCAAAAGTGGTAGAAAAAAACAAAAAAAAATGATTATGGATGACTTTGAAAGAGACACGTGACTAATGCCTGCAGTTCTGCTTCTGATGGTGCAATAAGCACTGCATCATCAGCATACAGAATGTGAAATTAAAGGTCTCCGTTTGAATGCTAATAAAACTAAGGTTCTGGTATTTGAAAAGGACGAAGAGAGAACGAAATGTGAAATATGGGTAAATCAGGAATGTCTAGAACAGGTAAATGAAATTGTATACTTGGGGAGTGCTTTCAGCCGGGATGGAAGATGTGATTTAGATGTGGATAGGCGTGTCGCTGCCGGAAACAAAGTCAATGGTGCCCTGAATGCATTAGTCAAAAGGCAAGGCGTGGTGAAGAGTGCACGCCTTGCAATACATAACGCAGTTTTGGTACCGACTTTGTTATATGGCAGCGAAACCTGGGTATGCCAGAAGAAGCATAAAAGCAAGTTGAATGCAGTGGAGATGCGATCTCTTCGTAAAATGTGTGGCGTTACCATAGCCGACCGAAAGCGAAACGAAGAGATTCGCAATATGGCAGGATTGAAAGATGACCTTATCACAAAAATTGATAGGGGCGTACTCCAATGGTTTGGGCACGTTGAACGAATGAGTGAAGACCGAATGGTGAAGAAAATATATAGAGCGAAAGTAAATATTAAAAGGTGTCGAGGTAGACCGAGACTAACTTTCGAAGACCATGTGAGCAAATTGCTCGAAGAGGGGAGGGTCGAGTACTCGGATACCTAGACGTGCGTGTATGAAGAAGTTAATGAACCTGAAAGAAGCGAAAGAGGTATGTAAGGATCGTGACACTTGGCGATCTGTTCTCTCTGGCTACCCCGTTAGGGATTGTGCGTGACGATGAGTAAGTAAGTAAAGTAAGTTGAAAGAGACTTTAATTTTGACTCATTATTAAAAATCAAATAATAATTAATATAAAAAACGACATTCCTACAAGTTTTACCGAAAGTGATTGATTGAATTTATTAAAGTTTAATCTAGTTTCAATCTTGAATTTTTATAACTGTGCCTCTGGAAATAAACAGTAACAACAAATACGAAGAAACTGATAAATCTAGTCTTTTAAATTATCCGTTTTTAATTTATTCTGGTATTATTCAAACCAAACTAAATGATTACCAACTCTAAATAATCGATATCGATAATTTTTAAGAATTGAATATTGTACATTCCCATTTTTTGGTTGGCATGCTTGGTGCAATAAGTTCGACAGCCGTCAAAATGTATTTCTTAGGTTTGGTTGACTATAGGAGTTTTCTTCCGCGTACGACCTCTCTTTGGAATAGTTTTCAAGAAAAGAGCTTACTCCTTTCTAAAGGGCCGGCAACGCACCTGCAATTCATTTGGTGTTGCGGATGTTCATGGGCGGCGGTGGACGCTTAACATCAGGTGAACCGTATGGTCGTTTGCCCCTTCTTCTATAAAAAAATATGCTTAGAGTGGAATAGCATCACTTTTATTCAATATAGATTACATGTGATTTTTTTCGATTTTTTTTTAAAAACGTTACCCCTACACTAAGATTTTCTCTTGTATCGTGGGTGCAGTTTACAAACATAAATGGCACAAGGACAAACATCCAGACCCGGAACAACTATGTGTAGGCCATACAAATACTTGTTCCGTACGGGATTCGAACCCGCGACCCCCAGCGTAGCTACTCATTGCTAAGCCACTGCGCCACGGAGTCGTCAAATTGATTTTTACTTCAGTGTAGCGAATAGGAGACTTTGTTTACTGGAAATAAGGCATTCCGTTTTAGTCCTCAGAGGTGACAACGCATCTGCATTTTGATTCTTCGTCGAGTATAAATGTAAATGTCTATGGGGTACCCACTTACCATCAAGTGAAGAGTGATCGTTTGTAACCTTAGTTATATAAAATTAAAATAAAGTTAAAACGAAAGTACGAGATTCATTTGAGACTTCATCACGTATGTTTCAAAAATCCCAACAGTCATAAAATATATTATCTAATAATAATAGAGAGTGTCAGGTAGAAACAGAAGGTCATTCATTAGTATTATTTTTTTTGGCTTATTTTTGCATACAAGATTGAAATATAGTGAAGCAAGAAGTTTGAATTATTTATTTGTAAAAAAATAACATGTGTAATATAATACGTGTATTTACAGCAGTACGTATGTACATAATATTGTGCTGTATGATGACGGTGTCAGACTATCCCATTTCATCGTAAGAGGCTACAGAAGTAAAATGAAAAAGAAGATCATCTTTCTAATGGAAAACTAAAAGAATAAAATAAGCTGTGGTTACCAGTCCGTGTGACGTTTTTCCCCAAAGGAGACGATCCATTTCAGACCTAGTCTATGTACAACTATACCGTAGAAAAGAGAAAAACTCAAGGATTTTATTAAAAATAAAATAAGAGAATCAATCAACATAAATTACTTGCTAAAAATAAAAATGCAATCCCAGTTTTTGATGATTTTACAAGATGGTGCCCTTCCACTCATAAAATTATATGTTAAATGTCAAGTCATGTGTCTTAAGTCTTGAAATAATGTAGGTAGTCCGATATTTTTTGTTTATTACGAGCTTGTTCATGTATTTGTGAACTCGTGAATGCGTCTATTGTGTTTTTTTTTTGGATTACTTTGGCGATTTGGTTTATTTTTATTTTGGATTTGGACTTTAGATCTGTTACTACTTGTTTGACTCGGATTTTGTTTTATGGACGTCATGATTTCCTTGATATCGGACATCTATGTAATAAACATCATCAGACATCTATGTAAATCATCTATGGCAGGTATGTAAAAAAAGATGTTTCCTTAAGTTGTAAAATGCATTTGAATAACATGCGTCTGTGTGTAATCTGTTAACAATAAAAAATAAACAATTATTTTCTCCATAAGTTCATAATGGCTGCATAATATTAATAAAATGTAATTATTTTTCAGTTCACCTGTTAAAACATGTTGCACTGTTTAAAATGTGCTTCTGCAATGAAAGAAAATTAGCAATATTACATTGCTGGAGATTCAGGTCCAGAAATTATTACAATTCATGAAAATCTAGGTCAATTGGTAAGAACACACATACTTTAATCATTACAGATTACTTGGCAATATGTATTCCAAAGGATATGACAGTTTTTATATATTTCAGTATTTAAATACGATTGTTTTCTGTAAGATGGATGAGAATGGACCAGTATTTTCACAATGTTTTGCGTATTGCAAGAATTATCTGTCGGTACAGATCATGAATATGGTCTTCAGCACCTTAATGCCAATAGTACCAGTATATTGTGTGTTTGGTGTCAACGGAGACTGGGTAGCGGACGTTGTCACTCTGTTTCAGAGAGTCCTGATAGATATTTTATGTCTGAGAGGATTTTTCAAAGACCAGTTAGTATTTATGTTTATTTAAAGATTTACTAATCTAAATATAAATCATTCCGGAAGTAAAAAAAGTATCAAATATTTATTTTCTTTTATGTAGAATTGGGGCTATAAACGGGCACACAGTCCACCGAACGGTAAATGGATGCCACAGAGACCACAGCCTATAAGCATCTACATTCATATTCGATTTTATTAATATTCGATAGATTAATAACCAAAATGCAGATGCGTTGTCAACCCCGAGAACTATGGCGAAATGCCTCGTTTTCAGTAAAAATGGTCTCCGGTTCTCTGAACTCACTATACGAAACACAGCAGCTTAAAGCTGCCATTTCACGATGGTATTCTGTGAGAGCGTGGCCATTCCCCGGTCGAGCCGATCCATTATTTGCTGCACGTGGCTCTTTTTCTCTAGGACAAGTGTAACAAGCGAGCACACAATCCACCTGATCCTAAGTGGTTTCTGTGGCCCGTAGACATCTGGGCACATCTATCCTTGATTACGAATTGAAATGCAGATGCGTTTTCACCCGTTAGGACTAAGACGGAATGCATCGACCAAAGTTGTCTATGGTTTCATTAGTCAGCTTAAGTAAGCATAAGTTTCTATTTTGCACTGGTATTCTGTGAGAGCGTGTTTTTCCTCAGTCGAGCCGACCCGTTCGTGCTACAAATTAATATAATACTTATATATAGGTAGGTATTATATTGTTACAGATACCTGAAAGTGCAGTGGTACGTCATCTTTGTTGGACAAAATCTTAACAAACATTACGTGGACAGGGAGTTTCATATATACCATCACCTAATACAATTATATGTATATGGTGTCTTTGGTCACTAGCCAACACACGCAGGCACTCAATACCAGATGGTCCAGAACGAAATGAAATTATAGCTAGGATCCATCCTGGAGAGGTAATATTTAATGTATTTTCTCAGTCTGTATGTTAATAAAATATAGATTATTATTTAAATTATTAATAAAATGCGTCTTTTTATTAATCTAACAGTATTACAAACTAAATGTCTTGTTTTGAACAGATATTTTAAATACTTTTCTAGTTTGAATGATTTGACAAATAAAAGTATGAAAATATAAATTACTAGCTTTTGCCCGTGACTTTTTCAGTGTGTAATTTGGTTTAAAAATCGCTCGGGATCTCTGTGATTTCCAGGATAGAAAGTCGCCTACAGGTCCTCAACTATGCCCAGGAAAAAATCACTATGAAACAAAGGTTTTTTACAGCATGATTGAATGACAAACCAACAAACAATCACATTTTCGCATTTATAATATTAATAAGGATATTTTACAAACCTAATATTTTAAATAATAATGAAGAAATAAATCATTTTTATTTGTTATTGGTGCTACAGAAAAACTAATATACCAAAGTAACTTAAATCGTCTGTGACATCGGCCAAAATGAGCGTATTTACTTGCATCATATATTAAAATTAAGTCACCTCCGATTAAACCTACGTTTTAAATTAAAGTTCAAAGTAATGAATGCTGTAATGTGCATTTATATATAATTAATCATTTAAAATATTCTTTATAATCCCCTACAGATTCCTCCTGGCGGATTCGTCTGTTATGCGTGTTGGGTTGCAGCGTGTAGAAATGTGCAAAGAGCTACTAACTAGTGTTGAGGAAGGCCAGCAAAATCCAGGACCTTCATATAAACATTTTAGAGCTGACTGTGTGTGGTGTAAAATGTCTTTATTTCAAAGGCATGATCGACTTTTACATGATGTCCTTGAAAGGGATATAGTGGCACAAAGGATTTTATCCCATTGAGGTAATTAAATATGGTGTTTTCTAGATTTTACACAAACATCTTAATAATTATTTTACTTGAACAGTTTTGAGTTAAGCAATTTGTTTGTATGTATTATCATGTATTCACATTTTCACTGTACATTATTAAACCATTGCCTATCCACTACTGGGTATAGGTCTCTTCTCAGAAAGAGAATGGTTTAAGCTTAATAAGCTACACACACCTTTAAGATCTGTATTGAGAATGCTTACGTGTGCAGATTTTCCTCTCACAAGGTCAAGTGCAGTTAGTTTTTAAATATGTTGTTCATAAAAAGTTAGCTTTGCTTAAATATTTTCTGTTTCAGTTACCAGAACATGCCGTCTTATGTGTGATTATTGAGACACAAGAATATGTGCATATTGCTGAAGGTGCAGTGCAGCTTGGAACACCAAAACCTTCGATAAGCCTGGCAGATGATTATAAGCATATAGCAAATTCTAGTTGGAATTGTTTCGTTCCATTGTGTACGAATCTAGAGAGGCTTATTGCGCCAGATTTTTTAAGACAGAGAATTTTGCAATCAATAAAAATATATGTCACAGAAAATTGCAGAGTTTGTACTGAACACCGAACCACTTCCAATTGGGAGTTTTTGGAAGAAAATGAAATCTCAAGTGATTTCACACAGGAAGAAATAAAATCAATGTTAAACCTCAGCCTATGTAAAGGTTTAACCAATAATAATTTGGACTTTGGAGAGCTTAATGAATTTGATGAGAACCTCTTTAAATACTGGACTGGCATCAATAAAGAAAATTGTTTGAATATTTTTAATTAAATTAGCATTGAGTTTTAAATTGCAAAAAACGGCGTTAGGGGCATATTTAATTAAAATAGGAACAAGAAACTCCCATGAAAGAACCTCCTCTCTGTTAGGTATTAGTAAAACCAAACTTATCAGGTTACTCCAAGCTGCTCGAGAAGCTTTAATATGTTCGTTTGTACCCCACCACTTGGGACTAATTTTTTATTCCATATAATGAAGTAGTTAAAAATTTAGGTATCTTTTTGGATTCCAGTCTGTCTTGGACACCCCAAATTAATGCAGTGAGCCGAAAAATGTTTGCGGCTTATGCTTCACTCCGAAGGCTTAAATACTTTTTACCCATTTCCACCAAAATTACGCTTGCACAATCTTTGCTACTCCCTATCCTCGACTATGCTGACATTTGTTACCTTGATATCACTTGATGTTATTAATATGGTTTATTAATATGATTGTTACAATCATATTATTGTAAAATAATTAAAATGTCCTATTACATTTAATGCAGTCTCATTCCGAATAGCATTTGCTAGATGAAATTGACGTACACATTCATTGTTCATTTCTTGATATATTTTCCTGAATTAATTGGTTTGCACAATTATTAAATAATTGTATGTGTACGAATTACATATTAATAATTGAATTTATAAGTTATACACGTACAATCTAATATAAAATCAAATTTGAATCTATTGCTTTTGTTTCGATAATTAGTAAAACTAAAAAGTCTTGGGAATAACGTCGCACATATATATGATGGTGTAAGGGAAGGTGAATGAAAATGGATTTTGCAGTTAATATTAAAATACTTAAATTAAATTGCCTTTATTGTTTATTAATTATATAAAAGTAAACAAGATCATTTACTTTATGTTTTCTTGTATTTTATTTTAAGTCAATAATATTTTGATTACTAAACATATTTATTTATTGAAATAAGACCATTAAATTTTCCTTCATTTCGGATTATTTAATTTGATTTCTTTTATTTAAAACTAAACTTTCAATTTATTTACTCTTTATCAATTTTTTGTAAGAACAAATAATTTTATTTTATAAATAATAAACATATTTTTATTTTACATATATAAAGTATCAATTATGTTTTCCTCTGAGTTAGTTAACCTTAATGTTGCTAACTTACTATCATATAGGAATGTGGAACGTTTTTGGAATTGCTATGTAACTGAGTGCCCGTTAAGAACTCTTTAATCGGTGAAGCCGACAACCCGAAACGCCGTTTGTACCGAACTTTGGTCTGTCGTTAAATTTTGAAAAAAGATTTGTTTTAATAACATAGAAAAATTTTTTCTGTGTCGTGGAAGCAGTTAACACACATTAATTTCATAAGGACGAACATACTCGTACAGATCCGGAACAATTATTTGTACCCCGTACAAATACTTGTTTCATACGGGATTCGAACCTGCGCCCTAAGCGCCGCAAATCATTGCTAAGCCATTGCGCCTTGGAGCCGTTGTATCCGTTTAGGCAAGGACGGATTTACATGGATTTTTATCGACCAAATAGCGATATTTTGAAGGTGAGCTAAATTAATAGTAGGTACTCTTACCCGACGAGCATGCATGCGCAGGCAGGATGAGGATGTCAAAGGACAAGAGAGGTGTGTAAGGATCGTACCAAATGGAAGTTCGTAATCTCTGCCTACCTCTCTGAGTAACAAACATGGGAGTTTATGTATTATATATTATGTATTTTATCCTATTGTTAATCTATTTAAATACATGGCCTACAGCGTTTTTCTTGCATGAGCACTTCATTGTATTATGTTTTTACTTTAAGGTATAATAATCAAAGGCAGACAAAATAAATGTTTTTTGAGACTAACTAATTGATAGCATTGTTTTCGATATTGTAACGAGAGCAAAAAATTTTTGAAATGAGAGTTATTTTTGGCGTGTTATTTTAACGTAGAATTGTGCCGACGACGTAACCCCCTTTTTCTAGTGCTCCAGAACTTTTGTGGATTTTATTTGAAATACTGATTGCAGGTATCTATATCTTTGTAGTTACGTAATACCTACTAATAGTTAAAAAAAGAAATATTTCTTTTTTAACATGTATGTGGTATTAGCATTTATCTATAAACCTGACTTGGCAAAGTTACCGTACTAGTGATGCCACGATGTGACGGTTACGTTGGCATGTTTTGCTACAATCAAGTGTTGTCACTTTAAACTTTTATATTTAACCGATTACGACGATTCTAAGAAGGGGTCTGTACTTGATATTCCATGTTTGTATGTTTGCATCGATGTTTCACAGTAGAAGCCGATATACCGAATAACGATATCTTCAAACGATTCAAATCGTGTTCATTAACGTGGTAGAACCACTTTGCAGCTATGTTATGTTCGTAGCATGAATGGGTCGGCTCGAATGGGGTAGGGCTATGCTCTAAAATAAAGTAGCAGCTTAATGCTGCCGTATTTCGTAATGATAATGGTGAGTGTAGAGAACTGCAGATCATTTATACTGGAAACGAGACATTTTATCTTTGTCTTCAGGGATGACAAAGCATCTGCATTTTGATTCTTAATTTGAATCTCATGATGACTATAAATGTAGATGTCTATGGGCCATAACATCCACTTATTATCGAGTGGACTGCGTACTCGTTGGTCAAACTTATTATATAAAAAATGCGTTACCAATTGAGTCATCTTTGACAAAATTGATCTAAAAGAATAGAGAAATCAATATTATTTTTATTGCGTTGTTAAATTTGTCTTTGAAATTATTTTTTCTTATTTATCAGACATGCAGGTTTCTTCATGATTTTCCATCATTATCAAGCATGTGGTAAATCAGCACTTAAAATTGCAATAAACAATTTCAGGTGCCAACGAGGATCGAACCGGGGTCGCTTGCGTACTGCGAAATTTACAGTGAGTGCTAACCTCTGAGCTACCATAGCTCATTCAGGTTGATTGGTTTTTAAGTTGGATAAAATTACAATTCATTCCCACTTGTCACGTGTCTTGCGCCGTATTTTAATATGGTGTCAACGCCTCTGTTCACACTAGTCGGTTGTCGGACCCAGTTGAAGCTGAAGCCTTTTTTGGCAGTTTCTACGAGGCGACTGTACACGATGGACGTCGTCGACGTCCGAAACTTCGTCAACGAAGTTTTTGTTGTGATGTTATTTGAAATGAAATAGTATGTCCATTATCTTGAGTAGATACAATAAAAACATTAACAGGCGTGCGCGACGCGATGCATGTGCGCGTGCGCGATCTGCGGCAGAGAGAAGCTCGCGACGCGATGAGCGGATGAAGGGGGAGCGGATAGAGGGTTGTCGGGACCGACATCCGACATACTGTGAACAGCGCCATACTTACTTATTACTGGTAGAGGGCTGGCAAAACATCCTACATTTCTTGTTGTTGGTCTATGGTACTAAAGCCTTTTCGGAAACCAGCTTTTTCGGGAAGCTGGAAGTCGAGTTTGCGTGCGTGACGATTCGTAACGACGCTCTGTATAGGCAGCTGAAAAATGACAAAAAGTTAAAAATACATTACCACATCCAGTTTTCATACTCATCAATTATTCTCTGCGAATTTGATTAACGCATAAAATTAATGTAATGAATATATTCGAAAAAGTAAGCTCAGGCATATGGTATCACTACATATTGCCATATTTATTAATTTTCTGGGAACACATCTCGTCTACTTCGTTTCTCCCCAGCTTTATGTTTTGCGGATTTTTAACAAATTCCAAACGATTTTAAAAGTATTTTAAAGTCACAGTCAAGTATTTATATTGAAATTGGGTCTTACAATTCATTTTTTAAGTCTAATAAGCTAAGTCATTGTTTAAGCGAGTCTAATGCAGGAGACCATGTGAGAAGAAGCAGTAATAAACTCACAAGTAGATTATATTTCTTCCTAAAGTTACAATTTATCTTTTTATAAAGCCAACCGCACTATAGATTTAGTATAAACTAACATTAGAGCCGCACCTACACTCTACTATCGCTGATATTACTTATGACGGGCTTTCGTATGAAAGTTAATAGGATTCATAGTTATTTTCGTTATTACTCATACTTAACCATAACTAGTTTTAGCCAAAAGCAACCAGCCACGCTTGGTTACAACCATGAATGAATTAAATATACCTAAATTTAAACTGGATATAACCATACTTCGTCTTTCAGACTAGACATATAAATAAAGCAAGAAGATCTAAGAAAGCTAGATAGTTCCATTTTTTGCCTAGTTTTTTTCTTCTTGATAAGTGAGATATTGTAGCTCATCGATTAAAAATCAAAATGCAAATGCCTTGTAACTCTCAGAAGTTATTAGTATTACATTACCACTGAATACGTTGTTACCAGTAAAGTAAGCCTCAGGTCTTATCACTCACCATACGAATTACGGTAGCATTGCGCTGCTATTTGATGCAGGTGTTTTGCAACATTATAGTTTTTCCTCATTCAACTCGACCCGCTCACCTGCAACGTACAGCGCCATCGTTTTAACACGTAATATAATTAATATTATTTAATTTGAACAATATTCTTATGCGTATACTCACCGTAACAACATGTTCTACGTGCTTCCTGTATGGCTTATCAAAACCGTTACAATGACTAAATCCCATGATGGATAGACAATGTACATATGCAATACTAGTTTTTTTACCCACGGCTTCGCTCACGTGGGCTTCCGTTTAGGAACATTATTAATACTGCTCCATACCAAAATCAACAAAGTTGGATCACTTGTAGGGTCGACTCGTTGTTATGTTTGTTAGTCAAGTGATATCTTTTGAATTCTTAGATTATTAGACGTATATTTAAGCAACCCCTGTCACTTGTTGTATCGGTTACGACTTCCGAGGTATCTCTAATAAGGGTAAATTATCTTTGATTTAAAATTACATTATTTACATTCGTTCATAAATTAGGGTAATTTAATTTTAACCAAATAATGTCGAATTTCGTTGTCTTCTATTACAGCAGAATGTTTATTTGGGATATTTATTTTATATCATTGGTCTATTGAATATTGATTGGCACTATAAAATAGTTGCTTATATTTTTACTAATCCACCAAAAAAAGATAAAAACTTATATTGAATAACTTAATACCAAAGGAAGTTAGTCTAGAACACATGGTGAGACGTGCGGTGTAGTGGCGCATACACTAAGCGGCCGTCACACAACACACTGTCAGAGGATGTTTGAAAGACACTGAATGTCGCGCCTCGCCGTCTTTAAAATATGCTCTTACATCTCACTCACATGCTCTTACAAGCTTATTACTGAAGCTCTTCGATCAATGATTATACTATTGATCGAAGCTGAAGCTAGTAGAAACTTCACAATGTAAAAATTAATGTAACACACACAAATTAATGTATCATGACAAAATAAAGATAAGAAATCAACTGAATTTATTTTCACAGCTGGCTGTGAAGAATATATTGTTGCCTCATTATATTATTATTTATATAGGTCGTCAAAATGCACTTTTTTTAAATTTAAGTATGTAATGAGTTTCTTAGTGATGACTGCATATTTATTCCATTAGTTAAAGAGGCTAAGTGTCGTGGAGTTTAAGTGCGACTATTTTCCTTAAGGAACTGTATTTGTGACTTGTTGTCACCACTAGTGATGAGAGGAGTGGTGTTTTTCTCACATAAAGGCTAAGTATAGTCATTCAGTAAGAAAACGCTGGCAGCGTTCTTGCACTTTACCGCGGGGAGAACATCTGCAGCATATAAATTATTAACTTCACAAATGTTATAATTTCTGTAATATAATACGGCATGGATTCTTTAAATATTTTTAAATTTGAGTCTTAGCTCGAATTTCTCCTTGAATACAGACTTATGCCACTAAATCTACTCTCTGCATGTAGGGAGACGTGGGGCGTAATGGCGAGTTTGCTTATTTAATTTCTTATTAAAACGCCGGTAACGCATCCGGAATTTCCCTGGTGTTTCAGTTGTTCATGGGCGACGGTGATCACTAACCATCAGGTGAGACGCACGCTCGTTTGCCCTCTCTTCTATAAAAAGATCTCTAATTTATATGGGAAGTCCCCAAAGTATATAATCTTTTAAATAAAGTAATTAAATTAACTTAATTACATTAGCCCGCTCATCACAAACGAACAAAGCTAATTGCTCTGTTCGTTTGTCGTCATAGTTTCAAGGCAGCCGGACAGTAGTTTCAAGAGACAATTACTTAGTGCTCAGACTGCAGCCCGCATCTATTAATACTGTAGATTAGTATCTGCTGTCTTACAGTTCACACTTCATTTAACAACATAGATGTAGGATAGCAACAAGAAGAATTGTGATAGCACAGGTGATCAGCGAACACCCAAAACTGTCATAGTACGTGAGCAAACCTTTTTTTTTTTTTTTTTTTTTTTTTTTTTTTTATATAGAAGAGGGGGCAAACGAGCATGCGGCTCACCTGATGTTAAGTGACTACCGCCGCCCATGATCAACCGCAACACCAGGAGAATTGCGGGTGCGTTGCCGGCCCTTTAGAAAGGAGTAAGCTCTTTTCTTGAAGGTCCCCAGGTCGTATCGGTCCGGAAAAATCGCCGATGATAAACTATTCCACAGAGAGGTTGTACGTGGAAGAAAACTCCTTGTGAAACGTACAGTGGTGGACCGCCAAGCATCCAGATGGTGTGGATGGTATCGGGACGTTTGCCGTGTCGTGCGTTCACGAAATTTGGCGGCTGGGATTAATCCGAACAATTCCTCAGAGCACTCCCCGTGATAGATGCGATAAAATACGCAAAGAGATGCAACATCTCTTCGCAACGCCAGTGAATCGAGCCGATCGGAAAGCACTCCGTCGTCGACGATTCGAGCCGCTCTGCGCTGGATGCGGTCAAGTGGAAGGAGCTGGTACTGGGGAGCCCCAGCCCAGAGA
Organism: Parnassius smintheus behrii; assembly: GCA_036936625.1. Taxonomy (NCBI): domain Eukaryota; kingdom Metazoa; phylum Arthropoda; class Insecta; order Lepidoptera; family Papilionidae; genus Parnassius; species Parnassius smintheus. The sequence goes on from JAUPFT010000014.1 coordinate 45,716,797, forward strand.
TGGGAACAGTATTCCATGTGCGGCCGAACCTGCGCCTTGTAAAGTTGCAGGCGGTGTGCCGGCATGAAATACTGTCCCGCTCTGCTGAGCACGCCAAGCTTTTTAGAGGTCAATTTGGCCTTCCCTTCCAAGTGACCACGAAACTGCACGTCACTCGATATGTCGACGCCGAGGATTCCGATACTGTTTTTCATCAAACTAAATGAAATAAACGAAATTGTAGTCCATCTGATTTTAAGTGGCTACAGCAACCCACGGAGACCTGCAACTAAGCTGTATATGCTTTATCACTTATGTGTACTAAGAAGGAGTGCTTCACAACCTGTGATTATTCTACCTGCCTATAACGAAGAGTGTGGAATCTTTACGCTGATAAAGTATAACTAAAATATATAACTAGTAACTCAATTGTGCTATAAAAAGCAGAGAATGATCTTTTTAATGGTAATAATCAAAGTAGATTAGTGAATTCTATGAAAATATCTACGAAAATTCCGATGGTTTTTAGTTTAATTACTAATATATAATAATGAACTGAACATTTTAAAGATTTTTTTGTGTAGATCGTGGCCAGATCATAGAATTGATTTTATCATGAATATTCGATCATTACATGAAATTGTGGCATTTCGTTAAATTTAACACTGTCTATTGACCATATCTTGATAAGGCTTGAAAAATCGATGAATAAACATTGTGTGAAGAAATTATAACAACTAAACCCAACATTGATTTTCATAATATTCTAATTATATCGTAAAATAGTTTCACTATTCACCGCAGAAGCAGAATTTTTAACTGAATCCACGTAATTCTATGCGTCATCGCGTACATTTAAATAATTTAATATTATACTTATTCTATGGGTTGGTCGGGTGGTCAGATCCTCCCGTTCTTTATTAATTTTGAGGATTCAGGCTTGTACATAGTTTCATCACAGTCTATTATTGCTAAAAACGTAAACGAGCGAATCTCTACTAGACAAAGCTAGACTTGAAGCATGTAAAGATTCAAACGATTCAACGGATACGGTTGGCACTAGATAATAATTAATAGCAGTCTATCACGAATATTATTATATTCCTTCCTTTCTTATTAAAAATCTTTTCTTAATCTCGATACAGGAGAAAATCATAACGATTATGATTTCTTATACTTACGCGAACACTACACATGATTAGAACTACTTTTACGGATTTCATCGCGTTTATTTTTCAGTTTGTTTTCAGGGGACAGTCCCCCGTGACCATGGGTGCTGGAAAGCGCCCGGAACGTCGGGATTTAAAAATAAAAGTAATTAAAAGCAAAAATAAACGCGATAAAATCGGTAAACGTAGTTCTAATCATCATAACGATTATTAAAAATCGTTATGATTTATCCTGTATCGAGAAGACGATATGGCACATAGACAAACAAGATCTTGAACAATTCTTTAATACACTTGTGCCGTGCGGGACTCGAACTTGCGTTTCGCAGCGCCGCTGCTAAACGTTAGGTCACTGCACTCCTGAACATCAATAAGTATTTTTTGTTATCTTTTAAATTTAATATAGTGCGTATTGGTCGGGAAGACGGGGAGGGCGAAGTAGATGTTACTCAGATCTGTGACCTCGCACTATTACTTAAGCAATTTTAAATTAATTAAAAAAATAGTAAGATAGATAGGGATAGAAGAAGAGAGAAGTACTTGTTAATATTATCCTACACTTTTCTTTTTTGAAAACTGTTTAATGTGTTTTTGAGTGAAAATAATAATTATCATTGAAAAAATTAAGATAAGGCTTTAGTAAATAATAAAACGGATAATAATACATAATTAAAGTGCTTCTTATCTTCTGCATGCAGCGTTCGAATCGTCCGAATTTTATTAATGCATCTAAAATTTCTAATTAAATTACTGAAGCCGCTTTCAGCAAAATTCAGCCTCCGAATAAAATACTAATAAAACACTACTTCCGAGTAAAATTAGAATAGAATTTCAGCAACATAGCTCTGAGGAATGAGATGCATTTTAAACAATGCGTTTAGCTATTAGCCTTTTTCGCTGAAACATTGTTGTGAATATTTCAACGTTATGAGTTTTTTCTTCATTCGTTCATTATAGCCCATTAGAAGGCCGCTGCCGAACAGAGACGTTTCCCATGTAGTGCCTCAAAGATGGGATATGACCATTGTAGTTGCGCTTGGCAAGCGCGTTGGCAACAGTTTTTTTTTTTATTTTTATTTGTTATCAGCAAAATGCTGCTGCATCACTGTTACTTTTTCCTATGTTGCCTTTTGCGACACCTATGAGATGATATGGGAAGTGATTTATCTTACTCTTCCACTACAACACACCACCAACCAACCAACCAACATTACTAACTTTAAAATTAGATATTTGTAAATATTTTAGGTTCAGCATCATGATAATCACATAAATAGCCCATCAAAGTCCATAAGCCGTAGCATAAGCCTCCCCCTAGATAACCTTTGTAGAGGGATGCTTTTTATAGTTAGCACGCTGGGCAGGTGGAATTATTATCATTCTTTACCAGCTGTGCCCGCGACTTCGTTCGCGTGGAATCCGTACTTTTGCTATTCTATGTAAGGATGATTTATTTGTAAACTAAACTGTCGCAAAGACTTAGAAAGTCACTTAAATCTGGATTAAAACATTCAGTTAGTCAGTCAATCAGACAAACAAGCGAACGAACAAATAAACGGACCCACAAACGAACCAAGAAACGAATATTTATTTATTTATTATATGGAGAAAAAAACAGAACAATCAAAGTACATTAAAATTATATGATATAACAATTTTGTGTCAGATTGTTTTCCTAAGTACATCATTTTTATATTTTTCTACAGGAGATATCAAATCTGCGCTTATGAATATTACAACGTACATAACTAAGTAATACAAAAAGTGAATTTTACAAGCAACAAATTTAAAATCTATGTGATATGGGAATGAGTGTGTATGACTGTAACCTCTTTTACTGCCCTTTTGAATATCCTTAATGTTGGGTCAAAAATATCCAAGTCAGTATTTCATGGATATCTCGGTGGAAAGTCGGCACATTCTTATTATCGAGTTGTAAAAAGAAGTATTACTCTTATAAGTCTGCAGGTAAAATGTCTTGCTAGGATTTTTGGGATTGCGCTTTTAAGTTCAATTTGCTTAAGAGGTAATCGAAATCGGTCTCATTATGGGGAATTTTATGTAACTAAAGAGGTCACTTTAAATTTGTCGAGTCTCTCACTATAACCGACAAGACCGCGATCAAGACCACATTTGTAGTTAAAGTATTCTAACGATTCTATTCTAACTTTTGGACGCTTTCTATACCATCCGAATGCACCGTGTAGCAAGGAGACCAAACGACACAAGCATATTATTCAAGAATGCTACGGACAAGGATATTATAAACAGTCAGGAAGCTTTGAGGCTGTTTGAAGTCCTTAGTGCATCTTGTTATAAAACGCTTGGTTTCCAAGCGTTTTATAAGCAGTTTTTCATTATTTTGGTTATGTGGAAAATGCTGCTGCCCGTCTTCTTATTTAATTTTCCTCTGTCGCTTCTTACGGCATCCACCTGATGATGATATAGGTAGTGGCGAAGCCTCCATAGAAGCCCAGAAGCCGGGCTTGCTCTATAAAAATGCTCAATCAATAATATCAACTAATAAAAGAACTCATAAACTGTTTCAAATTTTTTCAAAGGGCACGATCTTGTAGCATATAATATGTAACGTCAACACTTGGTAGTTTGCTTTCGATATACACTGATAATTCGGAATAAACTGGATTTTCAAAATCAATTTAAGCAAGGAGTTGATTTTGTCATCTCTCTTGCATGCGTTGGCTTTTTACCGGGCTTTCTAGAAGACGGTCGCTCCCTTTCTAACCTGTGGCAAAATGTTCTATAATGAAAAATAACTACGAAATTTTTATATAGCAATTACTATGGAACCAAAAGCCGTGCTTTGCCCTGAATTTGTTTGGGAATGCGTTAGCGAGTGGGGCTACGGTAATACGAATGCAAGTTCACTTCATATTTCAATATTTATGTTTGTTTTTGTTGTGTTTGCTAAAAATTTGTGCTTTTTCAAAGAGTTTTAGTTAAAATAGGAGGATAATAATGTTCCTTGTGATGAATATAAGTGTATTAAAGTGCTAATTGGCGAGAAAAAAGTAAAATATTTAAAAATGAAATTTTTATTCAATAAACATTTCTTCATACTTTAATTGGTAAAGGGCTCCTTAGTATTAAAGTGTTATTATTCTAGGCGTATTCAAAATTTAATCACTCAATACTAATATTACCATATGAGTTAAAAATATAATTTTGAACTTCAGCATAAAATATGAGATACCTAGATATAAGTTCAATTTTATAGCAAATAATTGTTACAATCCTTTTTTTAATGTGAAGCCCAAATTTTAATGTAATAAATTAAATGAATAAATGTATTAAGGTTTTTAAAGGATATTTACTTTAGTCCTTAAAGCTTTATCTTCTCAGTTCAATATATAAAATTTTAATAGCGCCATCTACCTAATTCTATAGGTGAAGCCATTTTATCGAACGAAAATTGATGGATTCTCACGATGGTACGTAAAGATTACGCTAGATGGCACAAACACGTTATCTGCTTTTTTTCGTTTTAATATTTATATTATTTTAAGAGTTAAAAATATCATTTTATATGGTTTATTAAAATTGAAAATGGACACACGGGCAGAGGAAGGCCGAATAAAAGATGGATCGATTGTGTGAAGAGTGATATGAGAATGAAATGAGTAAGTATGGAAATGACGGCTGATAGAGAGGAATGGAACAAGAAGGTTTACTGCGCCGACCCCAGATAATGGGAAATGGTTTAGAGAATGATGATTAAAATTGAAAATGGATAGTTATATAACAAATAGTCATTATTTTATGGTAAAAGAAATTGCAAAGCTTTATCTTCTCATTATATTATATCTAATTCCTGTCGTAATCTGTTTAAACAAAATAATTTCGTTGTTTCACATCTGCCAGGCGTCGCTTTTTTAATTTTGTACAAAGTTTGTTTGTACTTTGTTCATGTTTTTCTCTTGTTCGTGCGAAAGAAAAAGAAATTTACATACAATACAATATTGTACGTAAATTTCTTTTTCTTTCGCTCAAGCATACCCAAACGGCTCTTTTCAAAGTCACCGAAGGTATGCAATTGCATATGTCATACAATCTATCTAGCAGTAGTATGCCTTCTGTGTGCTTTGTTAAACAATGTCCTTGACAGCACTGAATATGAAATTGAAGAGTGGAGACAGGTCAAGATTGGTGTATTTTTATAAAACTGCTAAAAACAACAAAACCATATCTTGGGCTTGCCCTAGCTTCGCCACTGGATATAGGGTATGGTCAAGTACACCGCATTACAATGAGTTCTACTTCATAATTCATTCTGTTGTAACTTGACAACGAATAAGCTTTGGTTTTTACGTCTTATCATAGGTTTTATTCAACTAATTCTTCCGACCGAAATATGAAGTATATTCGAGTTTTAAACAGACTGGGGTGGATAAACTAAGGTTAAATTTGAAACCTGCGGTATTACGAGTATTCCAAAGATTGTGTTTTTGAGTTTTAGTTAGTATTCCAAAGACTGTGTTTTTGAGTTTTAGCTACGAAAAATTAAAATGAAAGGGAATGTAAGGTAGTTTAAATTACATACTTCTGTATGTGTTATCCAGCCATATTTTTGTATTGTATTTGTATAGATTTATATCACTATAGCTATGGATATACAAATAATGCCGCGGTTATGGCCTACGTTGGGCTTTTTTATAAAATTAAAGTGACAAATGACCTTACACATTACTTGATGGATAAAGGCTACTGCAGCTCATGGACACCTACATCCAACTTCTTACAAAAAAGCTACAGGTGCGTTGTCACCTCTAAAGATTAGGATGGAGTGTGTGTATAAAACAAAATATCATAGATATTTGTGACAATTATGTTTATTTATTTAGATTTCGTTAATAATTTGTTAATTTGAATTTGCAAGCGTCAAAATGCCAAAGATCAATTGACAAAAAACGAAAGAAACATTTTTGTAGTACATATTTTATTTGTTTCTTTTCATAAATACTTAGTAAAGGCTATAACGTATGCTGTAATCAGCACTCAGTATATCCCGCTTTAGCACTTTGAACTACTTCCAATCTCCTTGGCATATTCCTAATCAAATTATCAAGAAAATCTCGAGATATTGCGTTCCATTCTTCCTGTAATGCGTTTTTAACATCTCTAAAATCAGCGGAGGCACGATTTCTTTTATTCATTTTTATTCCAAGTTTACCACATACATGCTCTATGGGGAGTAAGTTGAGCCAGTGCACTGGCTATCCCCTAGCCACCCCCTAGCGTTGATTTCATACATAGTATATCTACATAAACACTCACGCCAGTCACCCTCTCTCGTCTCCTCCACATTCATATACCAAGGCATACATGCTCGTCGGTTAAGGGTAATCCTTATTTGGCCCATTTTCAGTATATCGCCCATTTGGTCGATAAACTTTCGTCTAGTACGTCCCTCTCCGACTCTGCCATTCACTTCTGCAACAATAATTTGCTTTGTCACTCTTTTCTGATTCATTCTTTCTTCATGACCAAACCATCAACCTTTCTACACGGCATCGATTTCAATGTATCGAAGGTATATGAAAACAACGGTCGTGGTATGGGGGCGTGCATAATTATGCACAAAAACAAATATATACCCTATAACATGGACAAACGGCACTAAAATTTCTTTAAAAACCGCAGTTTCATATCGTGCCGCTGTTAGTAACTCATTCCCAAGGACGCGGAGTTCGATACTGTTCTCATACAAATAACTCCCCATACCATAACTGACCCTCCACCATATCGATACCTTTTTTTTTCAATGATGTTGCTCTGAGCGCATATCTGTCACGAGTATCTCCACACTTTAATCCTTCCATCATCTGGCATCTGTGAATAAAACTTGACGATAACTTTATGAGCAAAATTAAATCGAGCTACTCGATGGCATGTGGCAAGAAGCATACAGGCCAATTTTTTTCCAGCGAATTTAGTTTTTTTCTCACAGTTTTTGTGTTTAAACAAAACTTAAATTAAAACTTAAAATCAAAATATTTCATAGTATGGAAAAACGCAATATTACGCAATAATAACATAAAAACAAATGAAATAGAAAAAAAAATCCAAATTTTTAATAACCTATACTATTTTGTGGCAATAATTACAAAAGGAGAAATAACAATCAAACCTTTTTTTTTTGCTTTCCTCTAAATTTATCCAACAGTATATATCGAATAAAAAACTATTCTACTCCATTCTTTTACTATCTATTAACAAAAATTAAGTGAATTAAAATATAGAAATCTTCGCTTTGAAGTTTAGCATTTTAGCAGCCTCGCTTGGCAACAACTGAGTTCACTGTTAAGTTTACTGACTTCACTGTTAGTTTGAAACTCGACATAAAATACTCCTAAATTGGGAAAGGCTTATTGTAACGATCAAATTCTAAAATTACCATACGGTGTACAAACCTCTCACTGGAGGCCTACTTCCATTAGGGTACTGAAAGGGTAATGTAGTAATGAAGAGTTTGGCAAGCAACTTCATTGAGCGTTAATGGATTTCACATGCTCTCCTTAATGTTTTTGATTGTACAAATATTTTTATCTTCTAAATTTGACCTTCAACACAATGTTTTCTTTAACCACCGAGCACGTTCTAATACAGTTTTAGTTTTAGAAAGGAAATTCAGAAAACTGCTGATGACAAGAATTGGGGATGCAGTTTGGTTGTGCAGCTACATCTTCGTCCAAAATTTAATTACACCACTCGATAGCTATAGAATCAAAGAATTGGTTACATTGAGTGAGAAGTGTGACGCTTCGTACGCGGTGAAGAAGTAAGAGCCGTCATTTTCAGGTCTATTCGTTACGTGCAACAATTTACGTAAAACACACGGTCATGTCTACAGCACAGCCAAACCTGGACTTTTTATTATTTACCTTTGTAGTATGAGGAAAACTCAGCAGTAGATCAGGATCTATATGCTGGCTGTCATTTTCACCGTACTAGACCAATCTAGGTTCAATTCTCGCCGCCACTAATAAAATGTTTGGTTGCTAGAGTCACCTCATTTCATTAAACGAGAATAATTGTCAATTATTGCGTAACTTTTGGGCAGATGGTTAGCGCTCGCTGTAAATTTATTGCGTAACTTAAGCTTACAATATTTGTTGTCATAATAAGTTTCTAGATAACTTAAATATTATATAATATAAAAGAAAAATTATGACTACAAATTACGATTACAATTTATAGAAAATAAATGAAGATTTAACTTCTGCGTGCACCGTTTTACGAATTGTCCGAATTTCATTAATGCATCTAAAATTTATAATTGAATCACTGAAGCTACTTAGAACAAAACTCAGCCTTCGAATAAAATACTGTGGTAAGTTAGAAGAGAATTTCAGCTACATAGATGTAGCTTTGGGATTTATTGGAGTTATGAGAAACATTTAAACATCGCATTTAGTTAATTGATAGAATCAGGCGTTACTTTGCGGAAATCCATTATAATAAAAAATAAAAATATAAATTTCTTTGCAACTTTCCGCTAAACATATAAAATGATGTGTCTTACCTGGATTGAAGCGCACCTCCCGCCCTCCCTCAATTGCATACACTAACTCCGTCACCACTAGACCAAGCACCACTACTCTCAACACCACTATTCCAGGCAAGACACACCATCGACGATAATACGACACGTGTTTCGCCTCTACACGAGGCATCCTCAGGTAATATAGACTCTACGGCGGCTGACCGCTAAGTGAGCGGCGAGTCGAAACAGTTGCTATTTATACACGTTGACACAATCGCTCCCTACCAAAGTAGCGAGTGACCGCGTCGCGCGATAACAAACCTGCCAACAGTTATTATTATTGTTACGATTATTTTTAAATACTATTATTATTATTGTTTTGAGTGATCGCGCCGTGCGATAACAAATCTGCTACTAATTATTATTATTGTTATGATTAATATTTTAAATACTATTATTATTATTGTTTTATTGATATTATTATAATTATTTATTATTATTAATCTTAAGATTATTATTAAAGATTGGCCTTAAAGATGTTTAACAAAGGTGAATTAGAAACATTTGTTTGTTCATTCAGCAGTGTATAATTACCATTATTACTTTTTAAAATCTCCAACTGCTCCAGCACACACAGTCGCAGCCCCTTATTACAGGTATGTAAGACTTCAAAGGAATGGTCGCTAGCTAGGTTGTGTCCAGTGTCCAAGAGATGTTTAGCAAAATGGGATTTATCAGGATTGCAATTCTCGAATATAATTGCCGACATAAGTCGTGAGCACACTTTTTATTGGTCGATACGACGTTGACCACGCTGACGTTCAACATAATTGGTTCGTCTGTCGATTCTCGTCGTCTATTGGTTTCGAACGTATCATTCGGCTTCGGTACACTTCAGAGCAATAATTTTAGTGATAATTTTTTTAATAAGTTTATTTTCGTTAATTGTTTTTGTTACCTCGTTGTTAATTGTTGTTTGTGTATTCCTTGTTATTAATTGTTTTTGTTATTTCTTGTTTTTAATTATTTTTGTTGTTATAATTTGAGTGTTCAGATTTTGGTCTAAATATGTAGAGAAGGAAGAATTCGGTGTTAAATAGACAATCCCGACAAAATGGTCTTTTCACTGTTTAGTTACATGAAAAAATTAGGTACTGCGTAAAACATCATAGACGTATATAAACAGACTGCTGAGACGACTAATGTCTCAGATTTTATGGAAGGCATATCACCTCTTCCTTCTTCTTAATAAAATAATCAATTTTACCCACCGGGTATACATTAAATACTTTATAGTAGATAATAAAATAACGGCCACGAATATCTGCAACATTACTATATCAAACTAAAAGTTGATGTGTTCGAGTAAACATTTTCATAAAAATTTTGCCCGACAGTGTACCTATCTCCCGCCACAATTTATCTGTGCTCACGACTCGTGTTAAATATCTGTACGCGGCCATATGTTCTTTATAGCGCGTCCCGAAATTGCGACCAGTCTGACCCACGTAAACGGCGTGGCATTCGTCACAAACAAGTTTATAAACACCCGATTTTTGACTAATATTTAACTTATCTTTATTGTTACAAATATTCCTAAGCGAATTGTTTGGTTTGGATGCCACGTTAACGCCGTTTTTCTTAAGACTATTAGCTATTTTTTCCGATATGGGGCCTAAGTAGGTCAAACTACCCACATACCGCCGGACACTTTGAGATCGAACCGCGTACAAAGAATTGCGAACAACATGCTTTTGTTTCTTTTTATTAAGATTATCAATGAGACTTTTTGAAAAACCGTTATAATAATCCTATATAATTAAATTTATTAATACAATAAAGAGTCTTAGGTGAACCCACATACGTCAGCAACGTACGCGCCGCACGCACCGAACGCGCCGCATTTCCTCATAGCCTCGCACATTCGCGCAGTACGCGTCGTACGCGCCGTACGTGCCGTAAGCAAATATTTGGTATTGCAAACAATTTTTACTGTTTTTTACCTTTGGTGTGAAACGGTACAGTGAGTGGTATTGTGACATTGAGCTATGGAAGAAATTGTTGTAATAGCCTGCTTATTGGCAGAGGAAGAAGAAAATGAAATTCGAAGAAATAGAAGATTCTAGATTCACAACATTAATTTTAAAAGGCACTTGTATGGAGAATATCATACGTTATTTCCAGACTTAGTAGATGATGATCAACGACTTTTCAGATATTTGCATTTGACATACAAGAAATTTCAAGAATTACTACATATTCTAAAACCACATCCTCCTATACAAAATTCAAGATTTAGAAGGGTTATCGGACCAGAGGAAAGACTTGTATGTTTAAGGTATTATTTATTGATATTGATGCCTTTAAAGAATATTTTTATTCCGAAAGCGGATCAGTTCCGTGGCAAAGAAGTAGAGTACGTGCTGGAAGACGGCAACAGTGATTTTATAAACAAAATAACTTGCCGAGTACGACTCGGATACGCTCATAGAGGATTCCGTACTGAGTACCACGAGCCCGACATGTATACTTGGCCAATTTTTATTATTTACTGTTGCAATTGTAAACCAAAAATACGTTTACTACTTCCAGGGTTCCCTACGTAACTTCGGAAGTCATTTGATTGATTTTCATTTCACCGACCACCGCATTGATCGATTGCTCAATTGAACGATGCATTATTTCAACAAAGATTTAATTGCCCGATGTAACGATTCATCGAATAACCGATACCAGTCACTGGTATATCTGTTAACTAAATATTCGCTGAAATGTTACATCGACTAAATAATACGTCAGTCATATATACCGTCGCTAAGATAAACTTCGGTAACGGTAATAGGTTTTTCGATGAATCGTTACATCGGGCAATTAAAAAGTCGTTGAAATAATGCATCGTTCAAAGGAGCAATCGATCAATGGTGATTGTTGAAATGAAAATCGATCAAATGACTTCCGAAGTTACGTAGGTTCCCTACGTAACTTACCCTACTTGCATAAATACCTACCTACTACCAACCTACTTTACATACCGTTTACAGGTATATTACCTCTGGCTCTGAAGTTATAGTATGGATTTCAATGACTATCCTAGCTTTAGATCCCCTACCTGCAGGAGTAATACAAACTCTTATTACCTGGCAGATTCCGGCCAGCCAACAACCCATCCCTTTTTTGCTTATATACTAGCTAGAAAGAGATGGCTTGCTGGGCTGGCCGGAATCAGCCAGGTAATAAGAGTTTATAATACGCCTTCTGTGCTTCTGTACAGAAAGGATATGTCATTCTATTAAAAATAACCCTAAAATTGTAAAACTATCGATTTCACAAAAAATTATTCTAAGCAAATTGTCAGAGGTGAAATTGCTGTGAACGGACTGAGTACAGATTTCGGCTCGTAATTTGATAAGTGACCGCAGAAAACAAAAATAAGGTATCGCGGGGCATCACGTAAGGAGCGGGGCACAACATGGTGCGCAGCTATAACGGTCACTTAACAACTTACGTGTCGCGACGTGTACGTAGGTCTTAAAATTGTTTTGAAATAAAAATGATTATTAATCACCAGTATCATTTATTTGTTCCCCAATTTCTTCCTATATGTTGTCCCGTCTTTGCTGGTTCATATAGTGGGATGTCGCAAATTATACAACTCCTCATATTGTTGTGCCGTGATTGAAGAGCCGTGGTAGCTCAGTGATTAACGCTCGCTTTAAATATAACAGAACGCGAGTAACCCGGGTTCGATCCCCGCCGGCACCGATGAAATTGTTAATTGCAATTTTAAGTGCTGATTTACCACGTGCTCGGCAGTGAAGGAAAACATCGTGAGGAAACCTGCATGTCTGAGGAATAAGAAAAAAATATTTCGTAGACATGTGAAGTTCATCAACACGCATTTGGGCAGCGCGGCGGACACTTCCTTGCCCTAAAACCCTCTCAGAAATGAGGGGAGGCCTGAGCCCAGCAGTAGGACGTATATAGGCTGTAACTTTACTACTTTTCATATTGTTGTACAAACGATATCAAAGCCACTTCGTCCATTGGTTCGCTCGTGTACCGTTCGGTACGTGCAAGTCGCTCAGCTCCACGGACCCGAATGGCAGACGTGCACAGTGTTGCAAGATCTTAAAATCAGTTTTCCGAAATTTTTATTGCTAAATTCCGTGTGAAATCCGTATAGGAAGTTTCTAATAAAATCCATAGGAATTCCGTACAAAAAAACTAAAACTCGTCTTATATTTGATTGACATAATTTCGATTTAGAGCACTTTTATATGAACAATTTTATGAGAGCCTGTTACGGAAAGAAAAAATCTTGATAAAATATTTTGTCTTGCTTGCACTAATAGTAAATTTATATCAGTCTTTTTCTCTCATTGTTACATCTAGCAAATGCTACATCCAGCAGCACGGAACCACACTTTCCTATGCTTCTCTATCCTTTTCTGTCACCCAGAATCGTCATTCACTCTAGCGAGAAACAGAACGAGAGTGCGACCGCACGTCGGCGGAATTGACGGGGTATTTGAAAAAAATACAAATCTCTAGTTTATGAAAGTAATTTTTAACGTTCCATTTTATTGAAATTCATTTTCGAAAAATATTAGGAAACTACTCTGCATTTGCCTGTTAATTCCGTATAAAAATCTGTGTTCATGTATTGCCCGGTTTGAACATTAAAACTCCGTATAGATACGGACAAATCTGTATATATGGCAACACTGGTCACGCATGCGGCTACACCGAGTACCGTACACCGTACGCGCCGCATATATGACGTCATCAGAATGCTTTCTTCAAAATTCGTATGCCTACAACATTTTACAAAACGTGGCGCGTACGGTGCGGGTCAAATGTGCGTAGTTTCTCATGATTGCATACAACGAATTCTAAAATGCGGCGCGTTAGGTGCGTGCAGCTCGTACGTTGCTGACATCTGTGCGTTCACCTTTATATCATCATTCGTTGGTTTAACTCCTCTCCTAATATTCGCCCTACATGGCTACCCTGCCGAAGTAATTCGCGACGCGAATATGACACCCTCCGCCGTATTTAGAGTGAAAATTTTTTTCTGTGTGCAAATGATGAACTAAATCAAGCTATGGCGTTCTATCGTGAGCTGCGCGACTGTGTACACGTGTTTAACAAAAAGTTAACGAAAAATAACATCCAATATGGGCGGTAAACAGACTGAAGAAGAGACCGTAATTGTGCAAAACACAGTGGGAAGCAATAAGGCAGGAGTTGAACAATTGCAATTTCACCTGACTACGAGTAATATTTTGCTGTCTATCATTGTGTTGGTACTTCTATTGGGGTCCCTATATTGCTTGTATCGGACATATAGGCAATGTCATATAAAATGGATTAACACAGAAATAAACAGAAATACCCTAAGAAGGTCTATTTTTCGGCAACCACAACCCCCCACAAATGTGGAAGAGGCAAGTCAACCAAGGGCGTATTATAAAGTATGACCGGCGCTGATCGAAGTTTAAAAGTTTTGTTGTTGGCGTTTACGTGCATAAAAAATGAGTAAAAAGTGCGTGTCTATTAATAGTGCAAAAAAGGGTATTGTGTTTATAAATCAACTACATTAATCTGGGACTCTAGTCTATATTACTAAACTTTATATTTTAAATTAACCGTATTATTATTATATTAAATATTTCGTAAAATTATTTTAGTATAACCCAGAAGGTAATGTGATTTTCACATTCCAACTAATGGTTAGTGGATGCTATGGACTATATTAATTTACATCTAATCTTGTTTAAGAAAAAACGCAGAAGTGTTGTCATCTTTTAGGGCTAAGATCGAGTAGCTCATTAAGCGCAAGAAGGATCTCAGGTTCTCCACATTCACAATACGAAACACTAGCACTAAGCTAAACTTAGCTAATCATTAAGCTGCTATTTTACGATGGTGTTCTGTAGTGGTCTGGTACTTCCCCGGTTGAGCCGTCCAATTAGAATAGAATAGAATAATTTTTATTCAATATAGATTACAAGTAATTCTTATTGAAAGTCAATATTTTACGTTACCACTGATTTGAAAAAAAAAAACCTCTGTCCTGAGAAGAACCAGCAAGAAACCCAGCGGGAATTTTTTTAAATAAATTTTACAATGTCAAGGCTCACATAATATTAACAAACATTCGTGCTACAACCATAACAATGTTGTAACTCTACCATAGCAAGGTTCATGAATATGGTTTTCATTACTTTGAGAAACCCACGAGAACAGGTATAAAAGTTTCTACCAGAAAAAGTATAAAAATAAAATACGGGCGACAGGCCTATAAGATAACAGAGTCACGGTAATATTATACAGATAAAATTACCGTGACAGAGTCCACAATGATATAGAAATAGAAAATAATTCTGAACTTAATAATTTACTTTTAACTATTCAAAGTATAACTTAATTACGAACGTGTAATGGTGTGCCTGCAATTATATGAGTAGATTGCAGTAATAGCCTGGAGACCATTACTGCAGAAGCAAACGACATAATTAGAATGCTCTAGTTAAAAGCTTAAATGAGGAAAAGCTTTGAGGAAATTACAAATAATACGACGTTATTCTATTTACATAGATAAAATAAAGAATTTAAATATAGAGGTAGCTACAGCCATTAAATAAAATTTTGAAGAAAAACGCTTTACGAGTAAGTACGTGTTTTTTACTTATGTGTTTTCTATGCAGTTTAATGCATTAAAAATTGCGACAAATTAAGGTAAGAAGGATTTCGAAAAATCTCAAGATTTTTTTTACACAGGTGTTCCCTCCTTTCAAAGTATAAGTCCACGCGACCCTGTGCGTGCAATATTACTAATTGCAGCCGGAGTACTCACTCTCAAGACTTGATCTAGTTGCTTGGCTGAAACAACGTCCTACTAAAGTGTCGAATGGTTCAGTTATTTTGCTGTAAAATGAGATCTGTCACGTCATACATACATATAATCACGCCTCTTTCCCGTAGGAGTAGGCAGAGACCACTTCTTTCCACTTGCTACGATCCTTACATACTTGTTTCGCTTCGTCCACTTTCATTATTCCCTTCATACATGCTCTACGGTTTAGGGTACTCTTAACCTGGCCTTTTTTCAAGACGTCCCTAATTTGGTCTAGAAAAGTCCGCCTAGGTCTACCACTTCCAGCACTTTCATTCACACTCGCCTTATACACTTTTTTCGTCAATCGTTCTTCATTCATTCTCTCGATGTGGCCAAACCATCTCAGCATACCTTTCTCAATTTTTGTTACTACATCTTCTTTCAGACCACAATGTTTCCTTATCTCACTATTTCTTATCCTGTCACTCAGTTTAACGCCTATCATACTTCTTAATGCTCTCATCTCAACTGAATTTATTTTACTTTCATGTTTCTTCTGCCATACCCAACTTTCACTTTCGTACATGAGTGTCGGAACCAACACTCCCTCATGCACAGCCAAACGAGCCTTGTTAGACACCTTCCGACTGCTCATAAAGGAGTGCAAAGCTCCATTCACCATGTTTCCTGCATTCACTCTTCTTTCGATATCACTCTCACACTTTCCATCTCTTGTAAACTTTGACCCCAGATACACAAACTCTTTCACCTGTTCAATTTGTTCATCTTCAATCACGATATTGCAGTCTGTCACTGCCTCATCTTTTTCAAACACCATCACTTTGGTTTTCCTTACATTCATCTTCATTCCCTTTCTAACAAAAGCTCCACTCATAGCAGTTACCATCTCCTGCAACTCCTCGGCCGAAGACGCAAGTAATACTTGGTCTTGGCATAGAGAAGACATTTGACGTGTAATTCATTCATTCTCAACCCACTTTCATTCTCTTTTAAATCTGTCAGACAATTGTCCATGGACAGAATAAACAGCCACGGTGACGCTACACATCCCTGTCTAACACCTTTTTCGATATTAAACCATTCAGTGTATGCCCCGTTTATCCTTACACAAGCACTAGAATCCCTATAAAGAGATTGCAATGCTCGTATGAGTACACTGCTCACACCGTACACGGACAGTGCTGACCACGATTCATTCCTCACCACTCTATCATAGGCCTTTTCTAGATCTACGAAGGCGCAGTAGGCTTTCCTGTTTTAGCCAAACACTTTTCGGCTATGCACCGCAAGGAAAAGACCTGATCCGTACATCCCATTCCCTTTCTAAATCCCGCTTGTACATCCCATATTTTCTCGTCTGTTTCATTTACAACCCTTTCAATCAACACTTTCGCATACAATTTACCGACGACGCTAAGAAGGCTTATACCACGGTAATTTATGCAGTCCTGCCGTGACCCTTTTCCCTTATACAATGGCACGATTACGGTTTTGCACCAGTCTCCCGGCACTTGCTCATTTCGCCAGCACAGATTGAAAAGGCGGTACAGCTGAGTAGCCACCAGGCCCTGTCCAGCCCTCAGCATCTCGACGGTAATCCTGTCATACCCTGCAGCCTTACCTAATCTCATACTTTTCAACGCTTTCACTATTTCATTCATGCTTATCTCATTTTCATCAACATTTATATTCAAAGTTCAATTTTAAGGTGGCAGATGCTGTACCTGCACTTCCTCTCTTTCAAACAAACTTTCAAAATACTCTTGCCATCTCTTTAACACACATTCTTCTCCTTTTATAATGCTCCCATCTTGGCTCCTGATTGTACTCAGCTCCGAGGTAGAAGTTTTTCCTCTGACTGTTTTGATGGTTTTCCAGAAAAACTTAATGTTTGACTGGAAATCTTCAGTGAGCCTCCTATCGAAATCATCTTTTCGTTCTTCTTTCTTTCTAGACACAGTTTCTTTCGCTGCTGTTTTCAATCTTTTATACTCCGTTCTTGCTTCCTTTATCTCGTCATCCGTTGCCTTTTGAACTTTTTGGTTAGCTTTTGTTGCTAACCAATCCAACCACGCTTTCTTCTTTTCTTGCACAACCCTTTGTACATCTTTATCCATCCACACGTTATCATTCTTTCTCCCTTTCCTTCTTTTAGCTACCCCGCATACCTCAATCGCAACATTTACAACCCCTTTCTTAAATGTCTCCCACAAATCTTCAATCATTCCTGTCTCTTCTATCCCTTTAAAACTTTCTTTCAGTTTCTCTACATACTCGTCTTTCTTTTCTTTTTCTTGTAGATTTTCCACTTTTACTCTGTCCAAAACACTCGTAGGCTCGGCCCCTCGGTGTCGCCACCGTTTAAAGAGGCCACGCATTCGGGCTATGACCAGGAAGTGGTCTGTGTCGAGACCTACACCGCGGTATGCCCGAGTGTCTAGCACTTTCTTCTTCAGTCTTTCATCCACAATTACAAAATCAATCATACTTCTAGACTCACCCTCATCTCTTGTATACAAATGGATCTTTTTGTGGTCAAACATTGTGTTGGCCACGCACAGATTCCATTCCAAGCATACTTCAAGCAGGCTTCTCCCATTGTCATTCACTCTCTCGTCCCCAAACATACCCAGAACTCCTTCATACCCATCACGCTTTACTCCAACCCATCCATTAAAGTCCCCTAACATCACGATCCCTTCATTTTCTCCGCATTTATTTAAGACCTCTCTCATGCTATCCCAAAATTCCTCTCTCTCTGGTTGTGATTTTAGTGACTCACCTCCACGCAGATCCGTCGGTGCATAGACCCCAAGGATAAACAAGCGGGTGAGTCTGACTTTTAACCTAATCCAGAGGAGTCTCGGGCTTACACATTCATGCTCCATCACACATTCAACCATTCGAGATGAAAGAATCACACCAACTCCCTGACAGTCTCGGCTGGTTTGGGGGACTCCCGACCAGTATGCCGTGTAGGGGCCATGAACTGTGGTGTCACATCCTTTCCTCTTGGTTTCGTTCACGCACAGAATATCAATGCAACATTCATCCATCATCTGACACACTCCATCTACCTTTCCATCCATCCCTCCTCTTACATTCAACGTAGCGAAGCGGCTCTCCGTGGGCCGCTTTTTGCCTCCGCGAGAAACGAGACGTGATGGGTGGCGAACCACATCGCCGCCATTTTGATAAATTTTTTGATTATCCATTGCGTTCCCACGAATAGCGAAGGAAAGGTTTGTCCCCCCCCCAGCAGAGCCCCGCATGCCAGGGTAAGGCTAGCCTAATTCTGGGGTCGCCCGGTCCCAGGGCAGTGTGGCACGCTAACGACTAGGCTCGCCCCTAGCCATGCATCCATCCGCACGGCCGACGTTGGATTGGCGGAGGGTAGGAATAGGAAAACGGGAAGGATAGGTGGTGTAAAAAGGAAGTGTAAGGTAAGTTAGGGTAGGAAATAGGAAATGTCGGATATTACTGTCCATGAGGGCAAGGGATAGGACAGTAATAGCTAGGGTAGCCGTGGTCGCATACCCGTATACCATACCACAACTACCGGACAGGTAAATTGGGATGAGTATCCCTCGACTCTAACGTCATATTTACGAGAAAATGGCGTTACCCTTCATATATTTATAAGTAATTTGCAATACCATTATTATTATTGACTTCTATAAAAACTTAAAAATAACAATTAAAACGGCCATCATACAATACGCAGATCGGTCGTGTGACTGATCCGAGTCTGTATCTGAATTGTCGCTGTCACCGAGCAATACTCTTGTAATGTATTTAAATATACGTGTGTTAATTTATAAGTTTATTGTTTTAATTGTTATGCGTATGTTTCGTAGCAACAGACTGTGTTTTGTATGCGCACATTTCCCCTACAAAATACAGCACCATTGAACTACTATTTTACGCTGGTATTCTGTGAGAGCGTGGTCCTTCCCCGATCGAGCCGACCCATTCGTGCAAAAACTACACCACTGATATAATTACAGCAAGCCTCTACCACGTCATTACGTTATAGGTCATATGTTTTATTTTGTTCGATAACTTATTCCCACCACTACCTACAAGATGGCAATATTTGGTATTATTTATACTGTTTCCGTAGAAATCTTGGGATTTTTGATCAAAATAATGCGACTATTTGTTTAGACAGTTCTCTTTTGATGTTAACCTAACACTAGCCCTAGAATTCTGAAAAGACCAAAACAGGTAAAAACCTGAGGGTGCAAAGTCAGGACTATATGCTGGATGCATTAACACTTTCCAACCAAGCTCTCTCAATTTTTTCTGAGTGACCAAAATGCGTGTGGTTTGTCGTTATCATGATGAAAGACCACTCGTTTTCTGTTGATCAATTCCGGCCATTTTTTCTCAATTCCTTGCTTGAGTCTAATTAGTTGTTGGCGAGTCCAAGTCAATGGTTTTGCCCAGTTCATAATATAGGATTCCCTTCCAATCCCACCATACACACATCATCACCTTATTGCGTGTTAATCCAAGTTTGGCTACAATTTGTTCAGCTTCACTACCCTTTTACCATGATGTTTCCGTACGTTCTGGTCGTAGGTAGTCCACCTTTTATCATTAGTAATCAATCTTTTTAAAAATGGTCGGTTTCATTACGTTTCGATAGATAATCGCAAATGAGTACACAATTCATTTAGTTTTTTTTTAGGGAGCTTGTGTGGTACTCCAATTATCGAACTTTTTTGTATAGCCAGACTTTTTCAAATGGGTCAAAACTATTTAATGGTCAATCATCAATTTTTCAGCTATGTTTTAACTAATAACACGCCGAATTCGCACCTCTTTTTAAAACTGGCACTGACTTTATCCATATGAGAGCAATCGGAGTGAGATGAGTATTTGACTTCAAAATACTCGGACTGAAATTGTTTGAACCAACTTTGTGCTACTCTAACTAACACTGAATTAGGCCGTTAAATGTTTTGTAATAAAATTTCAGAATATATCGAACTTCTTCGTTAGATTCGCTCACTTTGGATGACAGAAAAACAATTAAAAAAGGCGAGAAAGTGTTTTTTACTTCTGTTTTTCTTTTCCTTAATGTCCTATACGAATATTTGTCGATATTAAAAACATCCAAATACAAACAGTACAACCAGAGAGATTTTTCTTCAATTATATACAAACAAAATACGAAGAAACTTTTCCCCCACATATTATTATAGACGGTTCTGTATCGGGAAAGAACGCTACTCCCCTCCGGGCCGATGGTCCATATTACTCTTTGCCTCGAAGAAATAAATATATTTATTTCAGGATATTTTAATCTCAAATTGATACATAGCTGTTTCATCAATATTCTGTTGTCACATTGCATTTGCATGGTGTATAGTACAAACTTACAATATTATTCAAGGAATAAAATAGAATAGTAAAATGTCCGATATGGCCACGACTAAACAGAAACTGTTGAATGCACCTAGTTCAAATTAAATTTTCTTACATAAGTTCCCTCAAATAATGTGGCTTAAACAAACGCGATAATATCCGTAAAAGTAGTTTTAATCAAAATGTGACTTATATTATGCAAGTGTAGAACACAATTATCTTAATTGCACTAGCAAAATGATACAATTACAATGAAGCAGAGCAAATGTTCTAAATGTTGTGACTCAACTATGACGTACTTAACTATAAAAGTAGCTTTAGCACTATGATTATTTCAAATTAAAAAAAACTAAATACTTAGCCCTCAGGGATGACAATGCATATTCATTTTCATTCTTAGTCGAGGAGACGTGGCCACAATATCCACTTATGATCAATTGAACTACGTGCTCGTTTGTAACCTTTATCTTATATCAAAAATAAAAAAAATGAGTAACGCAAGTCCAAGTGCGGAGCGTTGACATTTCCGTAACCCATGATATTGTTATGTGAATAAGTCAACTAGCGCCATCTAGTGTCAGGAGCGAGAGCGGGGAGGGCTTTGCAGAGAATGACATCGCCGATCTCTCGACCAACAGCGCCACCCGAGGAACTAAGTTTCTAGAAAATCTATACTCGAGCTCTCGGTACCTTACGCGTGTTTACTTGAACATTCCGGATGTTTTGCTGATTTGAATAAATAGATGGCGCAAGATGCGATCGAGACAGAGTTTAACTCGGCGACACAAGCGAAGCTTCGGAGTGAAATTAAGTGAATTAGTGTGTTTAATTATTAGTGTTTTTTTTTTACTTTAATTTGTATAAAGTAAATTAAAGTGTTAATGTAGGTAATTTTATCGGCAATTTTTATTGTCACGAACCTCAAGCTCGTAACAATTGGTGTCAGAAGTGGGATTAAATAATGCCAATTTTACCTAAGGAGGAAACGGAGGGTGTCCGTACCCGAAGTCAACGCCAGCAGGAGACGGACCAACGAAGATTTGGTGGTGCAACGCCGCAGACGTCGGAGGGCGAGCGGCCGGCAACGGATGCCGGTCCGTCCGTAGCTCCTGCATCTGCAGCACCTGATTTAGGCACCCTGATGGTGATGCTGCAGGAGCAGGCTCGCCAGCAGGCGGAACAGGTCCGTCAGTTGAAAGAGCAGCTGCAGAACGGACGGGAGGAGCAGGCTCGCCAGCAGGCGGAACAGGTCCGTCAGTTGAAAGAGCAGCTGCAGAACGGACGGGAGGAGCAGGCTCGCCAGCAGGCGGAACAGGTCCGTCAGTTGAAAGAGCAGCTGCAAAGCGGACAGGAGGAACAGGCCCGTCAGCAGGCGGAACAGGCTCGTCGGTCGGAAGAACAGATGCTCCTCATGAAGGACCTTCACGCTACCTTTGGGAAAGAGATAAGGCAGGTGAAGGATAGGGTTGCTCAACACGACAACCGTCTGTCGGAAGCTGAAACCCAAATCGAAGAACATGAAACCCGAATCAACCATGTGAACAATCGGGTTGACAACGTGATGGCTGACGTGAAGAAAACGCTGAACGAACTCAAACTTGGGGATGGAACTACAGCTCCCGTAGTAGCTTCAGCACCTTCGCTACGTGGGTTCAAGGTGCCACCGTTCGACGGGACCTCTTCCTGGTCAGCCTACAAAATCCAGTTCGAGGCTGTTATGAAAGCGAACGGCTGGAATAAAAGTCAGGCCATGACTGCTCTCACACTAGGCCTGCGCGACCAGGCCTTAACAGTTCTGGAAGCTCTCGGAGAAGAAAAAAATACAAATCTCTAGTTTATGAAAGTAATTTTTAACGTTCCATTTTATTGAAATTCATTTTCGAAAAATATTAGGAAACTACTCTGCATTTGCCTGTTAATTCCGTATAAAAATCTGTGTTCATGTATTGCCCGGTTTGAACATTAAAACTCCGTATAGATACGGACAAATCTGTATATATGGCAACACTGGTCACGCATGCGGCTACACCGAGTACCGTACACCGTACGCGCCGCATATATGACGTCATCAGAATGCTTTCTTCAAAATTCGTATGCCTACAACATTTTACAAAACGTGGCGCGTACGGTGCGGGTCAAATGTGCGTAGTTTCTCATGATTGCATACAACGAATTCTAAAATGCGGCGCGTTAGGTGCGTGCGGCTCGTACGTTGCTGACATCTGTGCGTTCACCTTTATATCATCATTCGTTGGTTTAACTCCTCTCCTAATATTCGCCCTACATGGCTACCCTGCCGAAGTAATTCGCGACGCGAATATGACACCCTCCGCCGTATTTAGAGTGAAAATTTTTTTCTGTGTGCAAATGATGAACTAAATCAAGCTATGGCGTTCTATCGTGAGCTGCGCGACTGTGTACACGTGTTTAACAAAAAGTTAACGAAAAATAACATCCAATATGGGCGGTAAACAGACTGAAGAAGAGACCGTAATTGTGCAAAACACAGTGGGAAGCAATAAGGCAGGAGTTGAACAATTGCAATTTCACCTGACTACGCGTAATATTTTGCTGTCTACCATTGTGTTGGTACTTCTATTGGGGTCCCTATATTGCTTGTATCGGACATATAGGCAATGTCATATAAAATGGATTAACACAGTAATAAACAGAAATACCCTAAGAAGGTCTATTTTTCGGCAACCACAACCCCCCACAAATGTGGAAGAGGCAAGTCAACCAAGGGCGTATTATAAAGTATGACCGGCGCTGATCGAAGTTTAAAAGTTTTGTTGTTGGCGTTTACGTGCATAAAAAATGAGTAAAAAGTGCGTGTCTATTAATAGTGCAAAAAAGGGTATTGTGTTTATAAATCAACTACATTAATCTGGGACTCTAGTCTATATTACTAAACTTTATATTTTAAATTAACCGTATTATTATTATATTAAATATTTCGTAAAATTATTTTAGTATAACCCAGAAGGTAATGTGATTTTCACATTCCAACTAATGGTTAGTGGATGCTATGGACTATATTAATTTACATCTAATCTTGTTTAAGAAAAAACGCAGAAGTGTTGTCATCTTTTAGGGCTAAGATCGAGTAGCTCATTAAGCGCAAGAAGGATCTCAGGTTCTCCACATTCACAATACGAAACACTAGCACTAAGCTAAACTTAGCTAATCATTAAGCTGCTATTTTACGATGGTGTTCTGTAGTGGTCTGGTACTTCCCCGGTTGAGCCGTCCAATTAGAATAGAATAGAATAATTTTTATTCAATATAGATTACAAGTAATTCTTATTGAAAGTCAATATTTTACGTTACCACTGATTTGAAAAAAAAACCTCTGTCCTGAGAAGAACCAGCAAGAAACCCAGCGGGAATTTTTTTAAATAAATTTTACAATGTCAAGGCTCACATAATATTAACAAACATTCGTGCTACAACCATAACAATGTTGTAACTCTACCATAGCAAGGTTCATGAATATGGTTTTCATTACTTTGAGAAACCCACGAGAACAGGTATAAAAGTTTCTACCAGAAAAAGTATAAAAATAAAATACGGGCGACAGGCCTATAAGATAACAGAGTCACGGTAATATTATACAGATAAAATTACCGTGACAGAGTCCACAATGATATAGAAATAGAAAATAATTCTGAACTTAATAATTTACTTTTAACTATTCAAAGCATAACTTAATTACGAACGTGTAATGGTGTGCCTGCAATTATATGAGTAGATTGCAGTAATAGCCTGGAGACCATTACTGCAGAAGCAAACGACATAATTAGAATGCTCTAGTTAAAAGCTTAAATGAGGAAAAGCTTTGAGGAAATTACAAATAATACGACGTTATTCTATTTACATAGATAAAATAAAGAATTTAAATATAGAGGTAGCTACAGCCATTAAATAAAATTTTGAAGAAAAACGCTTTACGAGTAAGTACGTGTTTTTTACTTATGTGTTTTCTATGCAGTTTAATGCATTAAAAATTGCGACAAATTAAGGTAAGAAGGATTTCGAAAAATATCAAGATTTTTTTTACACAGGTGTTCCCTCCTTTCAAAGTATAAGTCCACGCGACCCTGTGCGTGCAATATTACTAATTGCAGCCGGAGTACTCACTCTCAAGACTTGATCTAGTTGCTTGGCTGAAACAACGTCCTACTAAAGTGTCGAATGGTTCAGTTATTTTGCTGTAAAATGAGATCTGTCACGTCATACATACATATAATCACGCCTCTTTCCCGTAGGAGTAGGCAGAGACCACTTCTTTCCACTTGCTACGATCCTTACATACTTGTTTCGCTTCGTCCACTTTCATTATTCCCTTCATACATGCTCTACGGTTTAGGGTACTCTTAACCTGGCCTTTTTTCAAGACGTCCCTAATTTGGTCTAGAAAAGTCCGCCTAGGTCTACCACTTCCAGCACTTTCATTCACACTCGCCTTATACACTTTTTTCGTCAATCGTTCTTCATTCATTCTCTCGATGTGGCCAAACCATCTCAGCATACCTTTCTCAATTTTTGTTACTACATCTTCTTTCAGACCACAATGTTTCCTTATCTCACTATTTCTTATCCTGTCACTCAGTTTAACGCCTATCATACTTCTTAATGCTCTCATCTCAACTGAATTTATTTTACTTTCATGTTTCTTCTGCCATACCCAACTTTCACTTTCGTACATGAGTGTCGGAACCAACACTCCCTCATGCACAGCCAAACGAGCCTTTTTAGACACCTTCCGACTGCTCATAAAGGAGTACAAAGCTCCATTCACCATGTTTCCTGCATTCACTCTTCTTTCGATATCACTCTCACACTTTCCATCTCTTGTAAACTTTGACCCCAGATACACAAACTCTTTCACCTGTTCAATTTGTTCATCTTCAATCACGATATTGCAGTCTGTCACTGCCTCATCTTTTTCAAACACCATCACTTTGGTTTTCCTTACATTCATCTTCATTCCCTTTCTAACAAAAGCTTCACTCATAGCAGTTACCATCTCCTGCAACTCCTCGGCCGAAGACGCAAGTAATACTTGGTCATCAGCATAGAGAAGACATTTGACGTGTAATTCATTCATTCTCAACCCACTTTCATTCTCTTTTAAATCTGTCAGACAATTGTCCATGGACAGAATAAACAGCCACGGTGACGCTACACATCCCTGTCTAACACCTTTTTCGATATTAAACCATTCAGTGTATGCCCCGTTTATCCTTACACAAGCACTAGAATCCCTATAAAGAGATTGCAATGCTCGTATGAGTACACTGCTCACACCGTACACGGACAGTGCTGACCACGATTCATTCCTCACCACTCTATCATAGGCCTTTTCTAGATCTACGAAGGCGCAGTAGGCTTTCCTGTTTTAGCCAAACACTTTTCGGCTATGCACCGCAAGGAAAAGACCTGATCCGTACATCCCATTCCCTTTCTAAATCCCGCTTGTACATCCCATATTTTCTCGTCTGTTTCATTTACAACCCTTTCAATCAACACTTTCGCATACAATTTACCGACGACGCTAAGAAGGCTTATACCACGGTAATTTATGCAGTCCTGCCGTGACCCTTTTCCCTTATACAATGGCACGATTACGGTTTTGCACCAGTCTCCCGGCACTTGCTCATTTCGCCAGCACAGATTGAAAAGGCGGTACAGCTGAGTAGCCACCAGGCCCTGTCCAGCCCTCAGCATCTCGACGGTAATCCTGTCATACCCTGCAGCCTTACCTAATCTCATACTTTTCAACGCTTTCACTATTTCATTCATGCTTATCTCATTTTCATCAACATTTATATTCAAAGTTCAATTTTAAGGTGGCAGATGCTGTACCTGCACTTCCTCTCTTTCAAACAAACTTTCAAAATACTCTTGCCATCTCTTTAACACACATTCTTCTCCTTTTATAATGCTCCCATCTTGGCTCCTGATTGTACTCAGCTCCGAGGTAGAAGTTTTTCCTCTGACTGTTTTGATGGTTTTCCAGAAAAACTTAATGTTTGACTGGAAATCTTCAGTGAGCCTCCTATCGAAATCATCTTTTCGTTCTTCTTTCTTTCTAGACACAGTTTCTTTCGCTGCTGTTTTCAATCTTTTATACTCCGTTCTTGCTTCCTTTATCTCGTCATCCGTTGCCTTTTGAACTTTTTGGTTAGCTTTTGTTGCTAACCAATCCAACCACGCTTTCTTCTTTTCTTGCACAACCCTTTGTACATCTTTATCCATCCACACGTTATCATTCTTTCTCCCTTTCCTTCTTTTAGCTACCCCGCATACCTCAATCGCAACATTTACAACCCCTTTCTTAAATGTCTCCCACAAATCTTCAATCATTCCTGTCTCTTCTATCCCTTTAAAACTTTCTTTCAGTTTCTCTACATACTCGTCTTTCTTTTCTTTTTCTTGTAGATTTTCCACTTTTACTCTGTCCAAAACACTCGTAGGCTCGGCCCCTCGGTGTCGCCACCGTTTAAAGAGGCCACGCATTCGGGCTATGACCAGGAAGTGGTCTGTGTCGAGACCTACACCGCGGTATGCCCGAGTGTCTAGCACTTTCTTCTTCAGTCTTTCATCCACAATTACAAAATCAATCATACTTCTAGACTCACCCTCATCTCTTGTATACAAATGGATCTTTTTGTGGTCAAACATTGTGTTGGCCACGCACAGATTCCATTCCAAGCATACTTCAAGCAGGCTTCTCCCATTGTCATTCACTCTCTCGTCCCCAAACATACCCAGAACTCCTTCATACCCATCACGCTTTACTCCAACCCATCCATTAAAGTCCCCTAACATCACGATCCCTTCATTTTCTCCGCATTTATTTAAGACCTCTCTCATGCTATCCCAAAATTCCTCTCTCTCTGGTTGTGATTTTAGTGACTCACCTCCACGCAGATCCGTCGGTGCATAGACCCCAAGGATAAACAAGCGGGTGAGTCTGACTTTTAACCTAATCCAGAGGAGTCTCGGGCTTACACATTCGTGCTCCATCACACATTCAACCATTCGAGATGAAAGAATCACACCAACTCCCTGACAGCCTCGGCTGGTTTGGGGGACTCCCGACCAGTATGCCGTGTAGGGGCCATGAACTGTGGTGTCACATCCTTTCCTCTTGGTTTCGTTCACGCACAGAATATCAATGCAACATTCATCCATCATCTGACACACTCCATCTACCTTTCCATCCATCCCTCCTCTTACATTCAACGTAGCGAAGCGGCTCTCCGTGGGCCGCTTTTTGCCTCCGCGAGAAACGAGACGTGATGGGTGGCGAACCACATCGCCGCCATTTTGATAAATTTTTTGATTATCCATTGCGTTCCCACGAATAGCGAAGGAAAGGTTTGTCCCCCCCCCAGCAGAGCCCCGCATGCCAGGGTAAGGCTAGCCTAATTCTGGGGTCGCCCGGTCCCAGGGCAGTGTGGCACGCTAACGACTAGGCTCGCCCCTAGCCATGCATCCATCCGCACGGCCGACGTTGGATTGGCGGAGGGTAGGAATAGGAAAACGGGAAGGATAGGTGGTGTAAAAAGGAAGTGTAAGGTAAGTTAGGGTAGGAAATAGGAAATGTCGGATATTACTGTCCATGAGGGCAAGGGATAGGACAGTAATAGCTAGGGTAGCCGGGGTCGCATACCCGTATACCATACCACAACTACCGGACAGGTAAATTGGGATGAGTATCCCTCGACTCTAACGTCATATTTACGAGAAAATGGCGTTACCCTTCATATATTTATAAGTAATTTGCAATACCATTATTATTATTGACTTCTATAAAAACTTAAAAATAACAATTAAAACGGCCATCATACAATACGCAGATCGGTCGTGTGACTGATCCGAGTCTGTATCTGAATTGTCGCTGTCACCGAGCAATACTCTTGTAATGTATTTAAATATACGTGTGTTAATTTATAAGTTTATTGTTTTAATTGTTATGCGTATGTTTCGTAGCAACAGACTGTGTTTTGTATGCGCACATTTCCCCTACAAAATACAGCACCATTGAACTACTATTTTACGCTGGTATTCTGTGAGAGCGTGGTCCTTCCCCGATCGAGCCGACCCATTCGTGCAAAAACTACACCACTGATATAATTACAGCAAGCCTCTACCACGTCATTACGTTATAGGTCATATGTTTTATTTTGTTCGATAACTTATTCCCACCACTACCTACAAGATGGCAATATTTGGTATTATTTATACTGTTTCCGTAGAAATCTTGGGATTTTTGATCAAAATAATGCGACTATTTGTTTAGACAGTTCTCTTTTGATGTTAACCTAACACTAGCCCTAGAATTCTGAAAACCCCAAAACAGGTAAAAACCTGAGGGTGCAAAGTCAGGACTATATGCTGGATGCATTAACACTTTCCAACCAAGCTCTCTCAATTTTTTCTGAGTGACCAAAATGCGTGTGGTTTGTCGTTATCATGATGAAAGACCACTCGTTTTCTGTTGATCAATTCCGGCCATTTTTTCTCAATTCCTTGCTTGAGTCTAATTAGTTGTTGGCGAGTCCAAGTCAATGGTTTTGCCCAGTTCATAATATAGGATTCCCTTCCAATCCCACCATACACACATCATCACCTTATTGCGTGTTAATCCAAGTTTGGCTACAATTTGTTCAGCTTCACTACCCTTTTACCATGATGTTTCCGCACGTTCTGGTCGTAGGTAGTCCACCTTTTATCATTAGTAATCAATCTTTTTAAAAATGGTCGGTTTCATTACGTTTCGATAGATAATCGCAAATGAGTACACAATTCATTTAGTTTTTTTTTAGGGAGCTTGTGTGGTACTCCAATTATCGAACTTTTTTGTATAGCCAGACTTTTTCAAATGGGTCAAAACTATTTAATGGTCAATCATCAATTTCTCAGCTATGTTTTAACTCAACGCACCTCTTTTTAAAACTGGCACTGACTTTATCCATATGAGAGCAATCGGAGTGAGATGAGTATTTGACTTCAAAATACTCGGACTGAAATTGTTTGAACCAACTTTGTGCTACTCTAACTAACACTGAATTAGGCCGTTAAATGTTTTGTAATAAAATTTCAGAATGTATCGAACTTCTTCGTTAGATTCGCTCACTTTGGATGACAGAAAAACAATTAAAAAAGGCGAGAAAGTGTTTTTTACTTCTGTTTTTCTTTTCCTTAATGTCCTATACGAATATTTGTCGATATTAAAAACATCCAAATACAAACAGTACAACCAGAGAGATTTTTCTTCAATTATATACAAACAAAATACGAAGAAACTTTTCCCCCACATATTATTATAGACGGTTCTGTATCGGGAAAGAACGCTACTCCCCTCCGGGCCGATGGTCCATATTACTCTTTGCCTCGAAGAAATAAATATATTTATTTCAGGATATTTTAATCTCAAATTGATACATAGCTGTTTCATCAATATTCTGTTGTCACATTGCATTTGCATGGTGTATAGTACAAACTTACAATATTATTCAAGGAATAAAATAGAATAGTAAAATGTCCGATATGGCCACGACTAAACAGAAACTGTTGAATGCACCTAGTTCAAATTAAATTTTCTTACATAAGTTCCCTCAAATAATGTGGCTTAAACAAACGCGATAATATCCGTAAAAGTAGTTTTAATCAAAATGTGACTTATATTATGCAAGTGTAGAACACAATTATCTTAATTGCACTAGCAAAATGATACAATTACAATGAAGCAGAGCAAATGTTCTAAATGTTGTGACTCAACTATGACGTACTTAACTATAAAAGTAGCTTTAGCACTATGATTATTTCAAATTAAAAAAAACTAAATACTTAGCCCTCAGGGATGACAATGCATATTCATTTTCATTCTTAGTCGAGGAGACGTGGCCACAATATCCACTTATGATCAATTGAACTACGTGCTCGTTTGTAACCTTTATCTTATATCAAAAATAAAAAAAATGAGTAACGCAAGTCCAAGTGCGGAGCGTTGACATTTCCGTAACCCATGATATTGTTATGTGAATAAGTCAACTAGCGCCATCTAGTGTCAGGAGCGAGAGCGGGGGGGGGGCTTTGCAGAGAATGACATCGCCGATCTCTCGACCAACAGCGCCACCCGAGGAACTAAGTTTCTAGAAAATCTATACTCGAGCTCTCGGTACCTTACGCGTGTTTACTTGAACATTCCGGATGTTTTGCTGATTTGAATAAATAGATGGCGCAAGATGCGATCGAGACAGAGTTTAACTCGGCGACACAAGCGAAGCTTCGGAGTGAAATTAAGTGAATTAGTGTGTTTAATTGTTAGTGTTTTTTTTTACTTTAATTTGTATAAAGTAAATTAAAGTGTTAATGTAGGTAATTTTATCGGCAATTTTTATTGTCACGAACCTCAAGCTCGTAACAATTGGTGTCAGAAGTGGGATTAAATAATGCCAATTTTACCTAAGGAGGAAACGGAGGGTGTCCGTACCCGAAGTCAACGCCAGCAGGAGACGGACCAACGAAGATTTGGTGGTGCAACGCCGCAGACGTCGGAGGGCGAGCGGCCGGCAACGGATGCCGGTCCGTCCGTAGCTCCTGCATCTGCAGCACCTGATTTAGGCACCCTGATGGTGATGCTGCAGGAGCAGGCTCGCCAGCAGGCGGAACAGGTCCGTCAGTTGAAAGAGCAGCTGCAGAACGGACGGGAGGAGCAGGCTCGCCAGCAGGCGGAACAGGTCCGTCAGTTGAAAGAGCAGCTGCAGAACGGACGGGAGGAGCAGGCTCGCCAGCAGGCGGAACAGGTCCGTCAGTTGAAAGAGCAGCTGCAAAGCGGACAGGAGGAACAGGCCCGTCAGCAGGCGGAACAGGCTCGTCGGTCGGAAGAACAGATGCTCCTCATGAAGGACCTTCACGCTACCTTTGGGAAAGAGATAAGGCAGGTGAAGGATAGGGTTGCTCAACACGACAACCGTCTGTCGGAAGCTGAAACCCGAATCGAAGAACATGAAACCCGAATCAACCATGTGAACAATCGGGTTGACAACGTGATGGCTGACGTGAAGAAAACGCTGAACGAACTCAAACTTGGGGATGGAACTACAGCTCCCGTAGTAGCTTCAGCACCTTCGCTACGTGGGTTCAAGGTGCCACCGTTCGACGGGACCTCTTCCTGGTCAGCCTACAAAATCCAGTTCGAGGCTGTTATGAAAGCGAACGGCTGGAATAAAAGTCAGGCCATGACTGCTCTCACACTAGGCCTGCGCGACCAGGCCTTAACAGTTCTGGAAGCTCTCGGTGAGGAAGTGACATATGAGCAACTCCTTGAGGCATTGGAGGCGAGATATGGCGACGCTCACCTGGAACACGTCTTTCGTGCGCAGCTTAAAGATCGTGTGCAGCGCAGCAACGAAAACCTGCAGCAGTGGGCTCTAGAAGTGGAGAAGCTGGTGCGAAAAGCATACCGGTCTGTACCTGCGCTCATTGAAGGGAACCTGGTTCATACATTCATCGACGGCATCCGCGACCTGGAAGTCAGAGCTGCTGTGAGGCTCGGGCACCACGAGACACCTAAGGACGCCTTGGCCCATGCACTGGAAGTGGAAGCCGTGCGGCAGGATCATCGTTCCCATCGCGTCAGGGAGGTTGCAGCAGCTACAGTTCGCGACCGCAACAAAGGATACAGCCCAAGGTGCTATGGCTGTGGGGAAAAGGGCCACCTTCAATCCAGCTACCCTAAGCGAACCCTAGAAAGGGAAGGTGAACGATCTCAGGAGGGTAGTGCGGCCAACCGCACCGCCCAGCAGCAGCAGGGAAACGAGTAAAAGCCAGAACTGCGGGGCGGGTGCTGGCTGATGTTAAAAGAGCCCCAAGGATCTCGATCTCACAAACCCATGATGGGAACAGTCTAATCATCAAGGGTGAGGTCAACGGAATGCCGTGTAAACTGACCATAGACACTGGAGCCTCTCGTACGGTTGTTAGTTCCCAACTTATAAGTCAGTTCCTTGGGGACTCCGCATACAACCGAGAACGCATTAATTTGGTAACAGCCACCGGTCAGCGTATACCCGTCCGTGGAGAGAAGGAGATGGAGTTGAAGCTAGGCAACGTGATCTACCTGCATAATGTCATCGTGGCTGATATAATGGACGACTGCATCCTAGGCTTAGACTTTATGAGGAATAATTGTTGCGAGATCGACGTTAAGCAAGGTGTTTTGAAATGTGGACAGGAGGAACTTTTTATGGAAGGTGCGTTACCAGGGAACGTGTACAGCATCAAGAAGATTGTTCTTCCGCCTAGATCGGAAACGATTATTCCGGTTAGTCTTCCTCGGAACACTGGGCAAGCTCACCGTTGTGTACTTGTGTAAAGGGTAAACAATGACCTTCCATGGAAAGTAGCTCGAACCTTGGTCAGGACCACTGCCATCTCAGGAGTACGTGTGCTGAACCTTTGCGACCAGGAACAGATTATAGAAAAAGGCACACTGATTGGTACTTGTGAGGAAGTGGATTGGTTACGTCGGTGCCAATATCTATCGACTGGGACCCCCAGCAAGGATGCAGAAACGAGAGTGACCACACTTTTGGAAGACTGTCGCAGTGTTCTCTCCCCGAACGAATTGGTCAAGGCGAAGAAGTTGTTACTCAAGTACGCCGATGTATTCTCATCAAACGATGCTGACATAGGAAAGACTGGTTTAGTTCAACACAAAATAAACACAGGTGAAGAGTTGCCTATCCGTCAGCGGCCAAGACGATTGCCGGTAGCACGTGAAAAGGAAGTGGAAACCATGATTGAAGGAATGGTTAAGGATGGTGTTATTGAACCTTCCTCTAGTCCATGGTGTTCGCCAGTGGTGCTGGTGAAAAAGAAGGATGGCAGCATGCGGTTTTGTGTTGATTACCGCCGTCTGAACGACGTTACAAAGAAGGACAGCTATCCCTTGCCAAGAATTGATGACACGCTGGACATGCTTACAGGAGTAAAATGGTTTAGCACGCTGGATCTAAAAAGTGGCTACTGGCAAGTTGAAATTGACCCCAAGGACAAGGAGAAAACTGCGTTCTCGACGGGAAAGGGTCTGTGGCAATTCAAAGTAATGCCGTTTGGGTTGTGCAATGCTCCAGCAACGTTTGAAAGGCTGATGGAACTTGTACTTACCGGGCTAATTGGCGATGCCTGTCTGGTCTACTTGGATGACATCATCATCGTGGGCCGTACGTTTGAGGAACACCTTGAAAACCTGGGACGCGTGCTCATGAAGATTCAGAGTGCCAATCTCAAGCTGAGTCCGAAGAAATGTTCACTGTTCAAACGGCAAGTCAAGTTTTTGGGGTATGTAGTGTCGGAAGAAGGTATCCGCACGGATCCAGAGAAAATTGCAGCTGTAAAGGATTGGCCGGTTCCAAAAGACAAGACGCAGGTTAGAGCATTTTTGGGTTTGTGCTCCTATTACCGGCGATTTGTGAAGAACTTTGCAGATATAGCCAAACCTCTGCATAAGCTAACCGAGGAGAAGCGACATTTCTGCTGGGATGAAAGTTGTAATATCGCATTCCAGGAGCTCAAGGACCGTCTGTGCAAAACACCTATTTTGGGATACCCTGATGCAAGCAAAGAATTTGTAGTTGACACAGACGCAAGTGATATAGGACTTGGCGGTGTGTTGTCTCAACGGAATGGTGACCAAGAGGTCGTGATAGCGTACTTCAGCAAGTCGTTGTCAAAACCGGAAAGGAACTATTGTGTCACAAGACGCGAATTGCTAGCTGTGGTAAAGTCGTTGCAGCATTTTAGCAAATATCTTCTGGGGCGAAAATTTCACTTACGAACTGACCATGCTGCACTAAAATGGCTATTGCAGTTTAAAAATCCAGAAGGACAAGTTGCGAGGTGGATTGAACTACTGCAGGAATACGACTTTGAGATCGAACATCGCAGCGGGAAATCTCATGGCAACGCAGATGCATTATCACGAAGACCTTGTCCTGAAGATTGCAAACATTGTACTAGGCAAGAGAGTAAGGGAGTAGTATCCGTGAGAATGCTCAGGGCAGACCACCTCAGCAACGAGTGGAAGGACAGCTTACAACGTGCACAGCAGGAAGATCCGGACATCAAGCCGATCCTGGAATGGATGAAGGCCAGTGCTCCCAAGCCCAAGTGGAGCGACGTCTCAGCGATGAGT
Organism: Parnassius smintheus behrii; assembly: GCA_036936625.1. NCBI lineage: Eukaryota > Metazoa > Arthropoda > Insecta > Lepidoptera > Papilionidae > Parnassius > Parnassius smintheus. The sequence continues at coordinate 45,751,896 of JAUPFT010000014.1, forward strand.
TCGATCACTAAAAGCTATTGGGCCCAGTGGGATAGCTTGCTGCTTCAGGATGGAGTTCTGTGCCGTAAATGGGAAAATGTTCGGGGAGACAGCTGTCATTTACAAATGGTTGTCCCTAAAGCTAAAGTACCGGATGTTCTACAGCTGTACCATAATGATTATTCAGGAGGCCATCTGGGAGTTAAACGAACTCTACTGAAGATTCGAGAACGGTTTTACTGGGTCCACTGTCGAAACGATGTCGAGGACTGGTGTCGCAAATGTACAAGTTGTGCGGCTGTAAAGGGACCTCAGACTCGTAGTAGAGGTGCATTGAAGTTGTACAATGTTGGTGCACCATGGGAGAGAATAGCCATTGACGTGGCGGGGCCGTTTCCGGAGAGTGAAAGCGGTAACAAGTATTTCATGGTTGTAATGGATTACTTCACTAAGTGGCCAGAAGTTTTCGCCATTCCAAATCAAGAAGCTTCAACAGTTGCAGATAAACTAGTTCATGAAGTCTTCTGTCGTTTTGGAGTACCTTTAGAGATTCACAGCGATCAAGGAAGGAATTTTGAGTCTCAAATATTCCAGGAAACTTGCCGAGTTATGGGTACTCATAAAACAAGAACGACTTCTTATCACCCGCAATCTGATGGAATGGTGGAACGATTTAATCAGACATTGGAGAGATACCTAGCAAAAGTTGTGGACAATCGGCAACGAGATTGGGACAAGCACATACAACCGTTTTTGTTGTCATATCGAAGTTCTGTTCACGAAAGTACGGCAGTGACACCAGCTTTCGCAAACTTTGGAAGAGAATTACGGCTGCCTGCAGACCTGATCACTGGGATACCACCTGATGCCCCACGCAGTATAACCGATTATGCATATGACTTGCGGAACAAAATGAATGACATTTATGAGCACGTCAGACAATCGGGCCAGCAAATGTCTGAGAAAATGAAAACCCGGTATGACCGCAAAATGAACAATAAAGGGTTCAACGAAGGTTCATTAGTGTGGTTGCACAATCCAGTCCGCAGCAAAGGGAAATCTCCTAAGCTTCAAGCTAAATGGGACGGCCCGTACCGGATTGTAACCAGGATCAACGATGTGACCTACCGGATACAGAAAGGCGCAAAAGGGACTCCTAAGATCGTCCATGTGGATCGCTTGGCGCGTTATTATGGGACCGATAATGCTCGGGACGAGCATGTCTTAGGAGGGGGCAGTGTTATGTGAATAAGTCAACTAGCGCCATCTAGTGTCAGGAGCGAGAGCGGGGGGGGGGCTTTGCAGAGAATGACATCGCCGATCTCTCGACCAACAGCGCCACCCGAGGAACTAAGTTTCTAGAAAATCTATACTCGAGCTCTCGGTACCTTACGCGTGTTTACTTGAACATTCCGGATGTTTTGCTGATTTGAATAAATAGATGGCGCAAGATGCGATCGAGACAGAGTTTAACTCGGCGACACAAGCGAAGCTTCGGAGTGAAATTAAGTGAATTAGTGTGTTTAATTATTAGTGTTTTTTTTTTACTTTAATTTGTATAAAGTAAATTAAAGTGTTAATGTAGGTAATTTTATCGGCAATTTTTATTGTCACGAACCTCAAGCTCGTAACAATATTATATTTTATTACATGCAAGGCCACGCTGCAGCCCCCAATTCCTACACTGCAAAATTCTAGCTCTATGTGTGCAGATATTTCTAGCAGCCTATGAACCCCACACGATACTTCTGCACTCTGGTACAGTTGTTAAAAAATATTTAACTGTTAGTAAAGTTTTATTCAATGTTACATGGAAATTCAAATATAAAGTTTTATACCTAATTTGACTGACAATGAATGGTTACTTTTTTTTAAAAAATCATTTCAGTAATAAACTACGGGTATTAGGCTATTGTTATGATCTAAGTATTGTTTGTAACTATAACTCAAAGTGGCGCGTGGCGCGATGTTTTACAGTGAACCTGTTTTTGTTCGGATATAATAATCGATAGCCTGACCGTTCGAGTCACAATTGATATTATAGCGTTCCGATGTGCGAAATGCTGATGGAAAAATGTTAATATACAATTATAATTACATGTGCCTGCATGCATATTGATTTATTACATTTCATTAAAATAAATTTAGATGTTTTAAAATATTTTAGGTTAATCATCATGATCATCATAGCATCCTATCATAGTCCAGTAAAATAAGTCCTCCTCATAGATAGCCTTATAGGTGGGATATTTGCCAAAGTAACCAAGCTCAGTATGCACGTTGGCAACCGTAGATTTTATATTAGTTTGAGTTGTTATCAGAATAATGCTGCAGCCAATCTCATTTATTAGTTTCTCTCTGTCGTTTTTTACACGAGATGATATTTATTTATTTCGATACATACATTTATCTTTACAAGTAATCCTAATACAGATAAGATAGTAACTATACAGATAAGAGTGTAACTTTTCTTATAAGTATTTATCATTTTAAGTTAGGTACATTACGGATTACGTGTAATGTTAGCTTCGTGAACTCATTTAGAAAACTACTCTATTTTATTGGCTATCAGATTAAGAATGCAGAAAGCTCATGTCAGGGCATTAAGTTATAAAGCATTTCGTCTTTCCCTTCAGTACGGAAAGCAGTTGTGACCGCTACTTAGATATCGATCCGGGACATGTACAATTATTTTAGTACGAGTAGGTATATCAGAATTAACGTTGCAGCTGTATTAGTTGCAGAAAGAATTGGTCGGATTGACCGGGGTAGGACAACGCTGTCACAGAATACCAGCGTGAAACAGCTTAGGGCTGCTGTGTTTCGTATGGTGAGTGCGAAGAGCTGGATACAATTTTTACTGGAAACGAGGCACCTCAGTGGTGACGACTTATTTGCATTTTGAATCTTAATCCAGGATAAATTTAAATGTCTACGGACCACAGCCATCCGTTGGCCTTTTCCTGACCTCAGCAGCGGTTCTGGTCGATGACTCTGCCATGAACCAAGTTTCAGCTGTGGAGTGTAGGGAGGGCGGTATCTCGCAATACCGTTCCTTCCACACCAGCACCACAATCACTGCATCAGCGGTGAGGCATCGCGAAGATTGCGGAGGTTAGAATGAGCTTTGCATCACCGTACCAGCACTCCTCTTCCTCCGCGACTTCATCTGCTGCGGATAAAGGACACCCCAAAGGGCTGCTCACATCTGAAGTGGGCTTACCTACCCGATTCGGAGTGGCCACCTCGGGCCGGCCCTTCACCTCGGGTCAGCCATGTGTGTTCTTCTTAGTTCACCGCGGGTGACCAAGCTACGGCTACTTAGCCCACCCGTTACAAGACAAGGCGAGAAACAGTTCGAAGGGAAGATCCTGGATACTTTCAGTTAACTTCAAACAAAGAAAGCTACCGATGTGTTGTCACCTCTGAGGATTAGGACAAAATGTGTCAAATCATATTATATATTAGTAGTAGTAGTATATACTTTATTGTACACACATATACAAAGAATAAATACATTGGGGGAACTTATGTAAGAAAATTTAATTTGAACTAGGTGCATTCAACAGTTTCTGTTTAGTCGTGGCCATATCGGACATTTTACTATTCTATTTTATTCCTTGAATAATATTGTAAGTTTGTACTATACACCATGCAAATGCAATGTGACAACAGAATATTGATGAAACAGCTATGTATCAATTTGAGATTAAAATATCCTGAAATAAATATATTTATTTCTTCGAGGCAAAGAGTAATATGGACCATCGGCCCGGAGGGGAGTAGCGTTCTTTCCCGATACAGAACCGTCTATAATAATATGTGGGGGAAAAGTTTCTTCGTATTTTGTTTGTATATAATTGAAGAAAAATCTCTCTGGTTGTACTGTTTGTATTTGGATGTTTTTAATATCGACAAATATTCGTATAGGACATTAAGGAAAAGAAAAACAGAAGTAAAAAACACTTTCTCGCCTTTTTTAATTGTTTTTCTGTCATCCAAAGTGAGCGAATCTAACGAAGAAGTTCGATACATTCTCCATTGTTTAGGGAATATGTAAAAAAATATTCCAAAATATTTAAAAGAGTGTGCTCTTTAGCCAAGTCATTGTATTTAAGCAACAAAATAAAGACTGCTTCTAATAAAATTAAAATGACATGGAGTATAATTAATAGTGAAACTGGTAAGGTCAACTCTCGCAATTCAAACTACCAGTTAAGTTTTAACAATAAATTAACTAAATCAGATCAGGACGTTGCAATGGTTTTTGAGAAATATTTTACTGATATTCCGATCTTAACCACTAAGTCACTGAATTCTTCTCCTACCGTCGCCGAATCATTACTTAAACAAAATGTAAATGTATGTACAAAGAATTTTACATTTCATAAAGTTTCATCAAAAGATATTGTAAAATATTTTAAGACTATTGATATTAAGAGAACCGCCGATCTGTGGGGGATTTCTGTTGAAGTTATTGCGTCTATAATAGATACAATCGCACCTCAACTATCTATTATTTTTAATAGTAGTATCAAATCTGGTGTGTTTCCTGATTTAATGAAGCATAGTAAAGTAATACCTTTATTTAAATCTGGTAGTACATTGGACCCCTCTAATTTTAGACCTATTTCTGTACTGCTAACACTTAGTAAAATTTTTTAAAAAATTATTCTTGATCAATTGTTATTTTTTTTTAATGTAAATAAATTACTTCATAAAAATCAATTTGGTTTCACAAGGGGTCGCTCGACAACTGATGCTGGTGTTGAGCTGATTAAATATATATTTAATGCATGGGAGAATTCACAGGATGCTTTGGGTTTGTTCTGTGACCTATCCAAGGCCTTTGATTGTGTTCACCATGAAACATTAATCAGGAAACTTCAACACTACGGTGTAAGAAATGATGCTCTTAAATTAATTATTTCATATTTAAGTGACAGAACACAAAAAGTTGTTATTAATAGTATGAGTTCTTCCGGGTCGATTGTACAAATGGGCGTTCCTCAGGGCTCAATTCTTGGCCCCTTTCTGTTTCTTGTATATATTAATGACTTACCTTACATAGTAGGGGATAACCATGATATAGTATTATTTGCTGATGATACTTCATTAATTTTCAAATTAAAACGACAGTTATTAAATTACGACGAAGTAAATAATGCTATAGCTAAGTTAGTCAATTGGTTTAATGTTAATAATTTGCATTTGAATGGAACTAAAACTAAATGTATGAAATTCGTAACTCCTAATGTTAAACATGTCAATACTAATGTAATTTTAAATGGGGAGGAGCTGAGTCTTGTCGATACCACTATTTTTCTTGGAATCACACTGGACGCAAAGCTTCAATGGCTCCCCCATATATCAAAACTAGCTAGCAGACTTAGTTCTGCAGCATATGCTGTAAAAAAGATTAGAACTCTTACCAGTGTTGAAACAGCTAGAATAGTTTACTTCAGTTATTTCCATAGCATTATGTCGTATGGTATTTTGCTATGGGGACACGCGACTGACACTGAAATTATATTTATTTTACAGAAGAGGGCCATTCGAGCAATATATAATTTAAAACCAAAAGAGTCACTGAGACAAAAATTTAAAGAAATTAATATATTAACTCTGGCCTCTCAATACATTTATGAAAATGTAATGTACGTACACAAAAATAAAAGTAGTTTTGCGAAAATAAGTGATATTCATTCTGTAAATACTAGGAACAGACACAAGCTGGTAGTACCTGTTACTCGACTCCACCGAGTCAGTAATTCATTCTTGGGGCGATGTATACGCTTTTACAACAAAATCCCAGAAAATATACAAAATTTGTCATACACAAAGTTCAAAAATGTTATTAAACTAAGTTTGTATAAAAAGGGTTATTATAATATTAAGGAATTTATAGATGATAATAACCCCTGGGAAGGGTGATCGCTACCAAGCTATTTCTAATTTATCTTGTGTTGTTGATTGTAAACATGATTGTAAGCTATTATTAAAAAAAAAGTCCCGCTGGGTTTCTTGCTGGTTCTTCCCAGGACAGAGGTTTTTTTTTGCGAACCAGTGGTAAATTAAAAAAGTGACGTTCAATAAGTATTTTTATAATCTACATTGAATAAAAAAGTTTCTATTTCTATTTCTATTTCTATTTCATTACAGAGAAAATTTCATATGTACGTATGTACACCACTCTTCCAGACAACCTTTGGGCTAAGGAAAAACTGGAATTAAGAACAGTAGGAGGTGGTGCGTTTTATGTTACACTTACATTCTAATATCTAAATAAACTAAACTATATTTTGTTAAAATACCACAACAATACATAAAAAATAATAATAAAATAAACATACATATTAATTAATAGGTATATATATACAAATATATACACACATATATATATATATATATATATATATATATATATATATATATATATATATATATATATATATATATATATATATACATAGATAATAAATAAATAAATACAAAACAAAGAGGAAAAGAAAAACACAGAATAACTATCTGTTGCTAGAATTGGTTATCAATATCAAAGTGTTAGGTAATGCTTCTTAACGTCACTTTTGAAACTTTCCAAAGTTTGCGCACGTCGACTTTGGAGTGGGAGTTCATTCCATAACCTTATGGCTTGGCTCGTAAAAGAATATTTCATAAATTTTGTTCGAAATTAACATGGTTCTAGAATTAGTTCGCCGGCTGACCGAAGAACTCTATCAGGTCGATCATGACCAAGAAACTTAAAGTTTTCCTTCAAGTAGCTTGGAGTCAAAGGATTGAACAACACACAGTACAAAAGAGATACAGTTTGCAGATTCCGGTGAAAGCGAATGGGTAACCACTTGAGCTGTAAACGATATTCGGATACATGATCATATTTGCGCAAACCAAATATGAACCTAATTGCAATATTTTGAATTCGCTTAAGTTTGTTCAGTTGGTCTTCAGTTAAATCGAGATAACTTGCGTCCAAAAGTATACAATAGCAGTGAACGCTCTGTCGACGAAAGAAATGGGTAGGAGAGCGGTTGCCACCCAGACGGACTCCCAGCCAGAAAAAGAGGCCTTCACCTTAGTTAAATAATTGTACACCTATTTTTATTGCAATGTTACTATGTAAAAATGTTCCGCTGGATCTATTGCTGGGTCCAAATAAAATTAAGTTAATTAAATAAAGATTGTTTATAATCTTTATTGAATAAAAATGTTATACCTCCTTTACCAGTCTCTTACCAAAATTAAATTAGTTAAAATGAACAAAGCTTTGCTTTGAGGGGCGGCATTGTAGCGGCTCCGGGCGGCAGAAACCAGAGCCACGTTTCTGTGCAGTAGAAAACACACGGCTGTGTTTTACGTACACCGAAACACAGCCAAACCGGTTTTTTTTAAATTAACACATTAAACGCCACGTAGGTCACCGGTGACCGGACCCTGCCCCGTGTCTAGATGCCACGTAGGTCACCGGTGACCTCGAGGCATATCTGACTTTGAACCTTATTTCTACCGCTAAGCACTTAGATTTCATTGATTTATAGCAAGCATGTGGCCGGAGTGGTGCTGTAGAACACTTTTGCTGAATGGTTCTTGTGTAGCGAATTTTTTTTTTTCAAGTTGTAAGGAAAACCTTATTGCTGTCCGCGGTTCTACTTGCCAACATTATTAAATCATTTTTTTAAAAATACGTTTTTTGTCTTTTAAACCTCATAAATATTATGTAGCATTCCATAACGTTAAGGTAGTCAAATAACAAAATTTGCAATGATGTAAGGACTTACAAAGTAGAAAAACGTTTCAAACTAATCCTTTATATTTTATGAATTCTATTAAAACAAGGCAAACATAAATGCGGTTCGCTATCGCATTCGCTGCAAAATGTAGAGACTTTTTTAGTTATGTTTTTGGCGGCCTTGGATCCATAAGTACCAACATTAGTTTTATAACATTGGGCACAAAAACGCCTTGTACTTCTCACAGTACCTTCTTTGGTTTGAATCTTATGTTTAACTCTTCTTGGTCCACTTTCTGTCTCAGTCAAGTAGTCTACCAATTGCCTTCTGAATTGGACTATCCCTATATTTGTTTTTTTTTTTTGTTTTCACAATACATCACCCATGAATTTACAAGAGCAGTATTCAGAATAAGCTCTATAGCTAATTTTTTGTAGCTGCGTCTTGATTGAAAATTGACGATCGACTGCGGGGGCGTGTGGCCGGAAGCGTGACCAACGCGGCGTCTCGGTAACGGAAACGCTCTTTGTTATATCATGGCGCCGCGTAGGACACCCGTGACCTCATGAGGTTTTATAGGTTTTTTTTCTAAACTATACCTTTTACAGCGGTCTAGCATATATGGATATTCATGTCTCCTAATAATACATCAAAGTGCACCAAGACAAAAAAAAACAATTTTGGTTATAATGAGCATGGCGTTTAATGTGTTAATTGTTATATGTTATAAAATATGGGATTATCTAGGTGGTAGCTCAGGGGTTCCAAGTACCCAGGATCAATACCATACCCACGTTCAATTCTCGCCACCACTAATAAAATTTATAGTTACCAGTCACCATAATTAATTTAACTTGCAATATTTGTTGCCATAATAAGTGTTTAGATAAATTAACTTTCCAGATAACCTAAATATAAAGAAAAATTCTAAGCTAAATGTATCACCTAAATAATTCAGATATTTTATTTACTTCAAGCGAAAATTAAGCAGTGTATTTCAATGAAACTTGTAATCGAAACCCAGTATAGTTTAGTATAGAGAGAATTTAACGCCCCATAGTTTTATCCTCGAGCTGTTCAAATACAAGCATATTCCTTTAGATAGAAAGAAAATGAATTTATTTCTAATGACAACGTTTACTTTGAAAATATAAATAATGAATAATACAAACAAAAGTTCAAGCGCTCGCGGCCGCCGCAGCCAGTATCCCGCATTAAAATCTCGCCGCTTTAAAACTAATTCACTTGGCAATTCAAAAGTAAGGTATAGTTTCATACCACATATAACACGTACCACGTATATATGACGACTCCGTGGTGCAGTGGCTTAGCAATGAGTGGCTGCGCTGGGGGTCGCGGGTTCGAATCCTGCACGGTACAAGTATTTGTATGGCCTACAAATAATTGTTCCGGGTCTGGATGTTTGTCCTTGTGCAATTTCTGTTTGTAAACTGCCCCCACGACACGGGAGAAAATCCTAGTGTAGGAGTAACGTTTAAAAAAATACCTACACGTCGTACAAAAAGACGGCTTTAACGGGAATACTAGTGGTGTTACAAACATGGCTTGTATCCTTTTTTATTAAAACACAGCGGTAGCCATGTTAGCTCAGGGGCTAAGCGCTCGATGTAAATTTCATAGTACGCGTGTAACACGAATTTGATTTCCAGCCCATGAAATTGTTAATTGCAATTTTAAGCACTGATTTACCACGTGCACATTGGCGAAGGCAAATATTGTGAGCAATCCTGCTTGTCTGAGAAATAAAAATATTTTAAAGGACGTGTGAAGTTTGCCTATACGTGGTAGGCGCAGCGCAGCCGACATTTCCTTGCTCTATTAACCCTCTTAGAAAATTTTGACTTATGCAATTCTCTCTACGATTTTGCACATTGTATACGTGTGCTAAATTCTATTCAAATTAACTTGTGCACGCGTTATTCACTAACATCTAAACAAAATCTTCTTCATTACCTTTCCCTTATGTAAAATTATACACATTGTGCTTTATTTTCTGAATCATAAAATAATCGAATAATATTTTCATCGCAGCGGTCGGCCGCACCGGGTGGTCGCAATCTCCAATTAACGCCTTGGGTTAATTTGCAAACACAATTACTGTAACTCTCCTCTACTTTAATTCTCAGCGCTGCTTTTAGTGATGAGCCTAAAGTGGATAGAATTTTTAATTTGCTGTAACAGAATACGCCGCTTTTGTTTTTTATATTTACACTTGCAATTGTTGTCTCTTGGTAGTATTCTATTATTTGTTCAAATGCAATCATTTAATGCGTTTTATTATAACTTATTATCAAATATCGATGATATTTCCCAGGCGAGGATGGAATTACAGCGGAGCTTTAGAAGCTCTTTAACTCCTTCTTCCATGGTGGACTACTCCGGAGGCGTGGCGCAGAAGTACGGTTATCTTATTCTTCAAGAAAGGCGATAATGCTCTCTTACTTGCATATATAGAAAACCTTTAATTCCGTCAAAATTGGAGTAATGCTGAAGTGACTTCAGTGGTGCCAAATTGATTATCGGTATATCGAAGTACTGAAGTGTCTGTACAGCAGGGCTACAATGTCTATCTGAGTACGGAATCAGAGTACGAAACCTATCCAATTGCAGAGAGATTGCAGGGTAACTTTATATCTCTAAGTCTTCACCGCTGCATTAGAAGACGTTTTCAAGGTCCAGTAGCTGCGAACTAGAAAAGATACGGTATTAACATCAATGATAAGTTCATCACTCAACTTCGATTTGCCGACGATATACTCCTTATGGTAGAATTGCTGGAGAACCTAAGCATAATGCTCAATGACCTCATAGTGCCTCCTCACGGATAGGTGTTAAAACATAACTTAACGTCCATGTAACATTTACGCCAGCAGTTATTTGTTGGAAGCACTTAACTCGAAGTTGCTGAAGAGTATGTTTACCTGGAACCAATGCTTCGACTAGGTAAGTTCAATTTCGACCGAGAGGTCAGTCAGCGGATTCAACACGGCTGGTTAGTGTTTGGGGAATTACGACACATCTTCTCGTTAGGTATACCTCAAACTCTGAAAACTAGATTGTACAACCAGTTCGTGTTGCCAGTGATGACTTACGGATCTTAGACGCGGTCCTTCACTGCCGGCCGTATGATGACGCTCAAGGTTGCTCAGCGGGCTATGAAGAGGGCTATGCTCGGCGTTTCTCTGCATGATAAACTCAGAAATGAGGATATCCGCGGTAGAACCAGGGTGACCGACATGGCCCAACGGATTATTAAGCTGAAGTGGCAATGAGCCGGCCATATAGCTCAAAGAACCGATAACCGATGGGGAAAAAGGGAAAGGGAAAAAACTCAGCCGGGCAGCGTTCGGGAGATTACGACACATGTTCTCGTCAGGCATACCTCAAAACTTAAAAACGAGATTATACAAACAGTGCGTGTTGCGAGTGATGACTTATGGATCTGAGACATGGTCCCTCACTGCTGACCACATGAGAAAGCTCAAGGTTGTTCAGCGACCTATGGAGAGGGCTATGCTCAGGGTTTCTCTACGTGATAACCTTAGAAATATAGATAGCCGCAGTAGAGCCAGAGTAAACGATATATCCTGACGGAGTAGTAACTTGACCCAATTAGATGGAGTGACGATGGATGCAGGTGACTGGGAACCGTGCTTTGTAGCATTCCTTGAGGGAAGCCCATGTTCAGCTGTGAAGAGTCGTAATAATGATGAACAAATTCTGATATATCGAGCGTTTACGGTACTATAGTCACTTAAGACAGTCACAGAATTTAATTCTTTTTGCGTAAAGTTATAAAATGATAAGTGTAGAGATAAATAAATATTACGAATCTTTAAAAATATAAGTTTTTTTTTAATTATGTAAGCCAGCATTTCATTATTACACCTGACGGTAAATGATGATGTAGCCGAGAAAACGTACTGACTTGACACAAATGTCTTTTAACCCTTGCCTAGAGTTACCAACATTGTATTTGGAAGTAAAGATATACGGAAGCAAATTATTATATTCCTAAAAAAAGCTCGCTCGCTCGCGATGACAGCAAAGGAGTGAAATCTTTTGAACCGTCTTATTGGATGGTGGACGGTATGTTACTCTACAAAAGAGGCAGGATAATCTACGTCCACGACGACCGAGACGCGAGACCAGCAATATTGACATAATATTCGTGATCTTGGTTGAGATTACAAATGTACCAGGTATTAAGTATATGAGACTGTGGCCTCTTCGAGCATCTTACTCGTATAAGTGCTAATATGTAACGTACAAGTACCAATTCAAGAGGCACCGTTATGTGACATATGATATATCTTATTATGACGAACTGAAATTCCAATCGATTATGGGAGCAGCATTAAAAGTGGAATTTATCGACTCAGCTCATACTAACCCACCAGTACAGCGTGGTGAGTACGGATGATGTGTCACTTCACTCATAAATCAATAAATAAACATTATAAATATAAAACATAGATAAACAAATTATAGTAATAGAAAGGAAACTAGCCCCTGAAATACAAGTATTATATCCTAGTTTAGGGGCTAATGACCACTGTAAATTTTGTGCATGTAATATGTTTATCAATAAAGATTATTATTCTTTATTACAGTCTGTAAATGCCTCTTACTAAAATTGTTCTTAATGGTTTCAGTTGGCAGGCGAACTAGCGATAACAATACCTTAGCTTACCTTATTTACCTGTGACGTTATTGTTACGGATTAGGGTATTTTCTGTATGACGCAATACATATCGTTATACCGCCATTTATCGGATGTCACGAGATCTTTCGGGCATAATCCATAGTGGCCTTACACGACATTTGCGGTACAAAGTGGGCTGACGGCTGGAGAAGTGAGTTTAAAGTGAGCGTGCATTCGTACCGTGTAGTTCCGTGCATGTCGAAATAAGTGATAGTGGAAATCATACCAGGAGATAGGCAGCAGCATCTTCCCAATAACAACTAAAAAACTTCAGTTACCATCCCGCCTCACAAGCGTGGCAACTCTCTTCTGGTATCATGAGGTAATCTATGGAGAAGCCCTACGTTTGTCAGAGGACTTTTGGTAGGCAAGTTAAGTGGTAACAGTAACGGAAAGTTTAAAAGGCAGACAATTTAGAACAAAAATAAGTTTTATCTTAACTGAACTACCCTTTGGTATTTTGTTCTAACTAACATGATTTAGGACCGACAAAACAAGCAAATAGTGCTTCATGCAGTGTTATTTATATTTATTTATGTTATGTTTTAGTTATTTGTGTAATTGTTCATGGGGGGTATACCTCAATCTCTAAAAACTAGATTGTACAACCAGTGCGTGTTGCCAGTGATGACTTACGGATCTGAGACGTGGTCCTTCACTGCTGGCCGTATGAGGACGCTCAAGGTCGCTCAGCGAGCTATGGAGAGGGCTATGCTCGGTGTTTCTCTGCGTGATAGACTCAGAAATGAGGATATCCGCAGTAAAACCAGAGTGACCGACATAGCCCAACGGATTAGTAAGCTGAAGTGGCAATGGGCCGGCCATATAGCTCGAAGAACCGATAACCGATGGGGAAGAAAGGTTCTCGAGTGGCAGCCTCGTACCGGTAGGCGTAGTGTAGGGCGACCCCCCACTAGATGGAGTGACGACCTGGTAAGATATGCAGGAAGTCGATGGATGCAGGTGGCTCAGGACCGTGTTTTGTGGTAGTACTTGGGGGAGGCCTATGTTCAGCAGTGGACTTGTGAAGGGCTGTAATGATGATGATGATGATGATGATGTTTTAGTTATTTGTGTTGCATTAATGTAACTTACTTATATTTTACCGCAAGATTGAAAAAGCGGCCCTTAATATTGTAAATTAATTTTAACGTCAACAGACACAGCGCCGTATTTTTTTATTTTGAAAATCAATAAACGATATCCGCAATTAGAGCTAGGAGTCGTAGTGGGTTGACAATTTTATTTCTGATCAAAATTAACTTCTGCTTCGTAATTGTTGATCTTCCTTTAGGGAACGAATCTTGCGGATCTTGTATCAGGAAATGTATCGACGTCATTATTTATTAAAACTAAGAAATGTATCAAACAACTCAAAAAGTATCAAATGTTTTTAGTAAATTAGAAAGGTCAATATGATTAAAAGTAAATATTATTGTAGTCTTAAAAAATGGAAGTGTCACTCATTCGTTACACGTTATCAAACATCCATTTTCCAAATTACCTGCGCTTGGCATGCGGGATGTCTATCAGGGTATTTTATTGTAGTCAAGTAGGTGCTGCTGTTCATCTTCGTTTAGTTCCCTTTGTTGCCTCTAACGACATCCACGGGTAACGAGGATTCTATATATAAACACATAATATATAATATAATGTCTTCCAGACCGAAATTAGGTATGATAAGCGCAACACATTGGCCAGTGTAGATCAAAGGCTTTACGTGATTTTCGAGACAAGAAGGTAAAACACCGCGTACTAAATGACTTTATGATACTGGAAATTACTCGAAAAAAAAAACCAAAAAATAATTATTTGCCTAAGCCGGGATTCTAACCTGAGATCTCATGATATTATTCCGACATAAAATATCCAAACGGCGACGGGTAGCGTTGTCAAACGTGAGCCACGTATAGTAAGTACTACGATTATGAATCCTGCTGCATCTCCCTACTTGGGAGAAAAGAAAACTTTTATGAACCGATGATGATGATATTAATTTCACAGAGCTAGCGTCGCTCGCGTATTATGAAAAAAAACTAGTGTTTACGGCCCTGAGCTATCAAAACTGTTGACATTATTTTTTCATAACATAAGGGTAAAGGATCACACAGTACTCCTTATGGTAAGTGGATACTGTGGCCTATATACATCTATCCCCGATTAAGTATAAAAATGTAGAACGCATTTTCGTCTCTGACGACAGAGATGCAATGTTTTGTTTCCAGTAAAAATGCCTATCAATAGTAAGGATGATGAATAGTATATTTAAAATTTAAAAAGGAAATCTCTATACCCACCATACGAAATATCATTCATAGCGTTAAGCTTGAACCGACCCATTTGTGTTACAACCATAATAAAGCTGTAGCGAGGCACTACCATTTAAAAAGTAAAATTTGTTTGACATTATTGTATTCTCCGTTACGGTTATTGTTACAGCCTATTAAGTCTACTGCTGAACATATGCCTTATATTTGCCTCATAGGGGGGATATTTATAGTTGCCATGTTTGGAAAGCTAGGTGGAAAACGTGGTATTTATTTATAACCAGTATGAAGACGTTGCTGTCCATTTCGTTCTGTCTTGTCTTCTGTCGTATTTTACAGCATCCACGGGATGATAGGGAGTATTGGATGTTCTTACATCGCCTGTTCACGATATTTTACTCTGATCACATTTTTTTTAAGTACGTAACATAACATAACATAATAACACAATTTTAATCATTCATCGAAATAGATAGCCCAGAATTTAATTAAATGAACTTAATTAAATTGTATAATTAATTAATATTTCCACACGTTCGTTATTTTACTGTTGGCTACGTCATAAAATTTTATTAAACTTGGGCTTGGCAAAGAGTGCGTAAAATTTTGCTAAATAAGTTTTTTCTCTATACGTGGAGCGGTAAAAATTAAGTAGAAATAAAGTTGAAGGAGATACAAGCGTAACGGTCTTATAATATGTTTATGTTAATTTAAAGTTTTGTTATTATTGAGTAGTTTAGTTTAAGGTGGTAGATTTGTACTGCAGCTATATTCAAGTTGTAGTACAAAAGAGTCAATTTGACTAAGGGGACCATGCTCTTACAGAATACCAGTTCGGTAAACTAAATTAACAAACGCATCAACAAATACGAAATACAAGAGTATGCGTTGGCGCAATTATATATTGTGGTCGTGGCGCGAATAGGTCGGATTAAACAAGGTAGGACCATGCTCTCACAGATTACTACTGTAAAATAACTGGTTAAAGCTGCTGTATTTCGTATTGTGACTGTAAAGAAACGCATATCCTTTTTTATGAAAATGAGGTATTTTATCTCAGTCCTCGGGGGTGACAACGCATCCTGCATTTTAATTCTTAGTTGGGGATAAATATAGATGTATATGAGTCACAGCATCCACTTACCATCAAGTGGACTATGTGATTGTTTGTCACCCTCATTTATATAAAAATAAGAGTATTATTATGTATGTATAATAATATGGTAGCAGCAACTTAATGTTGTTATATTTCGTATGGTGAGTGTAGAGAACCAGAGACCCTTTTTACTGGAAATGAGACATTCCATCTTAGTTCTCAGGGGTAACAAAGAATCTGTATTTTGATTCTTCATTGAGGATAAAGATAGATTTCCATGGGTCACAGCATTCACTTACCCTGAGGTGAACTATGTGCTCGTGTGTCACCATTATTCTATAAAAAAGACACATGGAAATACTAAGCCCTTGACGTTAAAATTTATGCAATAGTAAAATATTGCAGGCTTTTTCATTTCAATTAATTGCTTAACAAGTCATATGTTATGATTTCCAACTTATTTTAAAAAGAGATAAAAACGAAATTAATCACTCGAAGATGGAACAACAATTATGTTGCGGGAACTGATTTCTCTATAGAAATAATTTGGTTCAGGAAAAGTTGACAATTTACGTCGTCTTAGTTCCGAATGCGAATAGCGTTCATTGTTTTTTTAATTAATCAATAAATTACCAATGTAAAATAAGTGATAAAAAATTTACATAATTTTTTATAAGAATCAAACTTTGATTAAGTATCTAAATGCAGATGCGTGTCACTTCTTCAGGAGACGGAATGCTAAGACGGAATGCCTCGTTACCAGAAATATCTCCAGTTCTCTGTATTCACTACCATCTTTTTTATAAAATTGAAGTTATTAGAAGTTAGTAGAATTAATTATTTATGTTTATGTTTATGAAGTGTGACATGTGAACTTACAGTCCGTAATTAATAGTGAGTGGCTACTCGCCACGATGACATTGTAACGCTACTGTCCACTTATCGACTATAATAGCCAATTTACATTTCAACAAGTCCATTAGGAAGTTTAGTTATAGGCATAGAGTAGAGTAATATATACAGAAATAGAGAGCCATCTCCTAGGATTTTTTGTCACCCAATTAGAATAGTGTCGCCGCCTGGTATCATATCCCTTGAACTAATCTCAATATCATGTTGACTATAAATAGCTGTATGTAGTCATGTATATACAGCTATCCATTTATAGGCGGTTATATTTATATTTTAAGGGATTAGGGTTCAATTAAAGACGTATTATAGATTTCAGTAATATTTACATTTATTTTTGTTATATATATATATATATATATATATATATATATATATATATATATATATATATATATATATATATATATATATATATATATATTTAACATACACGATGTAAAAGCATCTATTTCGCACAACACTACACAAACATACAATGTAATTCCAGCATGAAAATCTAAACAGACAACAAAGAAACAGAGGGCTAATCCCAACTCAACCAAACTTATTGTAGCAACCACCGAAAATCACTTAAAAACTATAATAAAACAACAACTTGCTCAGCGCCGGTAGCCATTATGTCATATAAAGTTGCTATTTGCCTTGCCATTTCCAGAATAACCAGAATTGGTGTAGTCGCCATCTAGCGCACCTTTTAGAATTTAATGTTCGAAAGTTTATGAGGATATAGTACAAGATGGCACTAGTGTTTTTGCAAATTATTGAACCCCAACCTAAAGGATGGAAGTGTACCCCCCCTGGTTATAGGACAGTTGACATAGTAAAGGGCTAGGTTGACAGTAGCGTTCAAATGTCTTCGGGGCGAATTTAGTTAAAAAAGTACAATTTTCTATTTTGAGGGTCGAACGCGAACACGTTGCGGCCTGTCAACTTATGCACTGAACTAAACTCGCTCGTTCGTACCTGCGTTCAAAAGAGATTTTCTACTTAACTCGCCAGATTCCAAAGTCAATTTGCGAATGTACTTGGCGAAGTGTATTTCGGTCTTTTGACGAAGCACATATATGATTCCTCGCACAAAAGACCAAAAAACAATTTTTTTTTCTTTTTTTTTTTCTTTTATAAATACTTTAGAACTTTTTCTTGTATTGTGAAGTTAGTTTACAAATATAAATTGCCCAAGCACCTACATCCAGAACCGGAACAGTTATTTGTAGGTCATACAAATACTTGTTGCGTGCGCGATTCGAACCCGCGGCCCCAAGCGCTGCAACTCATTGCTAAGCCATTGCGCCACGGAGCACCACTTTGGAGGCAAGAAGGTTTAAAGAGTCCTAAAAATTGGTGACAATAATAGTGGTATTAAAAGATTAAGTAAAATGACATTACAAAAAATCATTATCTTTATCTTCATCGTTACAATCAACAAACATCAACTAAATGTAGTTCTCCCCCATATATTACCACAAAGTAAGTACAGATATAAGCCATTTGTATCCATCGACTAACTGCAAATTTTATTCAGGTGTACTACAAGTGCGAGGCTGCCACGCGAGAACCTTTTTTCTTGGTTATCGGTTCTTCGAGCTATACGACCACTCTATTATCTGAGATCAGGATCATTAACTCGGGCCTCAACTTTGCCTAGGATGAGTACTAATTAGGACACAATACTTAAATATATGCAACGGAGATGTAATACATTTGTTTATACTAGAGTACGAGATTAAACAAATTTTATTAAGAAAACTGAATTGTTGTCAAACTAGTACAAAAACTAATGTTCATTGAGCTTCTTTGATGATTTTTTTAGTGTAAAATGTAAAAGAAATTATTATAATTATAGCCCACTCAATCTCTGAAAGTTTGAATTATCAAAACAACATTTAGAATGTTTGGAAGTAAACTGCCAAATTTTACATTGGATTGGATTAATTTAATGCTGTTATTTAGTTAATTAATTGTTATTAAAAGTATAAACACGTCATTACATTGTTTTTAAGGAATATAACTGTTAAATTTAGATATTACCGAAGGCTTACTAGGGCGACCCATTCCTAAAAAATAAGAATGTAAAGATGAAATGTGTATGTTTCTGTTCGCAAAATTTATATAAAAACATAATAATGGATCTGCAATATAACTCGGTAAGCAACACCGACGGAGAAGATAGATTTTTTAAAGGACAGGGTCCCACGGCAAATTTAAATGTGGGTACAGACAGCCTTCACTTGGTATAGTATTGACCTGGTTAGACATGCAAGAACTTTATGAATGCAGGTTATTTAAAACCGTGATATGAGGCAGTCTTTGATGTGTGTATATGTATGTATGTGTCCAATGGACACGTGATCTTACGGTGGGCAGTAATGATATGTATTGTGTATGATAATAATTAAAATTTACTTACTTTAGTTAAATTATATTTTTTACGAAAATAAATTAATTCAAATGCTTGTGACAATTACCGGTAGTCCTTATCCTATATTTAATAAAAGTATGGTATTAGAGAAAGATCCCATATGTTTAAATCACATAAAAAAACTACCCAGTGATGTCAATCCCTCTTTCACGAGAGATGTCCACGTTCAACAGTGGACTTGTGGGTCTGACTACTTGTAAATTATGTCGATCAAAACGAACTTCGATTTTCCAAATTAAAAGCAGAGAGAAATAGTGAATTAATATTAACGACGCTTAAAAATTAAAATTAAATAGACATAGCGTCAGTCAAACTATTGGTTGATTGGTTGGAAAATTGCCAGGTAGCACGGTGTGATCGGGTCATTACGTAACTCAGTATTGAAAACTCGTTAGTTTGCTGCAGCGATTGTGGAACAAATGTTTTCTAGCAGTACAATTAAGAGAACAATGGCGTTATATCGTGCTGTCGTATATAATACGATGATACTGAAATTGAACCACTTTCACCACCAGCTTTTGTTGCATTGTCTCTCATGCGATGTAGGTATTTTGAATTGTTTTTAAACATCCGTCATCAATTAGGGGTTATAATTAGGGATCTTCCAACGGGCATTGATAAAAAACAGGGTTCCCAAACATATTATAAATTGAGGGCCGCTAATTATTTATACTGATAGATAATAAAAAAGTCACCGCGTTATTTCCCGTGCCTGGCCTCGAGTTTGACTACAACTGCGAGCTTCGTAATTCGAAACAGTCCAAAATTTTCAAATTTTGGACTACTTCTGTTATATATCCCTCTGTTATATTCTGTTATATATGCCTCTTCCACATCCATATACCCACGCATACATGCTCGACGGTTAACGTACTGCACCACCCGGGGGAAACGTGTAGGGTGGGCCTAGGATTAGGTGGTCGAAGCCTACGGACGCGAGCGACTTATCCCCCTTATATATATATATATATATATATATATATATATATATATATATATATATATATATATATATATATATATATATATATATATATATATATATATATATACCACCAGACTTGATTACGCATTACGTGATTTTGGGATATTACTTAACATCCAGTCCCGTGACTTGGTTTCGAAGTTACCCGAGTACAAGAACGAGTCGCACAAGTGCTTGGAATTGCCATAAACTAGTTCAAAATATTATAAAAGAAAAGTATGGGTCTTCTGGCTGTGAAGATAATGTACTGCACACACCCAAAAAGTGGAAAAGGAAAACAAAAATACTACTACACAAGACAAGAATACCGCACTGTAAGTACTAGGATATAAAAAACAGTTGACGGCCAAAAACTTGCAACTTTTCGGCAGGTGTGTGAGAGAATGAGGTTGTTGGAAGATGATAACCACTGGGAGCCAACATAGAAGAGGCCGTGTTATGTCGATTTACAGTTTTTGTTATTTTAGACTATCGTGCTATGTGGTGGCAGTCATAAGACTTTCTGGATACTTATCTTTGTCGTTTACTACATCAAAATGCAACAATTTACTAAGATAAGTAAGTTAATACTTACTAACACAAAATATCAGTAGTGATGTTTCTGTTTTATTCAAGCTAAAATATTATATTTCAGATACGGGTTCAATCGCACTTCTGAATTCTGGATCGTGATTTATGATTTAAGCGTGTAAATTAAAATGTCAGTTTTTGAATATCGTTGAGAATAGACGTGCAGTTTGTTGTTTGAAGAACTATTCAAAAAAGTGCATACAAACTTGACTTTTATAAACAGCAACTTCTCGGTGCATATTTGTGTATTCAATTAACTGTGACAACCTGCAAAGTTTGTAACGATCGATCGAACGTGGATAATTGTTTCTTTGTCTAGCATTGCATCTGATGAATCTGAAGGGCGCCCGCACCTCACCTCCGCTAGCAAAAGACAGGTGCATATTTTTGATCTCACTTGTGTATTTGCGATGCAACGTACACCTCCGCAAAAGATAAAGTGTATGTCAAGCCCAGATCTGCACCGTGAAATCGATTCTACCAATAATTTCGTTACTTGTAGAAAGCGCAAAGAAATGGACGACATATCCGAACATAGTACGATATTTTCCAACAATATCTTAAACGAAAAATACATAGAAAAATTAGTGACAAACTCGGTGCGCTCTGTTTTGCCTGCTGAGCTCACCAAAATAACGGATGCCTTAACTAACATCCAATTGGCCGTAGCCGGGATAATTTCAGATAATACGGCTTTAAAAAATTCGTTACTAGAAGTTAACAATAAGCTTATAGATATCGATAACACACCATGTTCCTCTGAGTTACGTCAAGATTCATTTGACGCTCGTATTAAAGGGCTTGAAGAAAAAATCCAACAGGTTTCGGAGTGGAATGCTGGTCTGGAAAATAAGTTATCATCAATGGAACAACAGGCCAGGGGCAATAATCTTGAAATTTCAAATTTACCTGAAAAAACGCGAAAATCTTTTTACTATAATAACTAATTTGGGGGTTATAGTTGACCAAAAGATTCTTTCGACTGACAGCACTGCAATTCATCGAGTTCCTCATGCTGACCACAAGGGTTCTCGCCCAAAAAATATTATTGCACAATTTTCATCAAGAATTCTTCGTGACAACTTTCTCGCTGTCTGCCGTGTACGTAAGAATTTAAATTGAGAGAAGTTATTAATCTCTGGACCATCGCATACTATATATGTAAATGAGCATTTGACGTTATAAAATAAGATTTTATTTCGTGAATGTCGAAATGCAGCTAAAGCTAATGAATACAAGTATGTGTGGGTTAAGCATGGAACTATATTGGTGCATAAGAATGATAGCTTACCAGCTATGGCAATTCGATCTTTGGATAATGTTAAAAAGATTAAATAGTGGTGTTATTTTAAACAATTACAGGTTGGACTTAAAACTAATAATATTTAACATTGTCCTATTATGTACTCATTCTCCTTTTTCTTATTATATTTTATTTTGTGAGGTAAATTTAATTAAACATCAATTTGTTAATAATATACCCTTGCGGGTAAGCAAAAGTACGTTGAACCTTATGAAACTTGTTTACATGTTATTTAATATACTAAGTTGGCTGTTGATCAAAGCGGGCAAAATAGTCTTTGTTTATGTTTTTACTCGTAATCTTAAGGAAATACTTATTATAACTGTTGATGTCTATATATTTGTAGGGTTGCATATAATTCAATATATATTAACCATACATATATTTAACATTATTATTTCAGTAACTGTACAATTTCTTACATTTAAAAATGGATAGCTTGTCTATATACTACCAAAACTACCGTGGGCTTCGGACCAAATTACATACTATATATACGAACACTCTTTCTCATGCATATGATGTAATTATTTTAACGGAAACATGGTTACATAGTCATATTTCTGATAACAAATTTATTGATACCAGATATACTGTGTATAGATGCGACAGAAATCGTGATGCGTGTGATCGGAGGGACGGTGGGGAAATGCTCATAGCGGTACGCGGTACGCTTAGCACTATCGAGGTCCGGACTTCTTTCTCTGCGTCCGCACTTTCCCCACTTGTAGATTACGTTACACTTGAGATTAGGGGTGGCAAAAAACTTTATCTATTAAATGCTGTCTATATTGCGCCTAACCAAAAGAGTGATGTATACTTGAGCTATATCCACTGACACGTCCATGGATACTACGCCATCCAAAATAAAAATTGCCTTGTACGTCCTGGATACTAGTGTAGCCAAAGCGTTAAGTTTTATAAAACTGACATCTAGGGACAATCTGCAGTACGTTTTGTGAGTTTTATTTATGGAATCAATAGCTGACGAATTACTTTACGTATCAAATACGAGATGGCAGTATAACAAGTCTTGACGAATGAACCATAAATATCTTACTTCAGTATCGGTGTTCTGTGTTTTGTGAACAAGTGTTTTTGGAGTGCCAGCGATTATGTCGTAAGTACTTTAGTTTAATTTAATATTTCGTAGATTATTATACGTCAAAATAAACTAGATGATTTGTGCTTTATAATTATATATATATATCACAGTTCTAAGTGTAAAATCGAGTCATATTTTAAATTCAAAGTATAGCTGTTTCGAAAAAATGGCCGCTCAAGTTGTCGGCCCAATTTTAGTTTTGTTAACTTAGTTTTTCAGTAAAATTATATTTAAGCAACGAGTAATAGTTGTAATAAACATAATAATGCACTTTGCAAACAGAATTAAACTATATTCACTGAAGATTCCTTAGAAATGTTATTGTGTTCCTCAGGTCTTTTGTTGTGGATAGTTTGATATCCACGGACGTAACTACAATGGCTCTAAATAAGGGTCGGTACAAATAGCAAAGTATGCTTGCAATATGTTTCGCTTTCTTATTTTTTGTGGTCGAGGTCTTGGTTGGTTTGGGTCTTGAGTTTTTTTTTTCGCTTAGTTGGTTGTGTAATTGTGTTTCATCATGCTCTTATCTCATAGTTTTTGTTCTTGTGTTATATTAATGTTATGTTTGTTCGTGATTGTCGACTTTTGCTCTCTTTTCTATTTAACTTCACTTTACTTACATGGAGGATGTGTTCTACGATTTCAAATCACTTTACTTTCCTTGTGATGTATTGACAATAATTTAATTCTCATATTTAATCAAAATCATTCATTTTTCGGTATACGGTTTTCGCTTTGCACCACTGCTCAATGTCTGGCGCCAGTTTAGAAGCTGTCGTATTATTTATTATGTAGATCTCTTCATGTAGAACGCTTTTCAAAAGAAATTACATTGAAGAACCTCATAACTTTCGAGAAAAAAATCCTAAATAAAAATGGCTTTTGTTATGTAATCATGTAATAAAAAAGGGTCCTTACTGCCATAAAAAATAGCTTCTATTAAAAAGCGACCCCAGAGATTGCACCGTACTTTCCATCATTTACTTAATATTGTGCTATATAGCCTATAACCGTTATAGGGTCCCATCTATCACTGTACCAAAAGTCATCAAAATCAGTTCAGCCGTTTTGACGTGAAAACGGGACATATATACTAACAAACATACAGACTTTCGCATTTATAATACATGTTATTAGAGATTGGATACCTACTCATTTAAAATAACTCTCTTCTAAGTTGACGCGGGTAATTTTTAATGCTTCTTTACCACATTATTATTGTTTTTTTCCCTGATGATATTAATGGTTTAAATTAATACATACAACAATTTTAGATCACCGACCGAAACTAACTTAGCTCGTGGAAGTCGTAGAGGCCGAGGGGTTCGTACTAGAGGTGGGAGGGGACCATCTCAAGTTAGGAGGTATTTTCTATTTTTAGTAATTTTGTTACTAAAAACTACTTTCGTACATTTTGTTTTTCTCATCTTATATTAGATATGTAGTCAAGTTTTAAATAATTATATTATATTATAGATCACCTAGTGAAAATGATCTGCCGTCTAACGACGGGAGCCATAGAGGCCATGGTAGTCGTGGCGACCGTGGCAACCATTATGGTGGAGAACGCCCTAACAGTCGGAGACACCGGGGAGGCCGAAGAGGACGCGGAGGACACGACAATCAGCCCTCCCAAGCAAGGATGTAAGTATATTTTACACAGATTTATTGTTGGACTATTATTTTTGATACTACAGGATATTATTTCTTTGTAGCAGTGAACTAGACTTAATTCGCGCTCAGCGGCAGCTCACCCAGAAGCGTGTTGCAGCGCTGCCAGCAGAAGTAAAAAGGGAGCTTTTAACTCGCAAGCGTGACTCTGAGGTTGCTAGAGTTATAATGCCTGACGCGCCTCCGCGCAAAAGGCGCGCCCGGTAAATGTATTTACTACATACTTTATCATAATTTAGCAACACGTGTTTACTAAGTTTTCTTTTTCTGGCAGATTGGCGTCGCCGGAGCGCGAACCATACGAGTTCATGGAACCAGAATGTGATAGCCAGCGTAAAAAAATTATTATTTTAGGTAAAGAGTCATTTGTTGTTAATAATTTTACTATATTGTTATTGTTTTATATTTGAATTAATATTATTTGTTTTAGAGGATATACAATTGGTGCCCCCCAAACACGCCGAAATCATGGCTAACGTCGAGATACGTAAGTAAATGTTTTACTATACCTAAGCCTGTTCCCAAACTTTATTTTATGACTTAATTAACCTGATGCTTTTTGTTACAGATAACATTCAACAATCGCCGCCCGGGGATGTCGAGATAGGTAAGAAAATATTTTACTACACCTGAACCTTTTCACAATCTTATTCTTTATGACTTGATTAACCTGATGCTGTTTGTTACAGATGAAATTCAACTATCTCCGCCCAGGGACGTGGAGATACGTAAGTAAATATATTGCTAGGCCTATGTATTATTCATTTTATAAGAATCCTAAGCCTCATATTGTTTGTTACAGAAGACCTGAAACCTAGAGATTTGCTGCGTATCGGTACGTCAGACCTCGATACCGTCCCTTATTCTCCCGACTACTTAGACAGTCTGGATCCGGATCGCTTAGATACGGAGATCAATAGAGCCTTAATGGCAAAAACTCCTAAAAAAAGGGGCATACCTTCTGCAAATTCTTCCTCAATAAATCCCTTGATAGATTGAACACACATACACTCTCGCACATTCATACACTACACACATACACCTAAAAAATTATTATTGAATCTTTTTATTTTTAATGTTTTCCCTTTTTTGAAGTCTTTCTGCTTCTTCGTCAAAGGCCAATTCTGGTCACATTCATAGAGATAAATTCTAGTGAAAGTTAAGGTCAATTTGAAGTTGAAGTAAACAATTTATTTAAGCATAATTCTATTTCAGGAAACAATATGGTAGCCGAGGCTGATGACGAAGTAACTGTGACGCCTTCCACTAGCAAACAGCGTACTTCGATTGGTACGCATTATTCAATCTAGAAGTCAAATATAGAAAACCACGAATTGTTAACAGTAAGTTTTTTTTTTTTCAGGGGTTATTGACAAGAATTTCGACGTTGTCGTTGGCGACTGGATAAAACTGACCGATGACCTAAGTGACTGTGACATGGACACAGAAAACGAGGACTGCTTTCTCCCTGTCATGACCTCACGCAACGCTACGGCGGAGCCTGCAGCTGAAACTGACATGACGTTGTACGAGGTTCGTATACTAGAGACAGAAGACCGACGAAATGACCTAGCAATCAGGGAGATCGCACCACATGACTGTTACAATTTTGAGTGGAAAAGAGATCGACAGACTTTTACAGGACAACGAGAAAATTTTACCGGGACTCCAGGACCGACATTTTCGATTACAGAGGAGACTAGTATCGTCGAAATTTTTTATAAAATGATCGACAGCGACTTTCTAGACAGAATTTGCACAGAGACTAACAGATATGCCGACCAAAAAATAAAATTATTGAAAGACCAGAACAAATTCTTACCGACTTTAAGACTACACCGATGGACACCGACGGACAGGGATGAAATGGTCAGTTTTCTAGCCATATCAATTCTTCAAGGGCTATACCCCCTGCAGGAAGAGGAGTCCTATTTTAGTTTCAATGGTTTTGGCACTATGCCTTACTTCCGAAAAATAATGTCGTACAATAGATTTTTATTATTGAAGTCACTGATCCATTTCGTCGACAATGAGACAATTACAGAACCAAAGAAACTGTGCAAAATTCAAATGGTGACTGACTATTTCAACGAAAAGTTCTCGCATTTATATTATCCTTCCCAGGAGGTTGTCATTGACGAATCCCTTCTGAAGTGGCATGGGCGACTAGGCTTCGCTCAGAAGATTTCGTCAAAGGCTGCGCAAGTCGGAGTGAAGACTTATGAGCTTTGTGAGTCTTCCTCTGGTTATCTTTGGAAGTTTTTTATTTATGCGGGAAAAGAAAAGACTGGGACTGCGACTGCAACAGCTACATCTAACGAGACTAACCCTATTGACACTGACGAAAGACCTGATGATACAGACACGACTGAACATGTCATAACTGGCAGTAGCGATGTACGTCCCAGCAATGCTACTGCCAAAATAGTTTACGACTTAGTAGAACCTCTACTTCACCGCGGACACACGTTAATAATGGACAATTTTTACAATTGTCCATTATTAGCGCGGTGTCTGAAACGACAACAGACAGACTGCTTTGGGACCTTACGACTGAATCGGGAATTCGTTCCCGATTCATTGAAGACAATAACAAAAACAGAACTAAGACAAGGTGAAGTATTGGCAAGCTACTGTTCCGATTTGTCGGTAATCGTATGGCGAGATGCTAACCTAGTTAGCATGCTCTCGACATACCATTCCCTCCAAATCGGTACGCGACAAAAATATGACCGACTGACATACAAGCCAAGCGTTGTCCTGGACTACAATAAGTCCATGGGAGGAGTGGACAGGAAAGACCAGTTCTTGTCTGCTCAGCCCATGGAACGTGTACGAAATAAAATTTGGTATAAAAAGGTATTTCGTCGTCTTTTTAACCGTGCCATTTTTAATTGTTTTGTTTTATTTAAAACGGCTAATCCAAATATATCACACAGACAGTTCAGGACAACTTTGGCGGAAGACTTACTAAAGTTACACCGACATATTGACCTCACGACAGAACCACGACTTATGAATTCGAGAACCGGACTGATGAAAAGGCCAACGACAACCACGACCAGCAGACCTAAAGTCGAGCATCGACATTTCCCAGTTAAAACTGGCTTTAAGCAAAGTCGCTGTTGGTTGTGCGCCCAGCGAAAAGTCACAGCCAGAACTATTTGGAAGTGCCTAGAATGCAACATAAATCTATGCATTGATGGTTGCTTTATGCAGTACCATACATAATTTATTTTGTTTTATTTATTTATTTTAGTTTTAATTTAGTCCTTTTTTTGTAAATATTTAGTTTGTAATCAATTCCTAGTTTTAAATAAAATATTTAATTAGCAATAAATTTACTTGAAATAGTCAATGATAATTATAGTAAGTAAAGGTTTGTGAAAAAAAATATATTTATTATGTCAATATACTGTACATTGATTTTATTATTTGTGTTTAATTTAAAACCCCAACTAAAAAAACTCATAACTACCTTTTTTTAAGTTGCGTAAATTACAAAGTGTGAATGAGACCTTAGATAGGCGGCCATCTTGCTTATATTTTGCCTTCGCAAGCGAGTCGAAAGCGCTCAAGACATCGCAGTAAAATTACGAGGAGTAGGTGTTTTGTTACAATTTATTTAACTACTTAGCGTTAATTAAACATAAACATCTATGCATTATAAGAAAGGAAAATACGTCTAGTTTGTTGTTGCATTATTTTATTGGTAAAAAAATACAATATTTCTTCGTTGTGGTGTAAATTAATAAAATTTATACGTTTATTTTTCTCCGAATTCAATGTTAACACTCGTTTTTAATATCTTAAATTAAGTTTTTAGATCTTAAAATATACATAGGTTTAATCTGTATTCTTCTATCAATTTTTCGTAGTTTTTTCTTTACTCTAGCTATTATAGTTAAGAAGCTATGTAGGGTTTTTGTTACAAGATGCGAGCGCGGTAGCACCCGAATCAGGGCCGCGCTTATCCGGACGTACAAGGGTATAACAATCGCGCGGGCTGGACGCTTGAGTGGATATAGAATATTTGTCTGGTATAGTTAATCAATACCAATTATGTAATAATTTTTATCTAGTAGGAGACTACAATATGACATCTATAGATTGGAATGATATAGATCTTAATTTTGAAAGTAATTCTTTTTCCGATATATCAATTTCACGCAATAGCTTAATAAATTTTATATCACTTTATAATTTTACACAAACTAATACATATAAAAATTCAAATAATGTTATTCTAGATCTATTTATTACTAACATAAATGGCTATATATTATGTCCAGCCCCTATTCCTTTAGTAAGTACTGATATACATCATCCTCCATTTTATGTAATAGTACCGTTTGCAGAGAAGATACGAGGCATGCCGAGTAAACACACACGTTACTGTTTTGAAAGTGCGGACTACGTATTGATTAATAAAGTAATATTAGATACTGAATGGAAGGCTTTGATGAAAGACGACGTTTTTGCTGAAGCTGCTGTGGACTTATTTTATGACGGAATGTATGGTATTATACGCAAATATATAGTAAGGAAAACTGTAAAAAACAGCCTTTTTCCTAAGTGGTTTGATTCATCATTGATACATATCCTCAAAAATAAAAATAATGCTTGGGTTAAATGAAAAAAGTACGAAAATTTGTCAGATTATAGAACATTCGCGTTGTACAGAAAACGTTTTAAAACTGAATCTAAATTACGTTATGCTCATTATATGGATACTGTCGAGAATTGTGTAAAGCAAAATATTAAATATTTCTGAAAATATGTAACAAATTGCAAAAGTAGCCTAGAAACTCCATCAGAAATTTTTTATAAAGACAAATTTGCCAGTATCCAAGGAAGTATGTAATTTATTCTCTGATTTTTTTCTTTTCGGTACTTGAATCCACTTCAGTTACTTATGATTTGATTTATAATAACATTAATATATCAAATAATAACAATTCTGATTTCGTTATTACCGATATTTCTATTTTTGAAAAAGATGTAACAAAGTCACTTTTAGATTTAGACGCGAATAAAGGAGCTGGTATTGACAACATTCCTCCTTATTTTCTGAAAGCTACAGCACATACTATTGCAAAACCAATTCATTACCTTTTTAATAAATGCTTAAAAGATGGGATATGTCCATCTATTTGGAAAACAGCTCGTGTTGTACCAATTTACAAGGCAGGCTCATAAAAAAGATGTTGAGAATTACAGACCGGTATCGATCTCATCAACACTCGCTAAAACTTTTGAAAGGTTAATACATAATGCGTTATATCCTAGTCTTCACAATATAATAATTCCACAGCAGCACGGTTTTATTAAGAAGCGTTCGACTATGTCCAACTTATTAATTTATACAAACTACTTATTTATGAATCTGGATAGTAACGTCCAGACCGATTGCATATAGATTTCCGCAAAGCTTTCGATCGCGTAGACCATAAACTACTTCTGGAAAAGCTGGCGTTTAATGGTATCCGTGGTAATTTGTGGAGATGGTTTAAGTCGTATGTGACAAATTGTACACAAAAAGTAGTTATAAGAGGTTTTGAGTTAGATATTGTGCATATAAGTTCTGGTGTGCCACAAGGATCAATCTTAGGGCCTCTTCTTTTCGTCCTGTACATTAATGATGTTAATAGTTGTTTCAAGTTTTGTAATTTTATTCTGTACGCAGATGATATTAAAATTTATCGCAAAATTCAATATTATCATGACCACCTTAACTTTTAAAAAGATTTAGATAATTTTACAACTTACTGTAAAAACAATAAGTTAGATTTGAGTTTTAATAAATATAAAGCCATAACGTTTACCCGTAAGCGACAGGTACATTAATGATGTTAATAGTTGTTTCAAGTTTTGTAATTTTATTCTGTACGCATATGATATTAAAATTTATCGCAAAATTCAACATTATCATGACCACCTTAACTTTTAAAAATATTTAGATAATTTTACAACTTACTGTAAAAACAATAAGTTAGATTTGAGTTTTGATAAATATAAAGCCATAACGTTTACCCGTAAGCAGATGATATTAAAATTTAACGCAAAATTCAATATTATCATGACCACCTTAACTTTTAAAAAGATTTAGATAATTTTACAACTTACTGTAAAAACAATAAGTTAGATTTGAGTTTTAATAAATATAAAGCCATAACGTTTACCCGTAAGTAAGTAAATAATTTCAATTATTCTTTATGTGGACTTCCATTAGAAAAAGTTTATAAAATTAAAGATTTAGGAATAATATTAGATAGTAAACTTATCTTTGATACACATGTTGAAAATGTCATTAATAAGGCTCTTAAAATGTATGGATTCGTGATGCGTATTGGAAGTAAATTTAAAAAACCTCTCATTTATTTGCACCTCTATAAATCCTTAATAAGATCACAACTGGAATATGCGGTAGCTATTTGGTGTCCGTATTATAATAAATATATAGATAAAACAGAATCCATTCAGAAAAAGTTTTTGCGTAGTGTAAATTACAAGTGCAGACGAGTTAAATTACCCTACTATCAACTGCTGATCGAATATAACTTACTAAAATTAGAATCCAGACGTCAACAGATTCAAGCTATGTTACTGTATGATATTTGTCATAACAGGTACGATAGTATAGAACTAGTTAAGATGATACAATACAGAGTACCAAATAGGCCATTGTGTCGCAGAGTTCGTGCCAAATACACATTTTTTACTAATAAATGTCGAACCAACGTAGGTAAAAGATCCCCTATATATATGTTGTTAAATTGTTATAACAATACTTTCAATAATATTGACATTTTTGCTCACAAGGTGGGTATTTATAAAAAAGAATTACTTTCAGTACTTAGAGGAGAATGAGTTTGTATAATTGATTATTACAATATTTTTTTTTATTATTGTGTTATTTGAAAACACAATCACTGTATTATATGAAAAAGTTGTACGCTATTCTCAATCTAAACGTTTGTAAATAGTAATTGGTGGTCAACGGTGTTGGTTGCACTATTATATTATATTTTTGTAGTGAATGTATTTTAGATTAATAAATATTGTGTAAACTTTTTGTTGATTCTAATAAATTAAAAAAAATGTCCTCCAGACCTATATACGGTCACCACAGCCAGTTTTAACGTAGATCAAGTATCTCTTTATTTCCCAATTCTCATGATCCGATGGGATGGTAGTTTGACACAAATTATCAGTAATGAGACCGGAGAGATCAGGCGCAGAACTATTGTCTTTATGTGCTTTCCGAGGAACGTGGGTGAAACATCGCCAAATTCTAACTTCGGGCTGCTACTGAAAATTTTCAGGTAGAAAATACAATAAAATCGAACCCGTGATCTCACGACTAACAGTCGCGCTTACGACTACTTACAATAGTTACTACTACTACCAATGAGGCAGTCAATAATATATCTTTTATTAATATTATAATCTTTATTATAATAAATATGTAGCACAAACAAATTCAAGAAAGAGAAGTAAACTTACAAACATATTTTTGAAATATAAATTGAGAGTTTAATGTGACAATTAAGTAAATTTAAAGTGTTTTAAAATCAACAGTGACTGCTTGTGTCAAATTGAAAAAAAAAAACTTAAACGTAATATTACACAATTCATGACAAGTCTATATTATGGGTTTATAAACAAAACTCTGCTTCTAAACAAAGATTAACAACGATACAAAGAATAGCCCGTAAATATCCTATTCTAAACCGTCTGGCCCGGTCTATTTAGGATCCAATTACGAGGAGCTTAGTGGGAATAAACCAAGTGTGGTTCCATATCAAAGTGTATTAAGTATTAATGAAACAAATATTTAGTTTTGTTACATTCGATGTAACACAATTTATTGATTTATTTAGATAGTGCAAAGTTACGATCTGAATTGTATTCCAAAACATATACACACTACATGATATTAGGTATCATTAACGAGTTCATATCTCATACTTATATCCTTTACGTATAGCGAAATATGTTGAGGGAAACTAAGGAAATTTAAATTTTTATAAAAAAATTACATTCATATTAAAAAAAATTGGTTGCCTGTAAAGTCGGTATACGGGCGAAAGTTTTACGTGACAACGACTTTGAGTGGTAAAATAATTTTAATGTGAATATTCATTCGTATAGTAGGAAGAAGGATGAAATAACACTTTTTATGTCTGTCTCTCTCGCTCTTAGGCGGGCTAACCATGCCCGAGTGGAAGGGACGCGTGCCTCTCACTCGCTCTCATTGTGAGCGCATAACGTGAGCGGAGCGTAACGCAGTTTCTTGAAGTGTCACCCGGCAAACCAATTTATAAGACGTTGTCACGTCAAAAATACATTTATATTGTAATCCTTGAATGAATACCTTATTTACAAAGTATATATAAAACGTATGTTTTGAAATTGCTTTATATGTTATTTAAATATGTAGATAGTTTTACAATTATTATTCCATAAATCACCAAAAAGGGACACATTATCACTAGAGAATTTTAATAGATGTTATATTTCTATAAACTACCACTAGATGGAGTGATGACCAGGTAAGACAAGCAGTCAGTCGATGGATGCAGGTGGCGCAGGACCGTACTTTGTGGTATTCCTTGTGGAAGCCTAAACTATATATTGCAAACAAATTATTATGACAGTTTTTAGGCATTCCATAATTCTAATGTGTATGCTGACCATAGTGTTTTCCTTACGAATATGCTTAGTGTTTACGTCCGAACTTAACACATACCTACATATTTATATTTCCGTGAATCTATAAAATACTGGAATGATCGAGAGTGAACGAGAAATTGCATCACTCTAACGGAGTGTCGTATCTATTGTGGCGTGGTAGAATTTAGGTTTTATCAAGAAATTCCCTACTCGTTTGTGCAGTGTAAATATTGCTGTAGGCGTCATGCGTGGAGACTCCCCTTAAGTCATTCTACAAGTGTTAAGACTCGTAAAATGACAGTATCGTGGTTCTGTTCGTTTTAGTAATTCTCCCAGTGCAGCAAGGAAGAGGAGGTGTTGCTGAGAGGCTGCTCTATGCCACAATGAGCTGATAGGGTTGCTGTTGGTTTGCATACTTTGGTGTTATCATATAATTACTACCCTTGTGTAAATGTGACGAGAACATATATCGGTATGGTAGAACTGTGATTGATATATACCAAATGTAGTATAACGTAATGTATAAGTTGTTTTATTGCTGATAATGATTAATTGCGTAAGCAAGAGAGCAAGTAGAGCATCCGCTTGCTCACTTATTATTTTGAATAATTAACCTTATGATGTATTTTCTACATATATTTCCTTTGTAAATTTTCTAGCAACATGAAAAGACTTTCCGGAGACAAATGTTAAGCTACATACATTTTTCGCTTTTTACTTAATAATCCAAGGCTATTTAGTATTGAAGAAATTATATTTGTGGGCTGTATTATAACGATGACATGCGGAGAAAACTTGATCTTTTATGCGTGGGATAATGAAAGTAACAAGAATATTTTGTGGGGCGATTGGAAGAGACGTCGAAATTGGCAACTCTAAGTCAAGAATGGATTTTCTAATCATCTATCTGAACTCTCACTTAATGGCTTTTAGAAGACTATTTCTATATCTAACTATAGATTACGTATGACAGACTTATTAGATTTGATTTTTCAAAACAAGTTTCAAAAGTTTCGTAACAAAAACCGTATGTTCTACTTTATCATAAGTAATTACGAAAAAGAAATTTAATAAATGGGATCTCAACATGACCTTCAAAATAAAGTCAATGCAAAAAAAAAAAAAAATAAAAATAAAGGCAATGTAAGAATATTTACTGCTCCAAAATATCATCCCGTGGAAGTCGTAAGAAGCGACAGAGGGAAACACGACAGAAGATTGGCAGCAGCGCCTTGCTGATAACAACTCAAAATAAAAAAACAGCAGCTACCAACCTACTTGCCGAGCGTGGTAATTATGGCCAATATCCCCCCTATGAGGCAATCTGAGGGGGAGGCCCGTGTTCGGCAGTGCGCTTTAATAGGCTGTAACGACAAAGGTAAAGCAGGGTACATGTTAAAAGCGGAATTATTTTTATCGAACTATTTATTTTAATATTCGCGTTCCTGTCTTCGCATATAACTTGTTTAATTTTTACATAAAATTGCACAGGTCTGTCACCCAGAATGGTAGGCAGAGACTACTGACTTTAATTTGACACGATCCTGACTCACGTGTCTCGCCTTCTTTACATCCATATACTCTACGTACACTTGCTCATGGGATAAAGGTCAGATGCCAGTGGATTTACAGTATAAGTTAAAAGTTCAAATTTTCCCGATTGTTATTGTATTCTCTTAATGTTTTGCTGTGGAACTTAAAAACAAAACCTTTAAACTTATACATACTTTTGTTTCAAGATGTTTCTACTATGAAACAGAACACAATTGGATTCTCAAATTTTGATTAAATTTACTGTACAACATTTATATTAGTTTTTTTAATAGTAGTTTAATAATTAATGAATAGGAGGATTTTTTGATTAATTCAGGCGCTAACGATTTTATTCGATGCTGTTAGAGAAGCATTTAATTTGTCCGTACATCGCTGCCAAATGACTTGGTTCTGGCGCCTTAATTCGCTTTCAAAATACTCTTTACAATAGGATAATGAATATTTGATACAACAGCCGTATTGGAAGCTTGTTGCTCAAAAAACTACATTTCAAAAGTGGATAAGAAACGCTCTCCAAAGTTGATTGCTTACTAATCGTATTGTTTTTCTGTATCAATGGTATATTTTGACGTGAAAAAATATAACACAAGAAGGTTAGTAGCTTTGATTATATATATATATATATATATATATATATATATATATATATATATATATATATATATATATACATATATATATATCATCAAATGTTGGCAGAGTTCTGAAATCAAAAAAAATGTCAGCAACATCTGAAGGTGATAGAATAATATTAAGAATTTATCTTAGAACTTAAATTAACCACACTGGTGACAGGCTATGAATGCCAACTACCCTATTAACTGAAAGTAATTAAGAGCCTATACTACCTCAGCTCAAATTCTAATTTCGCCCCCACTTCCCCGCGCCATTCGTTCGCACACTGCTCGCGGTCACGCGGGAACACGAGGTCAAAGCGATTTTGTTAGAGGAAAATAAACTATAATCGGACGCGTAGTAAGTAATAAAATTATCAATCGTAATTTACTATTAACTTGTCATTATATGAACATAAAATTATATATCGCAAATTTAATTTCATTGTACATACTAAGGGCTACTCAAACTAATATTCTAGTATAAGCTGACTCTTCATTGTATTGAAAGCCTATACAATGCAAGATCAGCTTATACTGGAAATTCCAAATACTGGAAGGATACGCCCATTGGTTTAGCAGGTAGTAAGTTTGCGTTTTGTAGTTTTCGCCGTGTATGTATGTAATGTGACAGCCGTTGGGTATGTAGTTATGTAGGTAGTAGGTCTATGCAAGTACCTACGTTTCCGAATGCATGATTGTAAGAATTCATGATATCTGTGAATAGGCTATTTATTTCGTGTCGAAGTTTGCGTCTTTAGAAATGTGTTCAGATAAGCACTTTACTGATCTAGTGCGTGAATCGAGTTCGACTTTGAACGGCGCCGATCCCGGCCGCCCAGCTGATGAACAGCGATCTGTGCCGGAGACGGACCGTAAACATACCGTTTAGCTTTGAATAATAACACCCCGTTTCGTGAATTTGAACTTGATTCGTGTGGCAATAAAAATGTATAAGTAAAAATATGTTATTCAAATAAATTTCAAATTCACGGAAGTATTTCTACGGTACGACGGATCGATGTGTAAAGAGTAACATTTAGAAGCTTCTTTCATAGGCCTACAAGCTGACATACCACCAATATAGTACGTAAATAGGTACTAGGGTCCATTCCGAGACTCGAGTTTCAAAATTTAGAGGCTCGTGTTTTTTTTTCGTGGACTCGAGACTATCTAGACTGATCCATCATTCAGTCCTCGCGTAGATACCTACTCAATTTATAAACCTAAAAGATTAGCATGAAATAAAATGTTATATGTAAATACGCATTTATTAAACAGTTTAATATGTACTTATATTCAGAATATACAATACAATTACAATAATAAAAAAAAAATCCGTAAAAAAAAAAGACAAAAAAGAGGCTTCAACAAATTACGCGACACGCAATATTCATACGTAAGTACCCACTACAAATATCATATTACCGTTATAACAAAAAGTAATGCTTCCTAAACAAAAATAAACTCTCATCATAAATAACTAGGTAGATATGAAAAACACTACACGAGAGCGCGTCATTACTATGGTAATAATAAGAGATTTTTTTTATTACAATATTTTAAAAGCACAGAATAAATAATAGTAGTACAGACTAAACGTAAGTAGTATCAATATTTTTTGTCATGGGTGACATTTTCATGGTTTTCGAGGGTGTTGAAGCCGATAGTGCTGTCGAAATTTAAATCCAAGACGGCGGCTGCAATGGGTATTGATTTGTTCATCATGGGTGTCATTTTCATGGTTTTCGAGGGTGCTGAAGCCGATAGTGCTGTCGAAATGTAAATCCAAGGTGGCGGCTGCAATAAGTATAAATTTTTTCATCATGGGTGTCATTTTCATGGGTTTCGAGGGTGTTGAAGCCGATAGTGCTGTCGAAATGTAAATCCAAGATGGCGGCTGAATTAGGTATAAATTTTTTCATCATGGGTGTCATTTTCATTGGTTTTCGAGGGTGTTGAAGCCGATAGTGCTGTCGAAATGTAAATCCAAGATGGCGGCTGAATTAGGTATAAATTTTTTCATCATGGGTGTCATTTTCATTGGTTTTCTAGGGTGTTGAAGCCGATAGTGCTGTCGAAATGTAAATCCAAGATGGCGGCTGAATTAGGTATAAATTTTTTCATCATGGGTGTCATTTTCATTGGTTTTCGAGGGTGTTGAAGCCGATAGTGCTGTCGAAATGTATTTAAACTACTTTAAAAAATTCCGTATAATCATATATATGTTAATCATATATAATCATGTTATACGTAAATTTTTTAATGCGCTTAAGGCATGCCCAACTGGATTTACCAATTTATTTTACATATTATTGAAATGTACAATGGATTGCTTACATTG
This sequence comes from Parnassius smintheus behrii, assembly GCA_036936625.1. NCBI lineage: Eukaryota > Metazoa > Arthropoda > Insecta > Lepidoptera > Papilionidae > Parnassius > Parnassius smintheus. The sequence continues at coordinate 45,789,871 of JAUPFT010000014.1, forward strand.
TTGTATATCTGTCATGTCGTAATTGTCGGTTCTTTCCTGCGTTTTTGGGACCTTGGCAAAATGAGAATTTATTGAATTATGTTTTCTTTTCTTGGGTTTTTCTTTGATTATGGTCGGAGGACTTATTTTTCTCAAGGGCATATTACGTGTTTTTCGCGGATCCAACAATTCCGGCAGTAAAGATTCCAAGTAAAATGTTTTTAGTTTGGGAACCATATGATCATTCCACAGTCTTTGGTCGCATTGTATTATTTCTGTTTTTATCTGTTGATTTGAACTAACCCACACGGCAAAAAGACACTCTCTCCTTCCTGTAATATTTAACTGTCCTTGCACTTGGAAATACCAGTGATGTTTCTTATTGATCAACATTTGGCCATTATCATACTTCCAGAAAGTAATTTTCTTGTTTTTCACAGCATCTTCCAAGCTAGTTCTGTAGCCTGATACTGGACATTTTATTTCTACAATCCTATTGTCATCTATCACACCGTCAGGAGTTGCTCCTAAAAATGGATGGTTTTTATCGATGAATAGCCCACAGGGCATAATTTTAATGTTTTCTTGCTGCTCTAGTTGATTCAAAGCAATTTTTTCATTAATTTTACCATGTTTGATGGAGGTAACACCAGAGAGATCTTTTTGATACAGTAAACTTTTAACTATACTACCTGACGTCGTGCTCCTCTTGTTTATAATTTTGCCGAAATTGGAAGCCGTTAACAAATTCCTTCGTATTTCCATCCATTTACTACAATCACTCTGGAGGACTGTTTCCCTTTCAATATTAATTCTTTCTTCGTCAGATTTCTCCAAATTTGTTAAAAATGTTTTTTTCATTCTTTCTAAATCTTCTGTATGCAAATCAGGCTTCATACAATTTTGACCGTAATTTTCATCTTCAGCCCTTTTCTCTTTCTGTTGATAAACAAGCTTTCTGGATTGCATTTTAGACTTGGAACCGTTTCTTTTTAGTTTTCGCAATTCCAGGTATTTTGATTTTGACATTGGGCTCACACCAAGAATAGATCTTTGGAGCTTATACAAAGGTCTTTTTGTATTAAATGATACGACTGCCGTAGCGCATCTGGTCTGATATGAACGCCGAAGACAAAAGTTTATGCGTTTACCACCGATACACTTTGCAATTATGGCGTTAAACTGTTCACAACGATTGCTGTCCACGTCTTCAACAAGACTTCGTGCATTAGCTGCAATAGAGCAGACTATAAACTTTATTTGATTTTCTAACGCCGTATCTTTCAGTTTGACAGTGACATCTTCACTTGTTTTTTTGCTTTCGCAATAAAAATTCTGACAATTGGTATGACAACCGAAAGCATGATTATATGAATTGGAAATTGCTACATAAAGATCGTTTATTTGTTTTGAGCGGGTATCACTTGTTTTCTTCAGGTGTTTTATTGAAGAACAAATAACTTTTCTGATAGCCAGGATTCTTTGTGTATTCAGATACCTTCTATGCTGCAGTTTATATTTGGTATCTTTGGTAAGCGCTTGTAATTTATTACACAGGTTTCGTAATAAATGGTTTCTACACTCTATCTTTTCAACAGTGTAGTTAGGATATGGCCGGGCTGCTAAAATTTTAGAATAAGTGGAAGCGTCTCCATCAGCAACCATTTTGCCGTATATAAGACCATACATGTGCAAAGATTGTTTGAATCCTTCCACTAATATTTCCGATTCCATGTTTGTAGATGAACCAGTGTAATTTTTAAAACACATGTGCTCTGATGGTGTAGTTTGTTTATTCTTGGCGCGTACACATATGCATCAATATCTATTTTTTACGGCGAGATATAGCACTTCCCCAAACTTTTTACCTATGATTGCAGCAGCGCCTGATAACGAGGAATAGTTTTTCTTGTAGGTCCTCTTAGCCCAGCAACCATCAACGATCACGTCTATGACGGGGATTCCATCTGAATTGACTCTGCCTTCGTCCAATACACTTTGCTTCTCACGAGCAGCCGCAGCTTCCATTTCAATTGTGGCTAACTTTTCCCATTCTTCACTAACTCGATTATCTGTCGACTTCTGTCATAAACGGAACATTTATTGATGTAAATATTTCTTGCAATTGTGTATATCCTACACCTGTAATAGCAGCACTCGTTACTACGGCAGTATTTACATTCAAATTGTCGCTTGGACTAGGTTTGGACGTATGTGTAGTAAATTCAACATTACACATATTGCATTTGAATTTTAATTTTGAAATCAAACCTAACCTTTTCTCCCCTATCAACTCCAAATTATTTATACCGCAACCGAAGGCTGTTGAGTGGTTCGAAATTGTTTTTAATTCTTTTAGAAAATATTTAAGGTCTATGATTCTTCTTTCGTCTGATTCTTCATTGATTTCTGCATGATTTCTATCTGACGTGTGCTCTTCGTCTGGAAACCTACAACAGTAATACATATTATTACATAAACTATAAAGCAGACAATAATAATAATGCATGAATGTTTTGAAACAATAGTATATCTTTGAATAGCTCCGGTACGTTCCCATGTCCAAATACCTTTCATATAATATGTCACTTTACCTACATTGCTAGCGCTGTAGCATGGTGCGGGGACAGATGTCAGATTATAGTATCAGGACAGACTAGGACAGAGACATTACACAATTAAATTTACATCATCTATACAAATACAAATCTACATCAAAAATCTTGTTTTCTTTATTATAATTAAAAATTAAAATATATAATTAAAATATATGTGTGATATTATTATCATAATATTATTAAATTTATTTTAAAATATGTATTTCATATAAAACATTTAAAAAAACATATTCAAAGCACAACCGATATTTATGGATATATTAGTGAAAAGGTACAGTTCGTCTAATGTCACTCACACTACACATATATACGCTATATACTATACCTAGTAACAGCTAGTAAAGCAATAACAGTAGCCAAGCATTTTGTATATAACTGCTCCAAATTTCAAGTCGATAACATTAGTAGTTTCTGAAATATACGGCTGTGACAGACAGACAAAGTCACACCATAGGGGTATCTTTTTTACCATTTTGGTACAGAACCCTAAAAACGTCGGATCGAGAATATCCTACTCATTTTTGAAGTCAGTAAAAATACGAGTACAATATTATCGATGCATTCATTTGTATTAGGTCTACCTTTGATGCTCATAAACCAAGTCTTCGCATTTAGGTAGGATACGAGTACTTATAGCATTGTAAAATTTTCATTCCAATAATGAAACATGGTTGAAAAGATTGAACCATGTTTCATTAAAATTTACATACATATATACATACATAGCATTACGCCATTATTCCCCGAAAGGGTAGGTAGAGGTGCATAGTGCACCCACATTTCGCCATTTATGTTATAAGTCTCATGTAATAAAGTGCGAGCCTATTGCCACTAATCGAGCACAAATCCAGACTCCGGACTGGTACTGAGAAATTATTAATGGAAAAACCCAATACCATTTTGCCCGACCCAGGACTTCTCGCTCAGCAGTAGCTAGACCAACGAGGCAGTTAGAGAAAGAAATACTAACAGGGATTCAAAATTTACTTACTTATTTATTTTATATGTATTTATTTATGTAAATACTTACTTGTCCGTACTGTCAATAGATAGCGACGAGTCCCCTTTTCCCTGTTCCAAATGGCCAGCCGCCGCCGCCGACAACGACGTGGGCACCGCCGGCGCGCCGCTCGAGTCGCTCGCGCCGCGTGCCGATCCGTCTTCGTGCAGTCCATTCTCTAATACCGTGGGCGCCGTTTTATTCGTCACATTCTCAAGCTCAATGAATGAAATGTTTGGTTTTCTGCAAATGTATAGTCGTAATAAAATAAAGTAACATACTATTCTCCAGACCAAATTTCGGTCACGGCGGCCTGCCTCAACGGAGACTAGCCATCGACGCAGGATAGCATTATAGTGCGCAAATGTATGCGCAAGCATAGGTGCACTCTCTATTCCCTCACCCTCATAATCCGATGAGACGGTAAACCGACACAACCGGAGAGAGATCAGCTGCAGGACCAACGGCTTTACGTGCATTCCGAGACAAGGAGGTGGGCCACCGCTAACTTCCTGACTACGGGCAGCTACTGAAAATTTCTTGACGGTATCAGAAACTACGGGTAGTACCTCTCATAATACACCGGTTGATCTTTTATAAATTTCAACTTATTTACAAAAAAAAATTTTGGCCCGACCCGGGATTCGAACCCAGGACCTCATGATCAGCAGTCGCACTACTACAACCACTAGACCAATGAGGCAGTCAAAGTAACATAACATAACCCACAACATTCAAAACCTATCCCTAACCCCACAGTGATACCTATTCCCTGTATCGTGGGTATCAGAAACTACGAGTGGTACCTATCATAACACCCCGATTGATCTTATATAAACATAAAAAACTTATGTAACAATAAAATTACAAAACGTTTTTGCAACACATCAAACGAATTTAAACTTTATCAACAGCCAGCAGCAACGTGACGTGACACTAGACATGAGCTTTATCTCGTTGCAATAAGGTTGAAACTCGTAAAATGATTCGCAAACCGATCCTTCGTGTTCGGCTCTATACATATTCGAAATACCTAAGAAGCTACGTAAACAAAAGAATAATTTGACGGCCTCCGTAGCGCAGTGGCTTAGCAATGAGTTGTTGCGCTGGGGGCCGCGGGTTCGAATCCCGCAGGGAACAAGTATTTGTATGGCCTACAAATAATTGTTCTGGGTCAGGGTGCTTGTCCTCGTGCAATTTATGTTTGTAAACTGCCTCCACGATACAGGAGAAAATCCTAGAGTGGGGTAACGTTTTTTTAAGAAAAAAAAATTAAAAATGATACCGTTATTTATATCGGTAGTTAGATAGGTACTTACTTTTTTTTCCTTCGTTCAAAATACGGAGTTGTTCTCTTAGACGTTTCAATTGTTTTCTTTTTCCGAGAGTTTTCTTTTTGCCCATCTTTATTTACACTTTAAATATAGGCAATATATTTACACAAAACGTTTTAAACTCCTTTTTACAGTAACACCTACCACAGTACAAAATAAAAATGTCGGAAATAAATAGTCGTCTCTCCGTAATGTCGCCAAACATAGGTTCATCCCGTAATAGATGCCGCAGCAGAATGATTGAACAAATTGAAAGGGATAGCGCTATTGCTACCACGTACAAAACAAGAGACAGAAAGAGAGTGTGCTCGTTTAGAATTAAATAACGCAAGCGCCAAATCACATAATTGCTAATTACGAGAAGACCACGTAGAAAAATAAAAAAATAAATCGTCACGATTTGAGATAACACTATTATCTATCTATTAGCTAAAAATCATCATTCAATTCCATAAGGTTTCAGAGATCTAACTAAAAATAAGTGCAAAACGAGGGTTTTTCATATTTTTTTTATCGAGAATTTTTTATCGAATCGTGTTTTTGCTTCAACAGATTTGAAGATTATAAGTCCAGGTTTAATGTGTCCAAATAGCAAACTGTTAGGTCTTACAGATACCGAGATACAGATTGATCAATATCACCAAAACAGCATTATGCGGCCTCTTAAATCCATTTTTGATGAATAACACTCAATATCCTACCGTTAATTTGTATACCTATAGTTATATTTACCGTGATATCCTGTTAAAGTTTACTGCTGAACATAAACCTCCCCATAGGTTGCCTATATTTGATGTTCATCCATGTTCAATTAATGTATGTAAAATGACTACAATACAAGAGAAATCGTGGTATAGGCAGTGTGAAAGCATAACGTTTAAAGATAATATTAAAAAATCGCAGTGTTAGGTTTCATCATAATGGAAAACGAGACTGTAAGTTCTGAAGAGAGACGGCCATGGCGCAGATTCTGCTCAACCGATCCTCAACCAACGTGATCGATAAATGCAAATAAGCGCAGTATTCGAATCGATTGTAGCGATTATTCCATACGCCGTGTTATTAAAATTTATTTCTTCAATATTTACCAACAAACATGATTTAATGTAAATAATTATCCCATCACTGATTTTGATTTTCACAAGTTTTGTACATAGTGTAGTGCTGTATATAAGGAATATTTTGATTACTTGAGCGGGGCAACCAGCACTCAGTTAAAACCAACACACCGCAATCAAATGAGATTTGGTCAACTAAAGTCTGTAGACGAAGGAAGTTGCAATTTATCGATCTTATATTTTGGTTTATTATCTTTAGGAATTTGTTTGGTTGTTTAGTGCGATGTTATGTCTCTTCCGAAATACAATAATAGGATTCACTTAATGTGCACCGGTTTATGTTGTCGATGTGTGAGTTAATAATATTCGCCATTTTTATTACAAACACAAGACGTAAAATTTGTGTATGTAAGAGAATAAGATTGTATTGTTTATTCGAACGATAGACTGTATTGAATGGGTGTTGTTAATTACATAAGCAAAAAAATGTAATAAATTGGGTATTTGTAAGTTCTAGTTTACGGTAGTGAGTAGTATGTTTGTAGTGTAATGAAGTTTTATAATGGTTAGTACAGCGTTTGATGTGCGATAGCTTACATAATTCAAAGCAATATCTTATAGCGCAGTTAAGCATAATATGTTGATTATGGTGAGCGATTATCAGTAATAATGAAGTTTTTATGAAATGTTTAATCGTGAATAGTGTAGAAATAAGCATGAGTCTGACGAGTGAGTTTAAGCGTTCGTGTGTAGTATGTTTTATTTATTGGTTTGTAAGTTTATGTAATTTTTGTGTTAAGATTGTAAATTTTAAAACTAAATTTGTAAATATTAATAAAGAAAACAAAGAAATAAACACAGTATAAACACAATGAAGCAATATCTAATCATTCGTATTTTAGATACTTGAATTGGGCTTCATTTCTAATTAATATCACAGGTGATCCATCTGATTTTCGTTTGAAAACTTTTCCGTTTGTAGTCCAGCAAAACTTTTTCATTTTTTCTTTTGATAACTGGCGTGCCAAGTAGTATATTTTCTTCGTACTAATACACCAAGATGATCGGATTCGTCACCGTCTGATTTATTACCAATCACACTTCAGCGATGAGATTATTAACAATCTTTATTAGTATAAGGCGTCGCTCATATGTAACATAACGCCGTTATACTGACGTCTACTAATTGGATCACACCGAGAGTAATTTTGCTAATTTATGTTTTGTCGATAACAGTTGCTGCCAAGTCGCCTCTTACGAGTGAACTTTCGGTTCTAGCTGCTTTTCATCTTGAAATATACGATCCCAAGGACCAAGCTTCAGTGGTAGCTTGTACCACTAAAGTGGTAATTAACACCTGCGTTTCACCAAGTTTGTAAAGCATAACTTCCAGTTTCCCAAGCGGAGACACAACACAATACTACGTTCGAAGCCCCAGTGCTTACTTGGTGAAACTCTGTAAGATGATGCTACAAATAATATATCCCAACATGTTCGACAGCTATTAATCTATATGTTAATACGTAAAGGGAAAACTTTGTACAACTTTTAAGCATAATATTGCGCGCACTGAGGAGTGTGAGATTTGGCATAGCTAAAGTTTATATGAAAATAGATTGCAGAAGTCTAAAATTTATACAGAATGGGTCAAACATATATGCAATAAATGAAACCATATACTTGTTATCGCCTTTGCTGACGATATACAAAAAATGAACGTAATCGGTCCAGTAATTAGGTCAAAAAGTAGAGTTTTAATTTTAAGCAAATTTGAACACTCTATAGTATTGGGTCACCAAGTCAATGATTCAATGAACTTGAATCCTTGAACATTAAAAAGCGACGTTGCCACGCAGTGCAAACTATTGGTATTGTGACATATTGACAGCGGTGTTTTTTTTCGGCGTGCCATCCGCGTGCAACGTTATCACTCTTCCAAGGTGTCAATGTACGTTGTCTAAACAGAGTGTTCACTTTTACTGAATTTATTTTAATTTTTATTTTGTTTGAAAATTTCACTTTTTATTTTACGGGTTTTAATTTAATATTTAATTTTTCTACACTTCTACGGACTAGTATTACTTGTGGTTTCATTTATTGCATATATGTGGGACCCATTCTGTATAAATATGTATTATGAATACATTAAACTAAATTACGTGCCAAATTAAAGTCTATAGTTTCTGCCTACTTCTCTGGGTGAGAGACGTGAGTGTTTATGGACAACTTAAATAAAACAAAAAACATAAATGACTTTTGGAGAAATTAAGTCGTTCCTGATAATATGTTTTTAATAGGATAAGGGTGACAAACGAGCACACAGTCCACCTGATGGTAGGTGTTTGTTGTGGCCCATAGATACCTACATCTGTCGTCGATTACGAATTAAAATGCAGATGCGTTCTCACCCGAGAGGACCAAGATGGAATGCCTCTTTTCCAGAAAAACGAGACTCCGGTTTTCTTCACTCACCATACGAAACACAGCAGCGTTTAGCTGCTATTTTACGCTGGTATTTTTTAAGAGCGTGGTCCTTCCCCGGTCGAGCTGACCCATTTGTACTACAACTATATTGCTAATATAGCTTTGCAGCTATACACGGATATTGGCGATTGTACGGGATTATTTACAGGAGGTCGATATCCCTGTTATGCATTGGCCAGCACGAAGTCCAGACCTTAACCCAATAGAACATCTCTGGGATGATCTAAAACGACACGTGCGAGCTCGAGATCCAGCTCCAACCACTCTTCAAGAGCTCCAAGATGCGGTACTTGAAGAGTGGGAACAAATACCCCAAGAGGCTGTTGCGACCCTTGTTAGGTCCATGAAAGATCGCATGGAAGCCGTTATCAAGGCAGAGGGGTCACACTAGGTTTTAAGAACTTTTTTTGTATTTATTGAGTTTTTTTTAAATTAGTAATTTGCAAATTTGTACATACCCTGTCTTTTTCTTAAATTTCTCTTTCGTCTCGTTATAAAAGTAAAGTTCATTGCTGAACATACGCTTAATTCATAAACTCACAGTAGATCATATCACTCATATTTACCATTGTTGCCACATTGTTAACTTAGCTCGCAGCCCTCGCAGCAAAGGAGCACAGTAGACGTTATTTTCGCGCTATGACTTACAATGTCTGTAAAGACGTTAAAGGCTCAAGAATATTTTACGCTTTTGAATAATATTTTTTAGAAACTATGGTGATAACGTATCTGCATTTTGACTATTAACTGTAGTTATATGAAGATGTCTATGGCCCACAGCATTCACTTACCATCAGATAGACGGAGCAATCAGGTAGTGAGAGCGTGGTCCTACGATCGAGCCGACCCGTTCATGCTACAACCATAATATAGCTGCAGCGTGACTCTACCATGTATAATGTCCATTCGCACACATCCACATTCGTGAACAACTCCTAACACTTTTCGCTCGCTTGGAGTGGTAAAAAAGAATATGTATGTTACTTTTGTATTTCAAAAGGTATTTTAAAATAATTGGATGAGATCTGGTAATCGTTTTAGAAATTAAGATAAGTTTTCGAAATATATAGCTCCAAACTGGCCAAATTGTTCAATTTTATTATATGAGACCCACATTTGATAAACTAGACTAATTATAATTTCGGTGTTTGTATTAAAGTCCTCAAATTGAATTTACAAAAACATAACGAACGAATTACAACAATTTCTGAAACTCATTTTCTAAAATGAGTTACAGAAATTGTTGTAATTCGTTTTATACGCCTCCAAATTAATGACCAAACGACAGCTATACGTTATTTTTGCCCACAAGAATTCCAAGGGCAAAATCACCAATATATTACCTTTATTTTATTTACAGATTCAATATCATATTACGCGCAGTAGGCGCACCAGTTAATTTACGACGATCCGGGGCTCTCAAATGTCCGTTAGATCCCAGGTACGTATCCGGGCCTTCCTTTGCGGTCAGCCCAGCGTGAAATCGACTCGTTCGATTGTCTATCGGATGTAAAAGACTTGTTTGTCGAGCGGATGACTGAAATTACTTCTTTTGCTTCGTTTGTAATACGTAAATACTGAAAGACATTTAGTTCTGAATTATGTTTGAACTGTATCTCAGGGTGCTTCTCAGAATTTTTAAAGAGGAGCATCCTTTTCATATTAATTTTTATAATACGTATGTTACGGAAAAATACTTTGAAAATGTATATTTTATGCAAAAAACTGAACACTTAAAATTTCCAACTAAATTCAATACATTCGCGGACAACTTTTATGAGACGCTTTACTTTTTTATTAATTCTGGATTCAATTATTCTATTTCAAAAAAGGATCTCAATTTGTCCATATATTTAAAAGGTTACTCTAATTCCATTGCTAACATCCTCATTTTGAAATCTATCATGCAAATTATTCATTGATTGATGAGAGATTTAATATTTGACGCTTATTAATTTCGCTGAATAATGTTTCTCTGACCAATTTCCGTTTTTGAATTCTGTCATCTTGAAGATGTCAAAATCAAAATACATCAGGAAATATTATAAATTTTGGTCGTGCGCTGTACGCGAGGCAACGTAAAAGAATCCACTACACCATTATCATTACGTGAATGTCATAAGAGGTGAAAATGGGAAATGAAACAAGAAAACCGCGGTTGCCAAGCGTGGACAATATTCCCCATATGAGGCAATTTATGGGGAACACTTATACTACTATGGGACATCAAAAACTTTCAGATCCGAAAGTAAACTTAATTTTCATATTTAATTTTCTTTCGGCTGGGATTTTAACTAGTAAGTTAATCTACTAACTAGTAAGTTTTTACGTGGTAGAGCCATGCTTCAGTTATATTAGTAGTATAGTTGTAGCACGAATGGGTGGGCTCGACCGGGGAGGGACCACGCTCTCACAGAATACCAGCGTCAAATAGTAGCTTAGTTCTGCTGTGTTTCGTATGGTGAGTGTAGAGAACCGGAGACCCTTTTTACTGGAAACGAGGCATTCCATCTTAGTCCTCACGGGTGACAACGCATCTGCATCTTGATTCGTAATCGTGGACAGATGTAGATGTCTATAGACCACAGCAACCACTCCACATCAGGTGGACTGTGTGCTCGTTTGTCACCTTATCCTATAAAAAAAAACTTTATTTTCTCTGACTACTAAGGTGGGGTTGTCAATTAGTTTTACTAACATATATTTACTACAGGTTTTCGATAGTTCCGTGCAATCTGTGTGGCCACTACACATGAATAGCTTCAAACGCCCTGCAAGTATAAATACAACTTAAAAATTCTTCAAGTTCTGTCGATCGCCTGGTGGTTGCTTAACAAATGGAGAATCAAATAAATCTTTACACGTGGTCGAGCCGCGCTGCAGCTATGTTATGGTTGTAGCACGAATGGGTCGGCTCGACCGTGGAAGGACCACGCTCTCACAGTGTACCAGCGTAAAATAGTAGCTTAATACTGCTGTGTTTCGTATGGTGAGTGTTAAGATCCGGAGACCCTTTTTACTATAAACGAGGCATTCCATGTTAATTCTCAGAGGGGAATACGCATCTGCGCTTTGATTCTTAATCGAAGATAAATGTAGATGTCTATGGGCCACAGCAACTACCTACCATCAGGTGGGCTGTGTGCTCATTTTTCACCCGTATTCTGTAAAAAAAACTCAAAAAAATGTGTACTCGTAGATACATACTTTCATCATCATCATTATAGCCTATTAAAAGTTCACTGCTCAACATAATTCTTTCACATAGATTGTTTCGTATACGGGATTTGTTGTAGTTACTTTACTTGGCCTGTCAAGCTTTCAGACGGATTGGAAACTACATAAATTTTTGAATTGTTACTAGGAATTTGCTGAAGTACTGTGCTTTCAAAGGTCCCAAAAAATTCAGAGCATAAGCCTGAAAACTAAAGCAGTAAATACACAATTTCTTTTCGAGAAAGAATAAAATATGTTGATATTTTAAAACATGTTTAAGTATATAGTCACTATTAAAAAAATCTAATAATACTATTTTTTGCAGAATAGCGCCAATAACTCTTGCTGTTCGTCCATATTTTTAACTTTTCAACCAACCGTCTTGATCCATAGCGATGACCAGTCACTTTGATGATGTAGAATATAATTTCTTTTGAAACTGTATTATTTCTATAAAAGAACTATTGTTCTACATTAAAATATTTACGTCTATTGTATGTCCAGCCTTATATATATATATATATATATATATATATATATATATATATATATATATATATATATATATATATATAATACGAGTAGATGTTACGGACAAAAAAGAAAGAATAATTTGACATATTTAATTTAATGTAAAAATATATATACATCGAAGGGCGACGCTATTTAGTTTTAAAAAAAGGACAATATCTTACAATTATATAATTCTATAACTTATATTTAACATCACTGTTACAGTCTTTTAAGTATTATTTTTTATTTAAAATTTATGTCTTCGAGGTTTCTACGATATATTTCTTGTTTAAATTAGTGATTTCTAAAATTTACGCGAACACTACACATTGCATAAAACTATTTTTTTAACTATACTCGTATATACGGGTTTATCGCGTTTAATTAACTTATTTTTAATACCCGACATTTCCACTGCTTTACAGCACCCATGGTCACGGGGGTCACCGATATGTTTGCCGTCTCAATGTCATAGTTAGCCCGGCTACCTTCAGTTTTCAAATATTAATTTTTGGTCCGATCTACGTGGAACGAGCTTACAGTATCTTGAAGTCCTGCTTCTTGGATTCCAAGTAGGTGGCAGCACTCATTCATCTTCAATATCGAAATTAAGATGTTTTTTTTGTATTTCGAAAACCTCGTTTACCTTGGTGTCCTTTTGCGAGGATTTGTGGTTTATTTAATCGGATATAATGGTGGGGACGTTTTTGAAGAGTTAAACAGACCGCAGACTTCCCGGAGCGTTGGTGCTTCACATCAGCTATATTATGTTCCTTCAATGTTAATTAATTAATTAACATTGAAGGAACTTAATTTTTATATATGTTTTGTTTGACCTATGTAAGAGTAATTCACTATCTAGCTTGTAAGCTCCTGCATCTTGTAGAGGAATATTACACTTGATGGATTGCTAAGTATTGACATTGGGACGTTAAACATTTCGGTCCCCCCTGTGACCATTGGTGCTGTAAAGCACTCGTAACGTCGAGTATTAAAAATAAATTAAGCGTGATAAAATCCGTATATATATTTTGACATCATTAAGGACTTACAGGATTTTTAGAAACTTATTCGACAATATCCAAACCAATCCGCTCTATAACCAATTGGACACTGATATGGTACAGATAAAACTAAATTGGAAGATTTTGGATCCTCACAGTTTCCTTTGGCATCTCTCTTTAAACCCATTGGACAGTCTTCCTTGACAGTTTTGGAATCATTTTGTTCATTAGCTTCTTCCTTACAGCCCTCACAAAATTTTCCATTATGTTCTGGCCCAATAATTTCAACATCTGGATTAATAGTTATGATTTCAAAATCTTTATTTGGATCTTTAGGTCTTTCGGCTTCATTTAGTTGAATGTCAATATTATATGTACTAATTTCACCTGTAGTTGTAACCGTTACATCCTCAAATGTTCTACTAATAATGTAATCATATATGTACTTTTTATATACATCTAAAACCTTACCACAAAATTTGATGATAAAACTTATGTTTTCCGTTTGATATGTATATATTTGTTGAGTTTCATTCACCACAGTAGGTTTTTGAAACAAATATATCTTCATTCTATTCACCAAGATGTCGGCTAATACTTCACTGCAGGTTAGAGACTTTATACCTTCTTCTGGACCACTACGAATAGAACTTTGCAGTTTTCTAAGAAATACTCCACGTTCAGCTTCTGCGTGAAAAGCGTTGTCTTTTATTATGATGGAGCAATCCAATCTGCTTATGAGTATGATTATAATGACTAAAATTGCGGTACTCATGTTATCAACGCAAATTGTCTTATGTCGACAGTAGAATAATGGAACTAACCCTAAAATTGAACTAGTCGTGATAAAGTAGATAAACATTACACTGTCATAGTACAGCCACGAAGAAATTTTTTTTATAATTTAAAAAGATACCCAAGCCGAACATTATCATATAGATGTAACTTATTATAATAGTGTAAAGATCCGGAGACCCTCTTTTACTGGAAACGAGGCATACCATCTTAGTCTGCAGGGGAGACAACGCATCTTTAATCAAGGATAAATGTAGATGTCTATGGGACACAGCATACACTTACCATCGGGTGGACTATGTGCTCGTTTTCCACCCTTATTCTATAAAAAAATTTAAACTATATGGTTACGATGATGATAATGAAGTATACCAATCAACAGCAAGAAATAAATAAAAGTGTTTAAATATGTTAGAATTACATGAATTACACAAAGGAGCAATTTTTTCTATAACACCAACATTCACATCAACAATCCATATGTACGTATTTGTAAATATTTTTATATAAGCTGGAGGTAAAGGAGGATTCCATATATAATAAATATAATATTATATATATTTAAAAATTGCAATCGTTTATACGACTCGGCGCATAATGTTTTTGTGTAAGGTTTGGCTGCGTATTTCTGTGTATTTTTTAATTTAATGTTTTATTTTCGTATTATGTGTTGTGTATATTAAGACGCATTTTCTTTCTTATTAAAATTTAACATTATATTTTATCAACGATCTGGCAGACAGGCAGAAAAATGAGGTAATTGTGTTTAGTTTTTTCCTATTCCTGGTAATAAAATTACGTACTACAATTTTTGATTGCACTGTACTTACATGACGAGACTGATAACGGATGAAAGATAATAAATTAAGTAAACGTTTACCAAGTGACGGGTTGTGTACATAAAAGTATAATATTTCATATAATATGGTGAAAACAATCACTATCAGATATTAAAAGAACGTAAAAAGGACGTTGTTACAAAATTTTATTACTTGATATGCTATTCAATAGTGTTTAAATATGTGGAGGGCATAGTATTTAAGATTATTTGTTTTGGTAGTAACCAGTTGTGCCCGCAATTTCGCATGCATGAAATTTACAAATTACATTTGTCGATTAGTTCCTCAAAAATAAAAATAATTTGAATTAATTTTAGGAAACTTAAAATTCGCATCATTTCGTATCGTTAAATATTTTCTGTCAGGTAAGTAAACTTAATACTACTTCAAGTTCTATCTTAATAAAATTACATAAAATATAATCGGAAAATATAAGAGATGGGTGTGCAAATAAGGAAAAGGAAGTACTATATAATATTAATTGTGACATATTGTGGTTGTTGATTTTCAAATAAAATTTTGATATTGTTGTACTCTCATATATAATTCATAGAGTTTCTGCTTAAGGCAATTATTTATTTATTTATTTATGTAACAGTTTATACGAATATATTTATATATATTAATTATATATATGAAAATGGTCAAAACAAAGATGTACAAATGCACTGCTTATTCTATAAAGAAATTTCTTCCAGCAGGCCTATTGAAGGATAGTTGAAGGAAATAGAAGTAGTCAAAGTGTGCACTTTATTAACATATACAATAAAATACTAATTTACGAACCTCCATATATATACACATACGTACACACACACACACACACACACACACATATATATATATATATATATATATATATATATATATATATATATATATATATATATATATATATAATTTTTAATTTTACATATATGAATATCTACACATCACGAATTAATCATTATGGTGTGAATGATAATGCTCTTAAACAAGTCTTTTAAACATAGACACCGACTTAGCGTCACGAATGCTAAAGGGAAGTGAATTCCACAATCGTACTGCATTAACAGTAATAGAATGAGAATAGAGCATTGTATTGAAAGACGAAAATCTTAACAGTGTTCTAGTATTTGATGTACGTGGAGCATCTGGAGGATGAACAAAAGTAAAAGATTTTTTAGATATAGCGGAGTATCAGGGTTATGTAGAATATTGAAAAGAAGACAGAGGATTCGAGTGTTCCGGCGAAGGTGGATGGGGAGCCATTTAAGCTGCTTGCGATAAACAGAGACGTGATCAATCTTCTTTTTTTTGCGCCCGAAGCAATTGGAAAAGGGCTACCCTTTATGTAGGAAGGCGGAAAATGCATTACGCATACCGCGACAGCCGGTCTATCGTGGTTATGAGGGACTCACTGCCTACCGGGGGAACCTAAGTGATACCCTCTAAAAACCACCTTTGGGGACTGGAACCAGTTCTTGAAGCTTCTTATGCTGTATCGGAAGCGACCCTCTTTTGGGAAAAGAGGGCGCAGGATCGAACTTCTTTAAGCCAAAAATGTATCGAATACATAAATTTTGCAAGCGCTCGGTAGCATACAAATAGCAGACATCAACGTAATCTAAAATTGGCAATATAATAGTCTGGACTATAGATATCTTAGTAGACAAAGGTAGAAAATTTTGGCTTTAAGACGTGACGCTAGTTTGATAAATTGGACGCCGGTATTTGATAGCCAAACAGTAGATGACAAATTAAACAGCTTTAACAATGTCATTCTTAACTTATATGATATTCATGCACCAGTTAAACGTGTTAAAATAAAAAATAATCCTGCCCCTTGGGTAACTTCGGCTTTAAAGGCGCTCATGGCACGTAGAGACAAGGCTAAAAGAAGATACAAGCGATTTCCGCTGGAGAGTAATTTAACAAATTATAAGATCCTACGCAATCGATGCAACCGTTTGTGCAGAGATGCAAAAAGACGTTACTTTTATAATTCTCTAACTAAATGTGATCCCGCAAAAGCCTGGAGATTTCTTAAAACTGTTGGTGTTGGTAAGTCACGAACACTTTTAAGTGGAGACATAGACTTAAATATTCTTAACCAACATTTTTCTTGCCCTCCTGTCTCTATCTCTACACGTGATAAAGCTGGGTCAATTTTAGAGTTGGATAAGCACCCAGTTCTGCAGTGTGACTTTGGTTTTGCTGTAGTCACTGAAGACGATATCTACCGATCAATTTCAGCTATATCATCAACGGCCACTGGAAATGACGGCATATGCTCCAATATGATAATGCCTATCCTCTCTTTTCTTCTTCCTGTTCTTACACACATTTTTAATTTCTCTTTATCTTCTTGTTGTTTTCCATCGTCATGGAAATTAGCACACATTATCCCTATCCCTATGATATCTAATCCTTCCTCTCCCTCTCACTTTCGTCCTATTTCAATCATGCCATATCTTTCTAAAGTTCTTGAACACATTGTCCACAAGCAATTTTCAGCAATTCTCAACAGAAATAATATCTTATGTCCATATCAATCTGGGTTCTGACCCGGACATAGTACTACAACCGCTTTTCTTAAAGTTACTAGAGGTAACTAAGTAGACGATTAATGTGTCTAAATCTGTTATTCAATGGTTTGACTCCTATCTTCGTGATTGGTCACAATGTGTTCGTTCAGGTGAAATATACTCCCAATGGTATAATGTAACTGCGGGTGTACCTCAAGGTAGAGTCCTCTCTCCTCTGCTTTTCGCCATTTTTATTAATTGTATCACCAAGGTCATATCAGCTAACTACCACCTTTATGCTGACCATTTGCAGTTATATCGTAATTTTGTGGCATCCGAAGCCAACTTGGCGATTGAAGCTATGAATGACGACTTAAATTAGATTAGCAAATGGTCGAGATCATTTGGTCTCACATTAAACCCAATTAAATCCCAAGCCTTGATTATAGGTAAAAGACAACATACGCGTGGCATGCTTGATTTCTCCTCTCTCTAAACTCTACGAATCGATGGTGCCACTTTTCCCTACTCAGATACTGCCAAGAACCTAGGTGTTATTTTCGACTGCAATTTGACCTGGGGCGCATGCGCCTGCTTACATGTTACAAATGTAAGCAGGAAAATATTTCACGCCTTTCATTTCTAAAATGCCTTCAAAATTTTCTACCTTTGTCTACTAAGATATCTATAGTCCAGACTATTATATTGCCAATTTTAGATTACGTTGATGTCTGCTATTTGGATGCTACCGAGCGCTTGCAAAATTTATGTATTCGATACATTTTTGGCTTAAAGAAGTTCGATCCTGCGCCCTCTTTTCCCAAAAGAGGGTCGCTTCCGATACAGCATAAGAAGCTTCAAGAACTGGTTCCAGTCCCCAAAGGTGGTTTTTAGAGGGTATCACTTAGGTTCCCCCGGTAGGCAGTGAGTCCCTCATAACCACGATAGACCGGCTGTCGTGGTATGCGTAATGCATTTTCCGCCTTCCTACATAAAGGGTAGCCCTTTTCCAATTGCTTCGGGCGCAAAAAAAAGAAGATTGATCTCGTCTCTGTTTATCGCAAGCAGCTTAAATGGCTCCCCATCCACCTTCGCCGGAACACTCGAATCCTCTGTCTTCTTTTCAATATTCTACATAACCCTGATACTCCGCTATATCTAAAAAAATCTTTTACTTTTGTTCATCCTCCAGATGTTCCACGTAGATCAAATACTAGAACACTGTTAAGATTTTCGTCTTTCAATACAATGCTCTATTCTCATTCTATTACTGTTAATGCAGTACGATTGTGGAATTCACTTACCTTTAGCGTTCGTGACGCTAAGTCGGTGTCTATGTTTAAAAGACTTGTTTAAGAGCATTATCATTCACACTATAATGATTAATTCGTGATGTGTAGATATTCATATATGTAAAATTATATATATATATATATATATATATATATATATATATATATATATATATATATATATATATATATATAATTTATAATTTTACATATATGAATATCTACACATCACGAATTAATCATCAGTTGTAATCATCAGACTATATTATTAATAATCAGAAGAGACTATAATTAGGTCGAGAAGAGATGGCATTACGCAATTATGTAACTAACAATGATCTTAGTCGGAGTCCTGCTTTTGCTTTTATACCCGCATTATGCAGTTTACAATTATTCGTAAACGGAAATAGTTTCAAATCACTTACATTACTTATTACATCCGGAATCTTATATTATAATGCAATTACAAGCATTCATCGTAATTAAATATTTAATACACCATCAAATAATAATACATTAATTTAATCAAGTAAGTACCTATAGATTTGATAGAAGAGTGTATAATTGAAACTTATAGTGTTGCTACGGTCGGTGACGGCACAATATTCAATCACATACATTGATACTACATTTCATTCTTAATTATAAGAGGTTTAAGTAAATTTATAACTATGGCTGAGGACGGGAAACATTTGCCAACATAATCATGTCCAGGCACGCAAAGAATTTTTAAGTAATATGTACATTTATTTTACTTATTTATTTATGTCAGATAATATAATGCATACACAGACAAAATTGTAACTTGTATAATAATTCATTCATAATTTATAATCTAAAAAATTTATAATATTATACTAAAATTACATACAGACATTGCGTATTGTTTTCATCGTATTTAGCTGCGTTGAATCACGTCACCTTACTTGTTAATTTTAAACTAATTCTTCCTTCATGAAAGTCTCAATTTGGCGTATTGTGACCAGAACCACAGATGATTTAAAGGTATGGCGCGACTCCAACCTTTCGATCCTCAACATAATGTTGATCTCAACTCTGATGTACTCCATGATTTCCTCAGCATTCGTGGAGTAATGTAGTCGGGACACGTACAGCTACGTCGTAAGTGTAAAAAAATTACGTTGTCTTTCTATATACGCATATATGATATAAATTTCTCTTTTTATTTCTTCTCCCTACAATGTATATGCATTATGTTGTCTTCAAGGCAAGATTCAAAACTCTTGTTAAGCTACATTAGTGCGCATTACAATTTTCGGTAACACTACCACTTACTATTGGGTGGGATACTAGTCTAAACTACTAGTTATAATTTATCCTTCACAATTCAAATTCACTACATGTATATTGAGAAGTAAAGTTACAGAGTTTGAAAGCAATTTATAGGGTTCATTCATTAAAATCAACATCAAATGTACCGTTACAAAACGTAATATATTAGGTTTAAAGCCTTGATTCATGCTTGGGGTGTATATGAATAATAGTTAGAACACTCCTAATCCAATTTCACGGCTGCTGGATTGCACGCCTTTGGACAAATGCCTTAGAGCCCGCGTTAGAGCCGAACTTTCACAATTGAGGTTACTAGATAACTGAGTGATATATTTTTTTGAATGTTCTTTGGTTTAATTTTGATGTTATGGATTAGGAAATAAGATTACATTATAATAAAAATATTATAATATTACATTATAATAGTTCTTGGGAGCACTATGCTCGAAGTTGTTGACAAGTACGTTTACCTGGGACAAATAGTCCGACTAGGTAAGTCCAACTTCGACCGAGAGGTCAATCGACGGACTCAACTCGGCTGGGTAGCGTTCGGGAAATTACGAGTCATCTTCTAGTCAGGTATACCTCAAGCTCTGAAAACTGTATAACCAGTGCGTGTTGCCAGTGATGACTTACGGGTCTGAGACGTGGTCCTTCACTGCTGGCCGTATGAGGACGCTCAAGGTTGCTCAGCGAGCTATGGAGAGGGCTATGCTCGGAGTTTCTCTGCGTGATAGACTCAGAAATGAGGATATCCGCAGTAAACCAGAGTGACCGACATAGCCCAACGGATTAGTAAGCTGAAGTGGCAATGGGCCGGCCATATAGCTCGAAGAACCAATAACCGCCTCGTACCGGTAGGCGTAGTGTAGGGCGTCCCCCCGTTAGGTGGAGTGACGACCTGGTAACATATGCAGGAAGTCGATGCATGCAGATGGCTCAGGACCGTGCTTTGTGGCATTACTTGGGGGAAGCCTATGTTCAGCAGTGGACTTGTGAAGGGCTGTAATGATGATGATGATGATGATAAGAATGTCACACACAAGTACAAATTTGGGAAAGACACCCAACATATTTCAAGCCATTAATTAAGGTTCAAGGAAGTTACAAACCTCTCTCTTCTTAATAAGCCGTCATACCACATTATGGGGTAGGAAGTACATTCAATTACATATTGAAATTGTCCTCTTGGAATATTTACGAAAAATAATGTTTATTAAAAATAGATTATTAGAATAGATACATTCTGTAAATATGGAGTACAAGCATACCAGTTACTTTACTTCAAAGAATCAGAAATTTCTACATGGGGCAATGGATACACTTTTAAAATAAAGTTCCAGAAAATAGGGTAGGAATACGTATATAGAATAATATCACAGGATACCAGCGTAAAATAGCAGCATAATGCTGCTGTATTTCGTATGGTGAGTGCAAAAAACCCAAGACACTTTTACTGCAAACGAGAAATTCCATCCTAAATCTCAGTGGTGACAATGCAACGGTTTTCTTTCATTCTTAATCGTGGATGAATGAAGATGTTATGAGCCACAGCATTCACTTATTTTTTTCTATATAGAAGAGGGGGCAAACGAGCATGCGGCTCACCTGATGTTAAGTGACTACCACCGCCCATTATCAACCGCAACACCAGGGGAATTGCAGGTGCGTTGCCGGCCCTTTAGAAAGGAGTAAGCTCTTTTCTTGAAGGTCCCCAGGTACTTACCATCAGGTGGGTTATGTGCTCGTTTATTATCCTTATTCTATTAAAAAATAACATAAACCCGACCAAGCTCTAAATCAGGAGGACTAAAAACAAATGCTTTACAGCTTCCGCTTCCGCATCTACCGCTTCCGTCACCAAGCAGCAGTGCATTTACTGCTGCTTGGTGACGGAAGCGGTATGCAGTACACATTGCAGGTAGGTAAAGGAAAAAGCCGGTTGCAAGGAAAAGAAACCCTACCACCTACCAAATGAAAATTTCTATATTCACATTGAGAAATAAATCTTCCTCGTCATCATTAGCACGAAAATGCCCACGGCTGCAAATGGGTTTCTCCCGTTGTAGAAGAATTGGCGATAATCACTCTTGCCAGAAATGCTAGCGATCGCTTTACCAGAGGTCTCGTACCGTTGATGCTGCTGCCTGTCGCTACGTTAAGTATTTTACACCTGGTTTGATGAAATACTTGATCCTAGAACGACTACTTGTAAGTAATTAGTACAAGTTTGTTGTTTGTCCAAATTTGTTTACAGAATAAAAATGACAAACGAGCACACAGCCACCTGATGGTAGGTGGATACTATGATACGTAGAGATCTACATCTATCTTCAATCAAACATAAAGATGCAGACGCTTTGTCAACCGTAAGGACTAGGATGGAATGCCATCACCATACAACATAATTAAGCTGCTATTTTATGCTGGTATTCTGTGAAAGCGTATTCATTCCTTGGCCGAGCCGACCCATTCGTACTACAACTATATAACTGCAGCAGTCTGAAAGATGTCACGGTAGTCCCACGGGAAATTAGTTTTCTGTCTGTCCCTTATATGTGGTTATTACAAAAATACAACGAGCGCTTATTTGAAAAGTATTGAAATTGTATAGAATACCAAATAACCTTATATGATAAAAATTTTAAGTAAGTAGTTATTAGACCTTTAGGATATGGGATCTCATCTGAAGATATTGATGGGGCAGTATTCCAATAATTTCTAAATTCAAACTTTAGCGTTCCTGAGTGATCTTGCATGACATTCGACAAACATTCCTTCAGAGTTTAGCATCGCTTAAATTAAACAGAAAGTTTAATTGAATTAGTATTTTACATAAAGTTTTTACTTTTAGAGATATAAGTAATCGCTTTCGGAAACTTAAATAATATAACGTGATATCCTATGAAGGTCCCACTGCTGATCACGGGCCTCCCTTAATTTTCAAATATTTAATTTGGATTAACAG
The DNA here is from genome assembly GCA_036936625.1 of Parnassius smintheus behrii. Lineage (NCBI taxonomy): Eukaryota > Metazoa > Arthropoda > Insecta > Lepidoptera > Papilionidae > Parnassius > Parnassius smintheus. Next base: position 45,812,771 of record JAUPFT010000014.1, read on the forward strand.
TGTCGACCCGTCAGCCGTCCGCCGTCAACCGTCAAAATACAGCCTACTTAACGTCACACTGCTAGGACTTTATCTCATTTCTGAGGGGGCTATAGAGCAAATTACCCGCTGTGTTGCTCCAGTAGGTGTTGTCGGATATCACGTGTCTTCGAAATATTTTTATTCCACACACCTCCGAGCACGTGGTAAGTCAGCATTTAAAATGTAACTAAAAACCCTACTGGTGGAGCAGAGAGAAGAGTAAAAGAAGTTGGTCGCAGATCGAATCCACTTTGCTCGTGTACAATGAAATTCAAGTCGAACGCTGGCCCTTGAGCTACCACTGCTCTACCAAAACTACTGAATGGAATTATCAACCGGGTATAAGTGGCGAAATTCGAATGAATTTAGAATAGGAAAAATGCTCAAAGCAGCCTCGGAGCCGATTTGGATAAAAACTAGAAATGTATACTTTGATTTGAAAGGAATCAGTTTGCCTAGCTTGAAATCAACGTGTTTAATTTGAAAAGTGGGACTTGTATTATTGGGGTCACCGTTATAAGAATATTGTCGCGTAATCATCATCATCGTAATCATCAAAGTCTGTCAAAGTTCATTGCTGAAAATAGATTTTTAATATTACATTAGAACTCCTTAGGTAATTATACGTATACATTGCCTTCAATAATGTAAAAATATAATCGTTGCTATGAATACAAAAATAGCTTAAAATTATTTTTGTAGTCATAGCAAAGATTAAAATGAAGAATAAATTAAGAAATCATTATAAGAACTTAAGACATATTGTTAGATACTGATCTTTATCCATTTTAAGATTAGCTGCACATATCGATTGTTATTATTATCCAATACGATGATATTTTTCTTAACAACATGTCTAGGCTGTCCCCTTAAGAGGATATAGTAAGTCAGCTCAAATTCTAATTTCGTCCCTACTTGCCCGCGCGTCGTATGCTATGTACCGACATGTTTGTAATCACCAATACGGTATAAAGGTCGTTAGACACTTATTTCATTAGTTTTATCATATTTAAGCCTGTTTCTTAACGCCAAGCCAGTCGCTTCTTATTTTTATTACGGTTATTTCTCATTTTAATTTTACGTCGTCCTGTTGCGTAATGTATATTCTGATCGTAAGCGATACAACCTCCCCCTTCAAAGGCCAAAGCGAAGTGACCGGGCGGCAGGAATCACGCTTCAAGAGGCCGATAGTTTAGGTAATTTCTTTTTACAGTGAAAATAATGGTATTTTAAAAAAAGTAAGTAACATAAGCACTGCTTTATAGTTAGTTCTGTTAGTATGCAAAGTTTGATGATCTTATTTAAAGTATTTTATGAATAACAGCGGTTTATTGTTTATTTTGGAGGTAACTTTGGATTTTTTTTCTATGGAGAAAATTTTACGAAATCATGTTTTCGTCTAACATAATCCTTATTATTAATCCTCAACTTTACGATATATTTATTTCAAAATTAATACTGCAATATTTTGGGCATAACGAAGAATCTTGCTAAGCCATTTGAGATTATATTTCCCCTTAATTATCCTTATCCATATGTGGAATTATTGGCCATAGCTGCTACGCATGGCAGGTGAGTTGGAAACCGCAGTCTTGTATACCATTTTTTTTTGTTGTTTTGTTTTGTTTAGTTGTCACCTTTTACACACCCACGTGAGTAGTTCATATTTACGTACGTATGAGTTTACGGGAAACACATAATAAGTGCAGTACGCAACAAAGCCAAGACAGTCATTGGCCGCAGAAAGAGTAAACTGTCGGTAAGACACAAGCTCCACCTGTTCAAAACCTGCGTTAGTCCTATTTTCTTACGCAAGTGTAGCTTTTGCCCACACATATGGGACCCATCTTCTTGAACTACAAAAATTTCAAAACTATTTCATCCGAAAAGCCACTGGAGCACGGTGGTATCAATGGAACTCAGATTTGCACAATTATTTTCAAATTCCCTCTTTCCCCGAATACTTCAGGGAGATGTCTCATCGCTACTTTCATAGCGACTAAACCCACCAAAACCCGTTAGTGGCAAATTCAGCCAACTACGTCCCAATACCATACGTCGCGCCCACTTACCGTGGACCGCAGAACGTAATAATAGAGCCACCGCGACTGCTCGATCCAGTCGAACAAAACGTCGCAGATACAACACATATTGACGCTATACCCACACCAAATGGGACAAACACCAATAAAATAACGGATAGGACGCGTCGCACCCGTAGGTGGGCATGAAGTTTTTAAGCACACACCGCGTACACACCGTACCTGGGCGGTTCTCACCGTCCAAAACCTCAACCGACACACGCCAACCACCGACCGACTCGGACAGCGGTTAAATAGCTCAAAAACGACCAATGAGGCGACATGATGATTGGTTAAAATGCCAAATCACAAACCATCATCATCATCATCATCATCTCCATTACCTTTCCCTTTTTAATTAGCCCTGAGTCAAATGAAGCTTTAAGAGCCGCATAAGCTAACAGCTCAAACATCTCGAAAATAGCACAAGTGCACTCTTTATTTTCCCGCTCTGATAGGCTGGTGGGATGGCAATCCAACGCAACCGGATATAGTTCAGAAGCAGGTCCAATGACTTTAACTACTTATCGTAACACGAGGTTTAAACACAAATTCCTGGCTCTGGGCTGACTGATTTTGACCTGACCCAAGATTCGAACCCGAGTCAACATGATTTGCAGTCATGCTTACGACCGCTAGCTACTGCAATGAGGCAATAAAAATTTATTACCATGTTAGTAACTGATGTATTTATTTCAAATAAATTGTAAAGCTTAAAATTATAACACAAATAACTGATGTACATACATACACAAATTAATAAATTATACAAGTACAAACGTGGCTGTCTGTTCGCTACCTTTTTAAGATTAATCTACTATAACTGACCTTCGAAATATTTGTCAGAAAGCTACATTGCATCTTGAAAATAACATGGGCTATTTCTTAACTTTTATATTTCATGCAGAAGTAGTCGCGGTTATCGCTAGTATATTGAAAGATAAAGTCTATTGCGAGGTCAGGATAAATCTCATTATAGAAATGGAACGTTTTTTAAATATAGTATATTTCATTACGAGTGCGGAAAGCCTGTCATTGCAAAGAGTTCCGACAAATGTCTACTCGAGCCGAGGCGCAGCCGAAGGTGAGGGTTGACAGTCGGAACAAGTTGCAATGACGGTTCCGCAAGTGTACTGAACAACTATTTATAATACAGTTGCGAAAAAATTAAGCAATTAAAAAAATAAAAACACAATAAACTCAAGTTACTTGGGCATTCATTTATATCCACGTTGTTCCTCATTTTCAGCATACTTTTTATCATCGAAATCCTCGACCATGACGCAGAAGGTTTTAATTTTGCTAAAAGTTCGGAGAAGTATGCCAACATAACATTTTCTGAAAAAATATTTGCTTTTTTCTCTTCTCTCCAAGCAATAAATTCGTCGTATGTAGCGACTTTTTGACTTCTCTAGTAAAATGTTTTCCGAAGCATTTTGTGCAATTATGCTGAGTTCCTGTGATGTTAATTAAAATAAAATATCGTCGAAATTACTCATTTTGTGCAACAAACTACTAAACTCGCAAAGAACATAATTTGTAAAATGGCGCCAACCGTAAAAGAAAATAAGCAGAGCTTTTTTGTTGTTTTCTTCACCCATTTTGGGAAGGCAAAGGGAACTATGCCCATACAGCGAAGTCTTCTGTAGATTTTTTTATTGATATGAAATGAAAATGAAATTTAATGAGATGAAATGAAACCTAACCTAACTCATTGAATCAAATCATTAAATCCGATACAGAAACAAATTTGTAGCTTCTTTTTAGAAATATTTGCATGAATCACAAAAACTTCTATGATTTTTTTAGTAAAAACTACGTGGTTGATTTTTTCTCTTTAATAGAAATTACTTTGACAGTTAGGAAAGAGAACGCATGAGTTCGGAAAAGGTAAAGAAAAAGCTCGTGTATGTAATAGCCCACACCCCGAACGCTATACGTCCCTGCAATATGCCACTTTTTAGGGTTCCGTAGTCAACTAGGAACCCTTATAGTTTCGCCATGTCTGTCTGTCCGTCTGTCCGTCCTCGCTTAATCTCTGTGACCGTTAGCACTAGAAAGCTGAAATTTGGTACCAATATGTGTATCAATTACGCCGACAAAGTGGTAAAATAAAAATTGGAAAAAATGTTTTATTAGGGTAGCCCCCCTATATGTAAAGTGAGTAGTGATTTTTTTTTAATTTCAACCATAACGTGTGATATATTGTTGGAAAGGTATTTAAAAATGAATAGGGGTTTACTTAAATCATTTTTTGATAATGTCAATAATTTCGGAAATAATCGCTCCAAAATTAAAAAACAATGTGTCCCCCCCCCCTCTAACTTTTGAACCATAAGTTTAGAAAATATGAAAAAAATCTGTAAAGTAGAACTCTATAAGGACTTTCTAGGAAAATCATTTTGAACTTGGATGGAAACAGTTTTTGTACAAAAAAGACAAAAAGTTTTACAAAATAATTTCTGGACTAAGTTTGTAGTATAATCGTATATGCAAGCATTTTTTTAACTTTGTTTACATATTTTATTATGCTGAACGTATATATATATATATTTTATTTATTTTATTTATTTATTTATTTATTTATTTTAACAATAAGTAACATTATAAAGAACACAGGTAGCTGCGGGTCCTAAACTAAGCGCAGCTTGTATCTTAGGACCCTGGCATGCGATACAAAACGGTTTGTCACTGGACCTCATTTACATCGAGATAGTGTTAATATTGCGTGCTTGTCATCGGCTTTTAAAATTAATGCTTCTAAAACAAAAACTAAGGAAGTATTGTTTTACTACATAAATAAATATAAAATAAATAATAGCGCCTGCAAGGGATGATTCCGCAATAGTTGGAATAGGAATGATTACGTCCGGGTCTGGTTTTGTGTGTGTGTGTGTGTGTGTGTGTGTGTGTGTGTGTGTGTGTGTGTGTGTGTGTGTGTGTGTTTGTGTGTGTGCGTGCGTGTGTGTGTATCTTATGTGCTATTTAATTAGCTCTTCAGTATCATTATATGTAAGAGTGTACAGCATGTTCTTTAATGGGGTTTTACATGAGGAAAGTAGCTGGTCTTTAAGGTCAATTATTTTTAATATTTTGTTGTAGATGAAAGGATGTGAGAAGGTGGGGCAACGTTTGGCCAGGTTTGACTTTACGATTGGAACAGGAATTCTAAAAGTGCGTTTGCTTCTTAATTCATTGTAGTCCGGGCGACCTCTTACGGTTTTGTGCACTTTGAGTGTGACATTGTAAATAAACAGCTGTCGCACCCGTAGTACTTTAAATTCTTTACATAGAGAGTCTGTGGAGTATGTGAATGGCTTACTTAGAATTACTTTAATTAGTGCACGTTGAGCCCTTTCCAATGTCATAAATGCAGTCCTCCCAGCGCGGCCCCATACACAAATGCAATACTGCAGTGTAGATTGGCAGAGTGCAAAGTATACCTGACGTATTATATCTACGGGAGTGCAAACTCGCAATTTTTTCATGATGTAAATGAACTTTCGCACACGGGAAGATAAATTAGAAATTTGAGCATCAAACGTTAGGTTTTCATCTATGATAATTCCAAGATATTTAGTTATTCTAGAGCGTGCTATCGGTTCACAGTTGCAGCCATGCAGATTGGTATAATCATTTTTGCAGTAATGAATTTTCAAGGGCGTAGCGGTCGGAGGACTTGTTCGTCTCGATTTATAAAAACATAAGTATGTAGTCTTTTCCTTATTAAGTGTAAGAAGATTTAAGTTTAAGGACATGGCAATACGAGATAGGCCTTGTTCCGCGGTACTGTATACTCGACTCCATGTCGTATCGTGAAATAATATGGTTGTATCATCTGCGTAAGCAATTACATTTGAATTAGACAAGTTTTGTTCCAGAATATCATTCATGTACAGGATGAAGAGAGTGGGTGCAAGGGTACTGCCTTGTGGAACGCCAAAATGAACATCCAGTTGCCTACTTGTGTAATTTCCTACTTTTACACATTGTTTTCTCATTTTTAGGTAAGTTTCAAACCATTGAAGTGTATTTCCCCTTACTCCAGCGGCTTCTAGCTTTTCGTGAGGAGGCCAACAGAGACTGTGTCAAAAGCTCGTGACAGGTCGAGAAAAACACCTATGCAACCTTGACCATTCTCCACGTGTTGTGATATCTGATCAGCTAATGCTGCTACAGCATCCTCGGTCGATTTTCCCTGACGAAACCCATATTGCTTATCTGTAATTATCCGATTTTTATGTAGAAAACAGACAAGTTGCTTATTCACTATCTTCTCTAGAATTTTTGATATTATACTAAGTAAAGAGATTGGTCTGTAATTTTCCGGCAAGGTCGGAGAACCATTTTTGAAAATAGGTGACACTACTGCAGTTTTCCAGGATTCTGTAAAAACTCCCGTTTCTATGCTTAAATTAAATATGTGAACGAGGGGAATAATAATGTTATTGCATGTCTTTTTAAGCAGTGCAACAGTGACATGGTCTAATCCTGGAGAACTGTCGGTTTTTAGGTTATAAATAATACGGCTCACTTCTTGTTCATCAGTAGGGTGCAGATAGAAAGAGTTTGGGTTAGATTTTGAACATCTGTGATTCTTGATTAGTAGGTCTTGAGTCGTGCCTAGGTTTTTTAAGATCTTTTAGCGAAGACCTCCCCTACGGTTGCGAAATGGCGATTACATTGGTCTAAGGATGAAGTTGTGTTGGTCAGATCCTTAATGAGTCTTATGGAGTGGTACTCCGACGTGGAATTGTAGCATAGACTTTTAATTTTCTTCCAAAGGTTACGCGCATTGTCTTTGTTTTTCGTAATTTCCTTTCTGTTATATTCAGCTTTAATATTCCGTAGTAGAGTGTGAAAAAAGTTTCTGTACCGCGTGTAGATCAGTAATTTACATTGGTTATTCGGATCAGCTCTACACTCAAGGTGCAGCTTATCCCCGTGTTTCATGCATCTTATTAATCCAGGAGTGATCCAGCTCTTTATGTTGCTCTTTCTACGACCTACTTTAACTTCCTGCGTGTAATTATTGATGGCGTGTGTCATAACATCGTTAAATTTGTGTGAGGCGGTGTTAACATCATTATCGCTTGTTATTTCGTTCCTGTTCAGACTGTTAATATATGAGGCAACCGACTCCCAGTCTGTTTTCCGTATCGTGCGTTTTTTACTTTTGTGCTGGTTTCAGGAATTTCAGCCAGGGCTAAGTTATGATCTGTAATAGATGATTTGCAGACGAGACCAGAGGATATTGTCTCAGATTTTATGAAGATGTGGTCAAGGCATGAGGCTCCTCTAGTCGGCTTTGATATCGCTGGATATAGACCATGAGATGCCATCAAGCATAAATAGTTGCCCACTTGTGCATTAATTGGATCGTTTATGTTAATATTATAATCGCCTGCAATTACGAGAGTTCGTTTGCATTGTATGTCAGAGAGTACAGTATCTAAAGAGGAAATAAATCGATCTGTATTTGAAAAGGAAGGGGAGCGGTAAATCCCTAAGACTGTGATGTCGTTATTTATATTTATGAGGAGACTATCAGCATCATCCAATTTTTGTGTTTGAGGTGCAATTTCACCATTCCATGAGTGTTTGACGTATACGACGATCACACCGCTATTGTTGATTTGTGATAAGGATTGATAGGTTTTGTAACCCTCCAGTGGTTCAATAATGATACCGTCATATAGCCAACATTCCGTCAATACAATAATATCGATATTCAGGTCTAAGCGTTTAAGAGCTAGTTCGAAATCGTCAAAATTACGTTGATAACTTCGTATATTGAATGTCAGAACTTTTAGACATTTCTTATTATTATTAAGAATACTCTTGCATTTTTCCAAGGAGTCCACACTACGACAGTCTATAGCCAGTGATTCATCTATATCATTAGTAATGCTAAGTAAATCCATGTCTTATTAACATAAATATTAAGATAGAAGATAATATTGTTCTATTTTTGAAGATACCTACAGCTGCAAGAGTGGGAATGTTATTAATTGGGTAAAATAGCTTTAATTCTTTACTGTTGTGTGTTTCTGTGCAAGTGTATGTTATGTATAGTATAATGAGTTGTGTGTTAAGTTTGTGTGTGTATAAGATTAACCCAGAACTATATTTCCGTGAATAATTTGAGAAGAATTCAAGTATAAGAATGCACTGGTAGCTTAAAACTAGATTTCATATAAAACATAAAATATGCGTAACAGACGGTGTAGTGAAAGGTAAGTAAACAACATTTTGCGCATTATTAGACATCTGCTTGTGGTTGAGGAACAGGGGCAGGCGGGCAGTGACGCAACAAGTCGGAGGAGTTCCGGATCGTAATTGAAGGGCTTCCCTCCTGTTTACGAATACTGATAGCTCCATTTTTAATCCAGCAAAATCTGAAGCCACATTCTTTGGCTCTCTGTCTTGAAATTCGAAATAACTGCCGATTTTCTTTAGTCAGCCGCTCATTAAAGTAAATATTTCTTGCACTGCTAGGTAAGTCCAGATCCTTACTATTAAGGTTGCGTCTAGACTTTCCTGCGAGTAAGAACTCATCCCGCTTATTCCGACGTAAAAATCTAACTACTAGTGGACGAGGTTGCCAGTCCGCTGGGGACTTATTGGCACTGTTTATTGTGTCGCTGACTTTTTGACGGGAGCCCACTCGCGTTACGTAATCTAAGTCGTTGGCGTCGAGGTTGATCCCAATTTTTGCAGCAGTTGTTAAAATGAACAGAAACCTCCAACGAAAATCCGGTGCACATTGCACCGGATTTTCGTTGGAGGTTTCTGTTATGCCCGTGATTTCGACTTCGTTCTTTAGGTGAATTTGTGCTTGAGTGTTAATTTCCTGGTTGAGCTGGGCAATAGTGGAATTCAAACTAAGGACCTCCAATTCATTTTTCTCAAGTGCGCGGATTTTTCCTCTGCACGTGATAACTTGATCTCATAGTCATCGAGACGTATATTGCACTGCAACAGGTGATCGGTCAGTGACTTGAGGTGGGCTTTTAATTCTCCAACGTCGTCGCGAAGTAATTTTATTTCCGAAGCCAGCAAGGATAATTGACATGAATTTTCTGTTAGAGAGGGCGATTCAACCACAGCTGAACTGCATCTGTCGATATCTTCGTTGCAGTTGGGTGAGCGTATGGGTTTGTTTGTGTTATCGGTTTTCAGCGTCGTACAGCGGCACTGTGGGCATACCCATGTTGATCTTGTAATCTCTGTAGTCTTACGATACTCGGATATGTTTACACACAAGGGGTGGTATTGGTAATCGCACTTACTGCATTTCATTAGTTGATTTCCTCTTAAAATTTTATTACAAGCCGCGCAATTTACCATATTGACAAAGTTTGTGATATTCTACTTTGTGAGTCAGTTGTAAAAAGTTAATACTATTTAGAAGCAAAGGTACAATGATTACTCACGTATGCAATCTCGCTCCACCCGCCGTCGCCCAAAACCGAATTGTTGAAAAAGGATGAATTATTTTGCTTGCGTTGTCCGTCTATTTTACCCGGAGTAATGGGGCGTTTCTCAGCCACGTGAACCTCGAAATTACACCTTTAGATTAATTAGATATTTATCACGCTGCACACCAAACTAGCAATAATTACTGTTAACTTATGGATTATTTTGCTACGCATAAAACTAAAGCGCCCAGCGACACGTTCGCGCTGTTGACTATCTGAATCCGCACCTCAAACAAAAAATTGTTTGAAGTATATATATATATATATATATATATATATATATATATATATATATATATATATATATATATATATATATATATATATATATATATATATATATATATATATATATATTTCAAACAAAAAAAGAATTATTAAAATCGGTTCTCGCAATCCAAAATTACCACCGAAAACTTCTGGCACGTCTATGTATTAATTAGTAACCCAATTCCCCGAGAGATGGCGCTGTAGGTACTTATTACATTGGGTCGGGTATTATCGAATTGTTCGGTTGGTCTCTCCTTGGCATTGGCGGTATCTTATAACAACATAAAACTTCTATCAGGAACATGCTAAGGCAATTTAGAACAAAACTAAAATTCATTTTTTTAACGCCATCAAAATCTTAAGGTAAAAACCAGTTCATAAATGGTTCGATAGATGGCCATGAACCACGGGGGTACTGACTGCGATTGATTTTGCAGTCAATCCAACTACCGTTGAGAGAAGACCATTACCCATTTGGATATGTTTCAATGACGTAAATATAGGCAAATTAAAAAGAATTCAGAACTCAACATCCCTCACTCGTTATCAAACACGGTTAAAAAATAATTGGACTCCAATAGAGCAATAGAGTTACGTACACTGTGAAAAGGTACAAATCTTCAAACTTACAAGTGCGTCGCAGTCAATTCCCACTAGTTACCGCTGAATCTGTTACTATACATAAAAGTCAGGTTTCCACCTTAGAAAAAGTTGTAGTGCATTTAAAGCCCAATATTTTAAGATCCATGTTATACGTCGCCTGCTCACGTGCCACTAGCGCTCAAGATTTATTCATTGTTACCGAGAACTTTCGTCCTCCACGTTCACCATCTGAGCATGATTCCGTCGTAACGGAAATGCGAAAATGAAAATTAAATCCCCTGATTCCCATATATCGCTTTTTAAGAGAGCCCCGCAGTTCCTGCCAAATTATGTTCCATAACGTACAATCTCGACGTAAACACTTGTAGGATGTAGTAACCGATCCGCAGACGATGGCATGCGACATTTATTTAGCCGTAGAAACTTGGAGTTGCCTTCAAGATTTATTCAATATGAATAATTTTGAAGAAATAGTTCGAACAAATGGCCCGAAACAGTATTCTGCAAACCCCGGCTTTGGTGTATCTGCAATGATAAGACATAATCTAGAATATTCCAACCCACGATCTTACAGTGAAATTTCCGGAACTGAGCACTGTGAAGCAGTATCTTTTGAAGTAATTAATGTGAAAATAGTAGCCTTATATAGATCACGCAAATGCCCCAACAGCGTCGCAGTGGGTTTTATAAATAATTTACTGTCGCATAATAGTTCTTGCATTATGTTTGGGATTTTAACGAAGACTACCTTAGTAACAGCAATACTGCAGTATTTAAATTACTAAATGACGCTGGTTATCACTCCATGTTACAACCCCTACCCACTACTCGTGGTGGGACTCAAATAGACAACATTTTCTCGAACATTCCATGTGTGGTTGGAATCTATAACTCTTTTTTTAGCTATCACCGTCATTTGTGGGCCCGTTTTTAGTGTTCCGTAATTATTAGAGTTCCGTAACAAATAGCCTTTTTAAGTTGGGTTACCACTATGTTCGCGCTCCAGCGGCGCTCCGCGCTCCTGCAACTGCTCCAATGGATACGTCGCGCGCACTTCTACATGCGCTCCCCTTTGACACACTGCGCTCCCCTTTGTGTTCGCGCTAAAAACCATCACGAGTCGGAGCGCCTGCCACGGACCCATTACCGGGAGCAGTTGCAGGAGCGCGAACATAATGGATACCCACCTTTAAACTCATAAGTGGGAACACTTATTGTGACGGACGGGAAACTACGGAACCCTACACTGAGCGTGGCCCGACACGCTCTTGGCCGGTTTTTATTTAACAACCGTATTAAAAATTATTATTTATTAAAGGAAGTGATTCTAAAATCATAATAATTTATTTCGTGGATCATAGGTACCACATAGATGTTAGCTACATTTGTAATCAAGTTCAACTATGTTCTACCCTGTGGGCTTACGAGTATAATATTTTTTTCAAATCAATTAAAGTAAAAAAAAATTAAGTACCTAAAAAAATTGCTGTATGAAATGCGAATAATTTCAGAAACCAACGTGATCCGGACAAACGAGTACTAGGTGTCATTCTTAGGCTCGTTAATATACCATAAATTGTCTAAATATGTGCGTGAAAAAAATTTAATTAAATACTTAAATAATTTAAACCAATTTTAAAAAAGTTGAAAACTATACAAGAAAATATTGCATGAATGTTTAAATACTAAACTACAATTGTTAGCTAAACATGAATGCACTGGATTAATTTTAACATCTTATACCGTGATTCTTATAATTAAAGATTTATGATTTAAAAATTAAACTTTATGTTTCCATTGACAGTGAATTTACTAGACATTATGAAAATTTACAATTTTATCACGTAATGCTATAAAAATATTTATGTCCCTCCAGTCCAACCTTTCTGATAGCTTTTATGTAGCTCTATGGATAAACGATAAATTTTTATTATGGCAACAAATTGGCAACACTCGTAAAGCGGCACTTATTTTTACAAGTTAGTTTTATTATCTTACCAACTCACTTCAAGATTAGACACTAATGTACAGTATTATTTTTCAATTTCGTGAGAGTTTTCTCTTAGTAAGGCACCTTACCCTGCTACAGCTGATATTACGTGATAGGATTTAAAAAAAAATTAAGCTGACAAACGAATACATTTTATACGTGGTAGAGCCATACTACAGTTATATTAGTAGTATAGTTGTAGAACGAATGGTTCTAATAGAAGCAATAGTTATTTTTTAAATTGTTATTCTTCTTCATTTACTTTTAGCCATAAATAAATCACCTACCATAGCCAACTCAGTCCTAATGGTAGTATAAATAAAATAAAATTATTTATCCGGTTACTGGATGACTATCATTTATTACTTCTAATTTTGAGCCCTGATATAATGATGGCATCAAATATGGCATCACTGAACCCATATTTGATGATGTAAACAGTTTTTAACAACATCCTTTGAGTGTTAAGCGCTTTCCGTAGATTTCACAGCACGTAGCAGACCTAGTTTCGATTTCAGATGCCCATGAATAATGAAATTGTTAATTGCATTTTAAATGCTGACTTATCATGGAGCTCGGCAGTGAAGGAAGACTTAAGTAGTGCGGGAAAATATTTGCCTTATAACCTTCTCGGTATTAACGACCACGAGTTCCCGGGTTTTAATCTCGAGTCGGCCCAAAATCAGTTATTAGCTTTTTTTGTCGAGAAATTCTCAGTAGAAGCTCGGAATCACGAAGTAAGCCATGGATCACCCTCGTACCTCGGAAACCACCTTCGGTCCTGCGCCTGATATCTGATAGGTCATGTTTAAATCTAACTAATTAACCTAAAAGTAATTTATGTTACAAAAGTCAGTAATTACAAAATGACACCTCAGACCTTATTAATTCAAGAAATATAATAGTTCTTCATGCAATTCAAGCCTTTTAGACATGAGAAATTACAAGTAAAAATTTACAAGATCTCTTTGAGTAATGAGATGGAGAGGAAGGCGGAGTTGAAAGTAGTTTAAAATGGTAATTTAAATACACACTGCTGATGCATCGCCATATTCTTTTTCGAACTTGGTTGACTCACTAACATGTGCTGATTAACAATTGAAAAGATAGAAAGTAAGATAACTGAACTGTAAAAACTACATTAAAAACTCGAAATAAAAGATTTAAAAAAAAGACAAAAGCTTGAACATTAAATTTATATTAAATAAATATTATTTGGTTGCAGAAATGGAAATAATCTTTAAAAAAGAAGTGACAAACGAACTTATAGTCCACGCGGTGGTAAGTGGCTAAATAAGAACTTGTACAGTTACGCAGCCAGCATCAAACAAGGAAGGAAAGGAAATAGTGCCTCACAACCTGTATTTATATTGATTCTATACCCTTCAGTACACATATATACATATATACTTCATATACGGCAGTACTCGTATTATTAAACTAGCATCGGTATTTTAAAGCTATTGATATTAAGAAAACGGCAGATATGTTGTAGATTTACGTTAAAGTTATTGCGTCTATAATAGATACAATCACAACTCAACTATCCATTATTTTAATGCTAGTATTGAATCTGGTATATTTTCTGATTTAATAAAGCATAATAAAGTAATTACTTTATTTTAATCTGGTAGTACATAGGACTCCGCCAATTTTATACCTATTCCTGTACTGCCAACACTTAGTAAAATTAAAAAAAAACATGATTAAATGCAGTGGATTTCATTAATAACGACCTTGGTTGTAACGACTTTTCAGTTATAGCGACGTCAAACTTACGTCCCTTGAATTTAAAGCATATTTTCGTAAGAAATTCATTCGGTAATAGCGATTTCGGTTATAGCGTCAATTTCGGGTATAGCGACTTTTTTTATGAACCATTTATGACCGATTCCTAGAAATCCCTTGCGGATATTGCGACTGAGTCGGCAAAGGCACAAATACTCATTCATAAAACTATTAAGCTTTCTTATCCTTTGTTTACATTCACAGATGGTCAAACTAATGTTTTGTTTGTATGTAGGACTACGTAGCATGTTTACGAAGTTAAATTTGTGAATCAGTTACATAGAAATTCCAGTGAGTGAACAATGTTTCTTACATTTGTGAATATGGCTTCTAGACGTACATTTACTGTTAAAGAAAAAGTGGACATCATTTCGAGACTGCAAAATGGACAAAACAATGTTGATCTGTGTAAACAATTTGGAGTTTCATATTCTACAATATCAGCGATGTGGAAAAACCGCGCTAAAATTATGGAGCGTTTTGAATCAAAATCCCTGAAAATAAAGAAAAGTTACAAAACACCCGTGTATAACTTGATAAGTAAATATGTACATGACTTTTTATTATTTCGGATATAGAGACCTCCGGATATAGCGACGACATTAAAGTGGTCCCTCCGCCGTCGTTATAACCGAAATTCACTGTATTAATTTTTAATTTAAACAATTATATAATAAAAAATACTACATAAAAATCTATTCGGTTTCACAAGGGGTCGCTCGACAACTAATGCTGGTGTCAAGCTGATTAAATATAATCAATGCATAGGAGAATTTACAGGATACTTCCGGTATATTCTGTGATCTATCCAAGGCATTCCATTGTGTTCACCATGTAACATTAATCAGGAAATTTCGACACTGCGGTGTAAGAAGTGTTGCTCTTAAATTAATTATACCATATTTATGAAACAGAACGCAAAAAGTTGTCATTAATAAGTATGAATTCTTCAGGGTCGATAGTACAAATGGGCGTGGCTCGGGGCTGAAATCTCGGCCCCTTTCTGTTTCTTGTATATGTTAATGACTTACCTTACACAGTATGGGATAACCATGATATATTATTATTTGCTGATGATATTTCATTAATTTTCAAATTAAAACGACAATTCTTTAAATATGACGAAGTAAATAATGCTATATCTAGATTAGTAAATTGGTTTAATGTTAATAATTTAAATGGCACTGAAATTAATTGTATGAAATGTATAACTCCAAATGTCAAACATCTAAATACCATTGTAATTTTAAATGAGAAGTAACTGAGTCTTGTCGATACCACCATTTTTCTTGCAATCAAACTAGACGCAAAGCTTCGATGGGGCCACATATATCAAAACTATCAAGCAGACTTAGTTCTGCATATGCTGTAAGAAAGATAAGAAATCTTACCAGTGTTGAAACAACTACACTAGCTTACTTTAGCTATTTTCACGGCATTATATATATAGCATAATATCGTATGGTATTTTTCTATGGAGACACGAAACTGACACAGAAATTATATTTGTTTTACGGAAGAGGGCCATAGGAGCAATCTAAGGTTTAAACCTAAAGAGTCGCTCAGAAAAAAAATTAGAACACTAATATATTAACTTTTGCCCCTCAATACATTTATGAAAATGTACGTACACAAAAATAAAAGTTGTTGTACAAAATACGTGATATTCATTCTGTAAATACTAGGAACATACACAAGCTAGTACCACCAGTTACTCGTCTCCACCTTATATACTTTTACAACAAAATCCCAGAAAATATAAAAAACTTGACTTGCTTCTTTAGTTCGTATAAAAAGGATTATTATAATATTAAGTAATTTACGGATGATAATAACCCCTGTGAAAAGTGATCGCTACCAAGCTATTTATAATTTATTTTGTGTTGTTAATTGTGACATACATGATTATAAGCTGTCGTTTTTATTTAAAAGTCCCGCTGGTTTTCTTGCTGGTTATTCCCAGGACAGAGGTTTTTTTCGAAAGTAGATTAAATTAAAAAAAGTTACTTTCAATAAATATTATTTACAATCTATATTAAATAAAGTTTATGTTTCTCTTTCATGCACTGCTATTTATTTAGCAGCAGTTTTATACAGAATTTGTGTCAATTTTTTTTGTTATCGATGTTTTTGTTTTTGTTTGAGACTTGTTATCTGCCTATATCCTTTCTTTTTGTGTCACCTAAACTAGACATCACTTTAGTGCGTTTGTTTTCGCGAAACAAATTTTCACGTCACGATCAGAAGTTATGTCTTACACCAAATTATTAAATGTATATTTCACTTCTCAATAATACTTAATTTCTTCATACCATCTAATGAAAAGCATAAGATTACCACGAATATACCGTTCGAAATCATAAGCATGCTTAAAATCCCTTTTAAATACGGCTCCGTAGCGCAGTGGCTTAGTATGAGTTGCAGTGTCAAGGGCAGCGGGTTCGAATCCCATATGGAAAAAGTATTTATGTGGGCTACAAATAATTGCTCTGTGTCCGGATGTTTGTCGTAGTAAAATTTATGTACTTAAACCCTACGACACAGAATAAAATCCAAGTTTAACGAGGTAACGTTTTTATTTTTAAATAAAGAAGAAAAAAGAAACAGTAATAAGATCATGTCAATTCCTGCAAAGTAGTAAAATAAATAAGATAAAATCTTTGTCGTTGTCTAATGTCGTTGCAGGTTCTGTAATATCCCGGGACATATATTTTAGCCTACATAAAACGTTTTTGTGTGTTACGCGATATCTTCGTCAACAGTAAACCGATTTTGGAAACAATACTCTTTTTTATTAAATAGGGTAGATGCCGTATAAATTTTACATAAAAATTTCACCTTGAATACCTGCGATATTTCGTAGTTTACTCAAAAGTGTAAAATTTATTAATCCCTTTTAAATACGGCTCCGTAGCGCAGTGGCTTAGTATGAGTTGCAGTGTCAAGGGCAGCGGGTTCGAATCCCATATGGAAAAAGTATTGATGTGGGCTACAAATAATTGCTCTGTGTCCGGATGTTTGTCGTTGTAAAATTTATGTACTTAAACCCTACGACACAGAATAAAATCCAAGTTTAACGAGGTAACGTTTTTATTTTTAAATAAAGAAGAAAAAAGAAACAGTAATAAGATCATGTCAATTCCTGCAAAGTAGTAAAATAAATAAGATAAAATCTTTGTCGTTGTCTAATGTCGTTGCAGTTTCTGTAATATCCCGGGACATATATTTTAGCCTACATAAAACGTTTTTGTGTGTTACGCGATATCTTCGTCAACAGTAAACCGATTTTAAAAACAATACTCTTTTTTATTAAATAGGGTAGATGCCGTATAAATTTTACATAAAAATTTCACCTTGAATACCTGCGATATTTCGTAGTTTACTCAAAAGTGTAAAATTTATTCAATAAGATTATGAGCCAAATTGAAAGACTAAAAAAATTGTTTCACATTATGAAGTCAGTGCTAAGACTTAATACGTGGATATAAAAGAATTAAAATAAAAACTCATAGTAAATTACAGTAATTTACTTCAAACTAAAAGAATAATTATTTCAAATCCTGTTTGTTTAAAGGAAAATAAAAACTTGTAAACAATTCATCAAGCGAGAATTTCGAGAGCTGAACAATGGAAACTTTTAATGGGTAAAATTCCGTCGTTGGAGCGCATTCAAAAATAAGCCTACTGACCAATAAATCAATTAAAAATATATTTAAATGAAATCTGGTGCATTCATTCTTTTAAGAACACTTAATAGATTTCGATACGACTTTATAATTATTCCATGACTAATCAAATATTAAAAGTGAATAGGTTTTTGTTAAGTCATTGATTGCACTTTACCATCTTCAGCTGCATAACCACTTACAATCGGGGATAGTATAAGTGTATACAGGTCAGGGATAGTAGTCACGCACTAGCGTAGAATGGATAAAAAAATGTGCAGAAGTGAACAACAAGACGACAAAGTGTGGTCCTGACCTAATAAAATCCGTCACTCCAATTTTTCCAGTCAACTCTAAGTCCAGATAGAAGTTTATATTTTGCTGCAATGTCTGTAATTTCGCTATATTGTCCATTGTTTTATTATATTTATTATTATTATATTTTTATTATTTCTAAATAAGAAACGAAGATATTTCACACTTCATTGCGCTGAAAGATTCACGTAAGTAAATAACGCAGTGCTGATAATAACAATACTGTAAATATTTGATATGAGATAAGCGCGATTAAAAATATAATATTAAAATACTTAGCCTAAAACAAGGCTTTTATTTTAAACTGTTTGAGTGTTTTATCAATGTATGTGCTTTACGCGTTTGTGTAGTTAAAGGAGTGGAAAGGTCTGTTCGCTATGTTTTGATTAAAATATAACATATTTATAAGATAGCATACAATATACATAAACACTCAAGCCCAGAAGGCTAAGCAGAGATGACTGACTTCCATTTGGCATGATCCTGACACACCTTTATCGGTTTTTTTACATCCATATACCTAGGAATTCACGCTCGTCGATTAAGAATATTCCTAAATCGATCCGTTATCAGTATGTCGTCACACCTAACTTTAACTATATATAATTGCAATACGTACATTTTTGACACATTCTGACTTTATACAATAGAGTGTGTGGATCCTCATTTATTCTAAGCAATAACCAATGATAAGTATCACAGATAATTCTTTTTTTTTTTTCAAGAATTCTTTTGACGATGATGATAAAAAAAATAAGACTGAATCTTTATTTTTATATAAAATTCTTTTTCCTATTTACTAAATCACAAAATTTCCTAAAATGAAAATTCATTTTTATATTTATATTTATATAAGCATTTTTATAGTATTTATTAATATTTGAAAATATACAGCCCATCACTAGCCCATTGCTGAACACAGGACTCCCACAAGGAGAGCACGGTCCTGAGCCATCTGCATCCATCGACTTCCTGCGTCTGTTACCAGATTGTCATTGTATCTAGTTACCTCCGCCCCACTCTCGTTTACCTTACCTTTCTTCTAATGAGAGTGTCATTAGAAAAAGACCTCTTACTTAGTAAGAATGGAATAAATTTTTTGTATTACCTAGTTTGAAAATTACTACGCAGTATGTAGGAAAAAAAACCTTTATATTTATGTCTTTCAGATTGATTTTCCTTTGAATTTGAATTTGATTGAATGTTCAAATAATAAAATTATATAAACTTTAATTATTTGAACATAATATAAATAGATACATAAATAAAAAGATAACAATTATTGTTATCTTTTTATTATTTGAACATTGTTGTTGAAGTGGAAAATCAATCTGGAGGACATAAATATAGAGGTATTTTCACCTACATAAAGCCAGTGCCTATGACGTGTACTAATGATAAGTGGTGATGAATCAGAAAACATAGTATATACTCGGAAATTTCTCTTCATTTACTTTCAAAAGATAGATGATGAATTATTTAACAACGATAGAGAACGTGATAGAATCTTATTATTTAATAATCAACCCGCCCTAGTTTCCATCATCGTATTGTTACTTAGCTTAAAGATAATCATCATAGACCATTTATTTTATCAATATTTCAATTTCTCTAACAAATCTACAAGTTTTCGAGATAAACTATAGACTAAATCACTCCTGGCATTGCTCCCGTTCTGTTCTTGAAGTACCATTACAACAGATTCCGCCATTCCTAAGATTAGACCGGACAGACAGATAGAATAATATACAAATATTTTTGAAATTGTTGTTATTTACTTAATGGCATGCAAATAATCATATATCAAAAAATACACTTATTTCGAATTTGAAAACAGATATTTCAATTTTACTTATAAGTATTGTTATATAGATAAATCCTTTTCTGTAAAAACTGTAACTTAACAAATGCAAAAGGTTTGAGCAAATTTTAAGAAAAACACCTGCAAGAATAAAATATTTCCACTCAGAATTTTTAGACGAAGGTCAGAAGGCGTTCTCAACGGGATACTCCGAAATGATTAATCGCCGCTCGCTTCTTGTCAAGCCAAGTGACAAAATAAGCATGAATGGTTTTGAAAGATGGCTAGCTTCAAATATTTAATGTATTACTTTCCTTTTTTATTACGGGACTACCAAGGAGGGGTTATAATTTTCGCGCGATCACGTATGTTTGTAAATTTCTTTATTACCTCGTATCCTCCAAAATGCTGGATGGATTTCGATAATTGAGGTATCGTTTTATTCGTATTAATCACCCAAGTGTTCTTAGATTGCTTTTTTATATAAATAAAATGGCGGGTTTTTGGCGCGAAATAGTAATACAAAAGTAATAAAAACTAACCAAACCTTTCGAATATCGAATATAAGTTATATGGTTAAATTTAATTAGGAATAATAAAAATGTTTATAAAGTTTTTGGTAACTGCTTTATAAAATTTTAAATATTTGTGTCGGACCTCGCGCAATCACATTTAAAACGAAACAAAGAAATTGTTTTCAATAAATTTTGAACCGTATATTTTGAAGATAAATGTAATAACGACATATTCACATGATAATCTATTATGTCACGACTATATACAAGTATATAGTCGTGACATATATTAACTGTTCAGGAATTCACTTAGGCGTCTTCCAGAAAAGAACGTACTACTTTCTAAAAGACCGGGAACGCACCTGCAATTCCCCTGGTGTTGCAGTTGTTCATGGGCGGCGGTAGTCACTTACCATCAGGTGAACTGTATGATCGTTTGCCCCCTCTCCTATTAAAAAAATTTTTCATTTATAGCGTAAATGTTTAGCTAGCTAGTTGTATCGAGAATGCAATATGCACACGCTTGCTTTGTTCTTTTCAAATACTGTATCACGCCGTTACCATGTGCCCATTTGGTTACTCGATTAAAGTATTACTGTATTTTTTCACAAGCTTAATGTAAGTTCTTGGAAGCATACGATAGGTACAAGTCACCGGCATACATGTAGTAAAATATTATCACAATGATGCACCACATTAGCCACACTGTTTACCAGCATGATGTACCCTGATTGACGTGTTCTTCAGCGCCAGTTTTCCCACTCACCATAATGTGAATAGTCCGATTTGATAGATAATTACGAAATCATTCATTTACAGAGCCTTGAACTCCATTTACTAAGTCATAAAATTTCGTAAATAAAAATTTAATTGTATAGAATATTCAGCAAGTGGCAGACAATAAGCAAATAGAATTTGAGTTTGGAACAAAATTCTTCGTATATCTCCGCATAGACAAGAAATTAAGGATAACAGAAGATTTACATTTAAATTGCGTCGTCAAACAGACGTGAAAGTTAAGCGGGATCTTAATTAGATTTTTCCTGTGTGCATCGATTTACACATTTTTCTCTCAAACAAATTTAAATCAAACACTAACAGATTTATTTGCTGGGTAAATGTCATTAATTTTTTATAAAAGAGTTGATACCTCCAATTAGTTAAATATGGTAAAGTTATACTTTTTGGAAATTCATCATATGGGGGATATATTTAGGTGGTTTTAATTTATATGAGAAAAATAACCGGTCCTGGTTTTTCGAACCATGGCTTGTTATTTCTCTCATATAAATTAAAACCACCTAAACATATCCCTCATACAATAAAGTTACGCAGCTATGCTCGATTAAATAGAGATAGCTTAATTAATGATGTGTCCGCCATTGATTGGTCTCCAGTGTTAAATACTGATTCAATTAATGATATGGTTATGGAGTTTAATTCTAAATTATTGAATATTTACACTACACATGTGCCAGAACGCGAGGTTAATATCAAACGTCCATCAGTACCGTGGATCACTAGCGACGTACGCCTGGCAATGAACAGACGCAACAGAGCTTTTGTCACATATAAATCTTGCCGTACTGTACAGAACTGGGAGGCCTACAAAAAGGCTAGGAATCGCTGCAATGTGAGGTGAGGTCTGCCTAACGCCGATATTTTCATGACTTCCTTATTAATTCTTCGCAATCGGAGACACTAGTACTATCTAGATGTTAGTGTTGTTAGTCTATGCGACTCTTACAGCTTCATCTGTCTCGGGCCTGCAAGGCCGCGAGGACATGGAAGTTCATTCACTCTCATGGTCTCAGTAAAACTAAAATACAAGTAATCTCAGATATTTTCTCATTAAATGTCACCCGCCGATATTAGGAAGAGAAGTCCTACACTTTGGGCCAGCTAAACCGTTTTCTCTAAGTTTACCGTGGGTGACCAAGCCACGGCTACTAAAAACTGGGTACTATCTTTAAATGTGGTGCGATTTAGCTTTATGACCGTTTATTTTATCAACATTTGATTTTTAATTCCGAGTTTTAAGATAAAATATAGCCTCGATTACTCCTAGTATTGCTCCCGTTATTTTCCTGAAGTATCATTATAATCTGTTCAGCCATTTCGACGATTATCTCGGATAGACAGACAACATTTTTAAATATGGATTTTTATGTCTTAATAGCACGGAAATAACCCTCTGATCTTTGAAGTTATTTTGCTAATAGCGACAGACACTTTATTTTATTTGTATGTTTATAATATATATGTATGGATAAATCAGATTCTATAGAAATGCAAAAATAATTTTTTGCAAAATAATAAGAAGTTTGAGCAAATTTATATACATTAAATATGCAAGAAGGAAATATTTCCACTCAGAATTTTTAGACGAAGGTCAGAAGGCATTCTCAGCGGGACACTGAAATGAATAATCGCTCGCGTCTTGCGATGCCAAGTGACAAAATAAGCCTGGATGGTTTAAAAAGACTGCTGGCTTCAAATATTTAATATATTTCTTACCTTTTTATAAATAAGATCTCTATGAATATCTTTTAACATACATAATACATAAACACTCACGCCTGTCACCCAGAGGGGTAGGCAGAGACTACGTACTTCCATTTGACACGATCCTGACATACCTCTTTCGCCTCCTTTACATTCATATATCTACGCATACGTGCTCGTCGGTTAAGGGTACTTTTAACGTGGCCCATTTTCAAAATATCGCCAATTTGTTCGATAAACTGTTTTCTAGGGCGTCCCTTCCCGACTCTGCCGTTAACATCTGCCATATAAATTTGCTTTGTCACTCTTTCCTCATTCATTCTTTCTACGTGACCAAACCACCGAAGCATTCCTTTCTTAATCCTGGTCACAACATCATCTTGCATACCACATTTATCTCTTATCACGCAATTTCTCACCCTGTCATTCAGATTCAACCCTGGCATACTCCTTAAAAACCGCATTTCTACAGCATTTATTCTACTTTCGTGCTTCTTCTGCCACACCCAGCTTTCACTACCATACATTAAAGTAGGGACTAACACAGCATTATGAATTACCATACGTGGCTTTTTTGATACATTCAGGTTCTTCACAATAGAGTGTAGTGCCCCATTCACTCTATTCCCTGCATTTACTCGTCGTTCTATATCCTTATCATATCTACCATCCCTGCTAAATACACATCCCAAATACACGAACTCATCCACTTGCTCAATTAACTCTCCTTCTATTCTTATTTCACATACCGTTTTGCTTTCCTCTCTTACAAAAACCATCACTTTCGTCTTACTTGCGTTAACTTTCATTTCCCTTTCTTTTAATGCCCAGTTCATAAATGTAACCACCATTTGCAACTCAGCCGCCGATGACGCAAATATGACTTAATCATCGGCATACAAAAGGCGTTTGATGGTTAACTCGCCCATTCTTAACCCAAATTCATCATCTTTCAAAGTTTGCAAACACCTGTCCATAAATAGGTTGAACAGCCAAGGGGAAGCCACACAGCCCTGTCTGACACCTTTTCGGATGCCAAACCAGTCCGAGTAAACCCCATTGATCCTGACAATTAAAGTAAAAAAGTACTATAATCCCTATAAAGAGACCTCAATGCCTGTATCAAACCAGCGCTCAACCCATATGAGTTCAGTGTCTGCCATAACACATTCCTGTCAACTCTGTCATAAGCTTTTTCCAAGTCCATGAACGCACAAAAAACTTTCTGGTTTTTAGCCAAAAACTTCTCCGCAATCATGCGCATGGAAAAGACTTGATCTGTACACCCCATTCTCTTTCGAAAACCCGCTTGCACATCTCAAATTTTTCCATCAGTTTCCTTCATAACTCTTTCAATTAACACCTTAGCATACAGTTTACCCACAATACTAAGCAAGTTGATACCACGGTAGTCTTTGCAGTCCCGCTGTGACCCTTTTCCCATATCTTTTTGTAATAAGAATCATAAAACTTCGTGAGAAAATAAATAGATCCGTGAATCACTTTATAAGTACCTTCTTAGTTATTAAGGTCATCAATACTGAATATTTGTTTTCTTCTGAGAATTGGCAATATTTGAAAAAATTAGAATCATACGTTAATTTGCGGAAATCCATTATATTAAAGTCGTTAAAAAATTAAGTCTATCGGACATAGAAGCTCCAAACATATCACCTTTCATAGTAATATATCTATGTATATCTGTTTATAAGTATGAAGTACCCGGATGACGATTTTTTTAAGTTACATTTATATACAAATCACATGAATAGTAGTTTTTGATCTTATTGACATAATAGAAAAAACTGAACTGGTTATTTGAATAAAAAATCAGGAGTGCAATTAGTTTAATTAAAATTTTCTTATTTTTAAAAAATACTAAAAAAAAGGGCTCGAAATAATAGATTTTCTCACAAAAGATGGGAACTTGAAAAAAAAGGAAAAAAAAGGCGTACACACGACGGGACACGAACCACGGAACTCCGATATCACGCCTGAACAACATCCCATCTGAGCTATTACGATCGTTGGTAACCTGTCAAAATTTACCGTCTTATATTGTAGCAGTTTTTTATTGCCTGAAAACACGGACAAAAGGACATTTTCTAAAAATAAATCCTAGCTAGATCGATTTATTGCCCCCGAAACTCCCTGGACACTAAATTTTATGAAAATCGTTGGAGCGGTTTCCGCGATTCCGATGATATATATATATATATATATATATATATATATATATATATATATATATATATATATATATATATATATATATATATATATATATATATATATATATATATATATATATATATATACAAGAATTGCTCGTTTAAAAGTATAGGATAATATTAATAATTACTTAGTTAGTATTAGTATTAATAATATTTCACTAGGTGGTAAGTTATCACCGTAATGAATGAGCACACATTTGAAATACTTGTTGAAATATTCCTCAACTCCATCCTTATAAATCCTGGTAGCATCAAAAGGAAAAAAAATGGTACTAACCCAGATATTCCCAGGCCCGTGCTTGGGAGAGGAAAACTCCTCTTTTTTCTTGTCAGGTAAGGTGCATTAGAATACCAGTCTTTCTGATCCCAGTGGCGGATCTGGTCTATGGATCCGCTGCCAACCAAATGTCAGTCACTTAGGTTAGAGAGAGCGGTCCCTCTACTTGGGCCAGCTAAATGGTTTTCTCTAAGTTCGCCGTGGGTGGCCAAGTCACGGCTACTAAGAGCCCTCCACCACCAGCCCCCTTCAACTGGGTAGTACCTATCTTTAAATATGGTGTGATTTAGTTTTAAGACCATTAATTTTATCAACATTTTTTTAAATCCCCCAGTTTTAAGATAAAATATAGCCTAGATTACTCCTAGTATTGCTCCCGTTGTTTTCGTGAAGTATCATTACAATCTGTTCAGCCGTTTCGAAGACACGTTGTCGGACAAACAGACAACATTTTTAAATATGGTTATTTTTGTGTTAATAGCATGTAAGTGATCTAAAAAACCCCAATAACAGCTTTGAAGTTAGTTTACTAACATCTACAGGCACTTTAATTTTATTTATAATAATATAGTATATCATCATCATCATCAACAAGAAAGGAAAGAACAACATCCGCCGGCCCAGCTAGTATATGCTATAATTGAAGTAACAATGATCATCATCATCATTACAGCCCTTCACAAGTCCACTGCTGAACATAGGCCTCCCCCGAGGTATGCCACAAATGTGTGGCATATAATAGATATGTATAGATAAATCACATTATATAGAAACGCAAATATAATTATTAATCGCGAAATAACAAGAGGTTTGAACAAATTTAATGACATTACATGCAAGAATTGACACTCAGAATTTTTAGACGAAGGCGTTCTCAGCGGGTCACTCTGAAATTATCAATCGCCGTGCGCGTCTTGAGAAGCCATGTGACAAAATAAGCCTTTATGGTTTTGAAAGACTGCTGGCTTCAAATATTTAATGTGTCACTTTCTTTTTTATAAACAAGATCTCTATGAAAATGTCTCTGTAATAAGAATTAAAAAACCTTGTTGGAAAATAAAT
Source organism: Parnassius smintheus behrii (assembly GCA_036936625.1). Classification (NCBI taxonomy): domain Eukaryota; kingdom Metazoa; phylum Arthropoda; class Insecta; order Lepidoptera; family Papilionidae; genus Parnassius; species Parnassius smintheus. The sequence goes on from JAUPFT010000014.1 coordinate 45,839,379, forward strand.
AGATCTGTGGACCACACTGTAAGTACCTTCTTAATTTTATTAATATCATCAATACTGAATTTTTTTTCTTCTCAGAATAGGTAATACTTAAAAAAAATAGAATCAGGCGTTACTTTGCGGAAATCCATCATACTAAAGACGTTAAAAAAGTAATTAGTTAAGATCCGCGTAATAAAATAAAATGTGCCTTATACCTAGTAGAGGAGCACTTCCCGCCCTCCCACAATTGTGTGTATTATCTACGACACCACAAACCTCAGCACCACTACTCCCACCACCTTGCTTCCTTATTGACCGGCTGACCCATTGCAGCTTAATTATCAGTTAGGCTATGTCGTTTACTATGGATAATTTTATTTTTAAGGTTATCATGAAGAGAAACACTGGGCCCTTTCCATAGCTTTCTGAGCGACCTTGAGCTTCCTTATATGGCCAGCAGTATAGAACCATGTCTAGGATCCATAAGTCATCACTGGCAAAACGCACTGGTTGTACAATCTCGTGTTCAAGTTTTGAGGTATACCTGAAGTTATAAGATTTGATGCTTGATTCAGAGATTAAAAGGTACTTATTTATTTTATACTTTTTTCTACTTATTATAAGGTACCTACGTACTTATTATAGGTAGGATATTAGTCAAGCTAGCTTGACTATCCTACCGTGTGGTTAGTGGTGATGAAGTCGAAGATCTTAACTTGAACGTACCTAATTCGTCTCCTGCTGCGTACAGCAAACGCATTTCAAAAGACCGTCGAAGTAAACCGTCTAGTATGAATGGCATATCAATAGCAAACTGTTATGACTACAGTACGATTAGGTAAACTCGACCGGGGAAGGACAACGCTCGCATTGAATATGTGTGTATGTAGAAATAAAACTCATCGCGACACTGACAAGAAAGGAAAGAACAACATCCGCCGGCCCAGCTAGTATATGCTATAATTGAAGTAACAAAAAAAAGACTGATACGCAGTAAAACATTCCAATATATAGTTGTACGCACAACAAACCAGGATCAAAAAAGGGAAACGTAAAAATAAAAATAAAACATTACGAAAAATCTACATAAAAGTATCTGTAAAGTTTTAATACATTATCATTATATCATAGAATACACGGTTGGTATATACTTTCCTTAAGGGAATGCTATAACTACACATTGGTATTATATAATAAAATATGAATGAAAATGCATCATACAACGTGTAAATGTATCATCATTTATACATTGTATTATCTCATTTATACTACATAGTTGTAAAATACCTAGACCAGCGACGGGGAATGTCAATTAGGGTGACATAAACACGTGCTTGTTACTGAGCTCCTCCTAAAGTAATAATAATAATTATTACTTTAGGATAATTATGAATTGTTTGTGTATGTTTACGCACATACACAAACAATGTAGTAGTAGTAGTAAACAATGAGTAAGTTGCACACGGAGAGTGACGTTGTGGTCTCGATCTAGAAATCAAAGTGCGTCGTACGAAATGATGCGAAATGCAAGTTCCAAGCCAGAACGGATCGCTAGTTTTGTATAAAAAGTTAGAATTTAAATAAATAGTAAAAGATGACGTAAAGGAACTAAAAATAATTTTCGCATAATATCTTAAAAATTCGGTGCTAAGACGTAGTTTACAGATGTATTAGCGATTCGTACCGGTGATTTCTAGATCTCGACAACAGCACCACCTGTCGGGTCCAATTGTCAATTTAAGCCATCCAGAGACGTGGGTCTCTGCATGGCTTAAATTGACAAACACGAACAGAAAAATTTCACTAACATCGGCCAGTCTATTTAGGAGTTCATTGACAAGCACACGTACGGAAAAATTATGTATATGAACATTAAAGCCCCAACTTTACCGCATGAAGCTATAATGCGGAAGTTATTTTATTCTTTTCAATTCTTGAAGTCGGCTTTACTTTTAATTAAGTCTAATTTCTGACCCTTTTGAGTAGACTAAGGAATATCGAAAGCTCATATGTCATCAAAATTTTTACATTAAAAACTTTATCCCCTATTTTTTCACCTTTAGGGATTGTAAATTTTATTTTTATTTTTATAGAACCCTCCTAAAGTACAACTGATTTAAAATAATAAAATAATCATTAAAATTGGTCCAGAATTAATGAAGATATTAAGTACCATAAATAAAAAAGAACATACACTCAAATTGAATTCCTTTTCCTTTTTTTAAAGTCTGCTAAAAATGGGAGCTCTGTTTCCTAAATTAAACATACATAGCAGAAAATATTGAATATCATGACAAATTTTATATCCGAGTTCAATTCTAATTTATAGTTTTGATTCAAGATTTGATCCCTCTCATAGTTAAAACGATTAAAATGTAAATTGTAAATCGAGATTTCAGTTTTACGTGGAGAATACGTAATGAGTGTATTACTCCCGGCTTTCCAAAATTAATAGGTTAAGGCGACACCGTCAAAAAGGACCTCCTTTCATCGAATAGTATAGGACTATGACACCACTAACGAAAGTGGGATTTTGATATAGGTAAATTCATGTCCTTATCTTGAATTTGATTGCTTAAAAACATGATTGTATAATTTTGACTCGATCATAATTATTTGCGAAAACACCTTTCTTTAAAAAATCACTATAGTTGAAATTATAACGAAATTATTTGATCTATATGCTTGGGAATAACTCAAATACATTCATAACACCATTATTCATAATTTACTTGCTCATTATTTTGATAACTTTTTTAAAAAATATTATTCTGACAATTTCTAAGCGCTTTTAATCGTCCCGGCCGCTACGCAATTTTAGACCTTATGACGGCGTTTCTTCAAGTTTTTATAGAAATTATGGGTATGTTCCGAAATACAACGCAGTGTACTGTCCAATGCAAATGACGTCATGAATCGACGCTATACTGGTGATTCGTTCCAAAACATTGGACAGTATATGACGTCATACTTTTGCGACATTTGGAAAAGTGTTGGCGATTATTTTGTCATTTTGTGCTACAAAAATCATTATATCCTCCTAATGGATATACTATTAATTATTCTATAATTTTTTGTATTTGAATAAATAGAAACAAATTCTGGCATGCTTCATTCGACAAACACACAATTAAAAATTGTTTTATTATGGCCGGATATCCGACACAACATGGCAGCGGCACGCTAGTACAATAAAGTGTCAAATGATGACGTCATTTGCATTGAACAGTGCACTGCGTTGTATTTCGGAACATACCCTATGTATTCACTCGGATCAGTACGGCGATAGCGTTTTCGATATGTCGTCTTAATATGTTGTAATGTTTTATTCAGTAATTTGATTTATTAATTTCAGCTGATATTGTGATGAAATTTTATAAATAGTAGAGCCCCTTTGCAGCTGTATTGATGTTGTATCACAAATGGGTCGTCTCGACCGGAGTACGACCACGCTCTCACAGAATACCAGCGTAAAATAGTAGATTAATGCTGATGTGTTTCGTGTGGTCAGTGTAGAGAACCGGAGACCCTTTTTATGTTGGAAACGAGGCATTCCATCCTTGACCTCACGGGTGACAACGCATGCATGCCTTTGTACAGTAGTGGACTTGTGAAGGGGTGTAAAAATAAATAAAATTACAGCCCATATACGTACCACTGCTTGCCACATGCTTCCGCTCATTTCTAAGAGAATTTTAGGGCAAGAAATTGTACGCCGCGCTACCTTCGAAATATTTTTTTTCTTATTTCTCTGACATGCAGGTTTCCTCGCGATGTTTTCCTTCACCTCCGAGCACGTGGTAAACCAGAATTTAATATTGCAATTAATAATTTCATTGGTACCTTCGGGGATCGAACCCGGTTTGCTCGCGTACAGTGAAATTTACAGCGAGCGCTAACCATGTGCGCTACCACGGCTCATCAGCGAGCTATTCCAGGCAACCAAAGTTGTAAAGGAATAAACCAGTGAATACTAGGTAGGTGGTGCAATATGAATATACATAATATAATATCAATACATGCATATATATATATATATATATATATATATATATATATATATACTCAAATAAGTAATAGTAATTCGGAACTCTGATAACACCTTGAGCCATACTGTGTATAGAAAAAAGACCCATACAGATAGATATTTAAACGGTGGTTCTCACCACAATTCTTCACGGTTAGCTACCGTGGGTAAATCTTTGTTTTAGAGAGCACGTGGGATCCGCAGTAAACACCTGGCTTCCGAGTTCCAACACGTCAAGCAAGTTTTGCATGACAAGCTTCGGGTCCTGCACCTACGTCACAGTGAATGAGTGACACGGCCACAGTCGAGCGTGTACCTGCTGTACTGCCATATGTTTAGAGGAGTCACTGACAAGATTAACTACATCTTGAAGCGCGCTTCCATTAAAACATACTTCAAGCCGCCGAAGAAAATTGTTCAGTTTTTACCATCAGGCAAGCGTAACGTCCCTCTGCAAGACGCAGAAGTGTACAATCTTGGTTGTGAATGTTGTCTCTCCTACATAGGACAAACTATAAGATCAATTAAACCCCGCGTTAAAGAACATATAGCTGATGTGAAGAATCGACGCTCCGGGAAGTCTGCAGTCTGTGAACACATATAGGATCGCCCCCGTCACTACATCAGATTTGATATACCACAAATCCTCGCTAAATAACACCGATTCCTTCCAAGGATGATTCGCGAGGCTATTGTAATTAGAAAATATCCTAATTTTAATAGAGAAGATGGCTGGGTGCTACCATCTGCTTGGGATCCTATAATTAATAAAATTACAACCCAACCCAAGCATACAACTGCAAGACTTCAAGATGCGTGCTCTCTCAATCACTGACCAGTCTATATTATGAGCTTCTTCACAAAGTTGGTACTTACCCATTACTCCAAAATTACGTCGCAGAACTAATTTATTTTTGGTTTGATTTTAGGAGGGCGTAGTTTATACGAAAGGAAAATTAAATCGTGATAAGAGATAGCATCAGCAGGACACTGCCCGTGCTTGAAAACTGGATTTAAAGATGACACTATTATTAAGTCAAGAAGGGAAGGAGTACAGAAAGGAAATTTGTGAGTAGCAGCAAAGGGTAGGATTTGCATATTACACGCTTCAATTATAGACTCCAGTTTTATAACCAGATTGTCGCCATTAAGTAAACGGGTGTTAAAGTCATTCATCAAATTGGTATGACTATACGTAGATACTAGTGATTCTAAAAGAGATTCGAAAGTAAAATAGTTTGTTGATACAGAGAGTCTGTAGAAAACTCCAAGTAGGATTTTATACTGAGACAGGACCTCAACTAGCAAATACTCAGCAGAATCAACAGGAGGTGGTTGACATGACGAACTAACAATTTTGAATGGATAGAAGCATCTTTGATAGATCGCCAGGTCCCCACAACTGTTGAAATATAATACATGCTACCTTTTTTTGCTAACTTTTTACATCATATTATATTAAACAAATAAATTATATCCTGTAGCTCTCTTCCACTCTTTTATGATACAAGGAATAACGTTGCTTTGTTCATTCAAAGTTTTAACCAAAAGCGGAAGTTCTTTTAATAGCTCAGTTCACCACATAAAGATTGATTACATTCCCGGGATAGCCTTGCGTTAAATACGCCACACTAACTTCGAAAGCCACTATGCCTACCATATATCAAAGCTTTATGTTCTTGGTCATTACGTAAGGATAGAAGTGAAATTTATGATTTTGTTTTTTTTTCTTTCCCTACTTCACGTGTCTAAATTTGATTTAAATTATATAATGATATACATTATTTAATTATATTTGTCATTACAGTAAAATACATATTACTTTTAAAAGAAACTTAAGGAAAAATATGTCTTATCTATCCCGTTCCGTTTAATATTTATTACTATAAAAAAATATTCCTTATTTACTGTTATTGGTCTAAATCAGGTTTTATTATGTAAAATAAGGACGATAAACGAGCACACAGTCCATCCGATGGTGCGTGGATGCAGAGATTCATAAACATCTACATTTATTCTCGACAAAAATCATCTTTCTTTATTTCTTTAAAAATTCGGATGTGTTGTTACCTCTGAGGACTAAGATGGATTGCCTCATTTCCAGTAAGAAGACTCTATGGTTCTCTACACGCACCATACGAACACAGCAGCATCAATCTGCTATTTAACTCTGGTATTCCGTGAGAGCTTTGTCCTACCCAGGTCGAGCGGACCCATTCGTGCTACAACCATAATGTAACTGCAGTATGACTCTTCCACGTTAAAAATCTTACATACTACTTTTCGGTAGGTAATCGTTACCAAGCTATTTCTAATAAACAAGTAACAAACATGATTGTATGCTGTTATTTAAAAAAAAGTTTAGCTGGGTTTTTTGCTGCTTCTTCCCAGGACAGAGGTTTTTTCCGAAGCAGTGGTTATTAAACAAAAGAGTGACTTTTAACAAGTACTACATATTTATAATTAGAGCAGTGGTAGCTCAGTGGTTAACGCTCGCTGTAAATATAACAGAACGCGAGTAACCCGGGTTCGATCCCCGCCGGCACCAATGAAATTGTTAATTGCAATTTTAAGTGCTTATTTACCACGTGCTCGGCGGTGAAGGAAAACATCGTGAGGAAACCTGCATGTCTGAGGAATAAGAAAAAAAAATATTTCGAAGACACGTGGAGTTCGTTAACACGCATTTGGGCAGCGCGGTGGACACTTCCTTGCCCTAAACCCTCTCAGAAATGAGGGGAGGCCTGAGCCCAGCAGTGGGACGTATATAGGCTGTAACTTTTACTTTTTTTACATATTTATAATTTACATTGAATAAAAACGTTTCTTTTTCTGTTTCTTTACTGAAGGCAGCATTTAAATAGAAATAAAAATGCTACATATTTATTGTTGAAAAAGAAATAAAATGTTTTGAATTCGCATCAATATAACGTACGACGAGATTGTATTTTATTCATTTTATTGAAATATTTGTTGAGACAAAGGAAATTACTTATCTTTTCTAACTGTAACTAGCCTTTGTCAAAAAAAGAAATATTTTATAACATGTCTGTTTGCATTTCATTCATTACAAGGGTAGAGCTCGCCTTTTGGTTGTTTTAAGAACATTCCAAATAAAACTTACAAATTTAGTATTGATATCTTTATATTATTTTTAATGGGAGAAAGAGCATATTGTAAACTAGTGACCCGCCCCGGCTTCTCCTGTATAAGATCTATTAATATGACGATATTTAGGTTTTAGATACACAAAGAACATTTTTATTTTATAAATTTTTCGTATTTAAAAAAATCATTCAGTTTTACGGATAAAATATAGCCTCTATCAGTACGACCGCGGCACAAGTGACGGAGTAAGAATATCCAAGCAGCGTCTTCCTAATAACGACTTAAAATAAAAATAAAAACTGCGATTGCAAACCCGTTGGCCAAGCATGATAACAATTGTATATATCCCCCCGGTGAGGCAATGTATGGAGGACGCCTATGTTCTGCTGTGGACTTGTGATGGGCTTTAGTCAAGCAGAGTAGTAATGACGTCACTTGCTAAAGACTCACACAGAAGTTTCATTTTCGTGGTAATTCTATTTTGACCTTACAAATAATAGCGAAGGGTCAAAACTGAATTCCGTACTTCAAAGTCTAACAAATGTAACACGATATAAGAAAGCTTCTGGAAGCCATGGAAAGGGCTCACTAATGGATTCCGAACCACTGTTGTCACTACAATCAAGGTAAATAATATGTGGGCCTTTACCTCATCGCTTGTATCCATTCTTTTGGCATTTATTTCGTTTGGATTTGTTATTAAAATGTTAATAAATTATTCTAGGTAATTTTTAAAGATACTATACTATATTGTAGCAGCCAGGCTAACCAACCCTAAATAATATAGGTATAGGTACCCTGCTGCTACCATAACACAGAAGGCGAAGAAAACATTTATTTTCTAACTATCCCCGGCTACTGAGATACTGCGGGCTGCATATCGATGCGATATAATTTGACGTATATATTTAACGTTCTAATAAAGAAACAAGAAACAGCCGCAAATATTATTCAGCGCCACATCGTCTTTACGCGCCGCTATCGTCATGTATCCGACGACCATTTTTGAGCCGTTTCTTCAACGCCGCAGCTCGCTACTTCTTGCTGTTCCGGAGCTGTGTTCCACGCTGCCGCTGCTCGCCGACTAAGCGCGCGAGCTTTTTTTTGCGCCCGAAGCAAATATGGGCAACCCTCCGGAAAGCGGGAGAGGGAGGTGGGTAATGCTCATAGCATACCACGCAACCAGCTGTGTGGTTATGTGGAGACTTTTACCCACTAAACCCCACCTTTTAGGGACTGGCTTAACGGTCTAACTAGAGATCTCTAAGCCGTATATGGACGCGACCCTCCTTGGCAGAAAGGAGGGCGCAAAGGCGCGCGCGCCGGCCTGCACAACTTTTATAGCCCAGTCCTGCAACGTAGCTACGAGGAGATATACACGAGTCTCACGCGAGCAAATGGAACGCACATAATATTTGTATTTTGATTAATCTATATTGGTCATAATGTATGAATTGTAATTGGCTAGGCAAATAAAAATTGTTACTATTGGTAAACTAACGACGTAGCCGGACATATAAATATAGGCAGGGTTGATGTAAAATATATTCCATATTCAATATTCCACACTTCATACTCCATTCGTCTGCACATCAAAAAAGTAGTTTCATTTCTCCGCCACTAAAACGCTAGGAGTCTGTTAATAGTGGACCTCATATCACCACTATTACAACATATTTTAAAAACTAAAAACAAAAAGAACGTTTGTTTTTAGGTTTTACGCAAATTATATAACAAAATGGCTTATGACTGTAATTTTATATTGACGTGTGAGCAATAAATTTATATACTTACAATTTAAAAAAGGAACATACAACTTATACCTACATAGATTAAAGCGTAAACAGTTTTTAAGGTTTGTCGTAGCTTCAACAACTATAGAAAATGACTACACTCAAAAGCCAAATTTAATTTTTTTTAATTATAAAACCGGCCAAAAGCGTGTCGGGCCACGCTCAGTATAGGGTTCCGTAGTTTTCCGTCCGTCACAATAAGTGTTCCCACTTATGAATTTAAAGATGGGCATCCATTATGTTCGCGCTCCTGCAACTGCTCCCGGTAGTGGGTGGGTGTTTCCATCCAAGTTCAAAATGATTTTCCTAGAAAGTCCTTATAAAGTTCTTCTTTTCAGATTTTTTTCATATTTTCTAAACTTATGGTTCAAAAGTTAGAGGGGGGGACACATTGTTTTTTACTTTTCTATCGATTATTTCCGAAATTATTGAAATTATCAAAAAATGATTCTAGTAAACCCCTATTCATTTTTAAATACCTTTCAAACAATATATCACACGTTAGGATTGAAATTAAAAAAAAATCACCTCCCACTTTACATATAGGGGGGCTACCCTAATAAAACATTTTTTTCCAATTTTTATTTTACCACTTTGTCGGCGTGATTAATACACATATTGGTACTAAGTTTCAGCTTTCTAGTACTAACTGTCACAGAGATTAAGCGATGACGGACAGACGGACAGACAGACATGGCGAAACTATAAGGGTTCCTATTTGACTACGGAACCCTAAAAAGGGGCTCACTTTTACTCCCTCCACTTGTAGCTTGAGGGCAAAGATGAGGTTTACGTTGGAGCGAGTTTGCCCATGAGAAGCCTGTTAACGCACCTTGACGAGATTCAGGTTATAGTCACTCGGAAAAACAGACGCTGGCAGGCATTCCACTCCTTGGCTGTGCGCTTTATGAAAGATGACTTACAGCGCTAGTGCGAATATTCGCAATATCAACCAAGTGTGGATGGTAATCTGTAATACGTCTGGTACTCCAATAGGAGAATTAACATGGTGTTATGAGATTATGGAGCTCATAGGCACACTCTCCGAAGAACACTCTGTAGAAGACCGACAAACGAGCAACTTTGTGGTGGTGAGCCAAGCTGTGAAGCTTAGTTTCCACTAGCTTTTTGTCACCGATAAGCCCCTTGGCTCTGCATTGCACTGAGTCGAGTGCGACAAGTAGATATTTTGCTGAGCTATCCCAAAGGTAATTACAATACTCAATGCGTGTTCCGACTTGAGCTTTATATAAAGTAAGAAACTGCCCAGACGTGAAGTATCACTTTAACTTGTTTAAAATAGCCAGTTATTTGGCAGCAGTTTGTGCTTTCGACTCAATGTGAGCGCCAAAGTTGGCGCTAACATTGCCGAAATGTATGCCGGTATGCCGGGAAGCTCAAGATGATGAAAGTAATATTCAGATCGAACGGACTCCGTTTTGCGGAGAACAGAAAGGCCTGCGTTTTCGCGGCGTTGAAAGTAACCAAATTGTCATCACCTCATTGGGAGACAAGACTTAAGGTCGCATTTATTCGTTTTTCCATAGCCACTCTGAGTAAACGTATTAATGTGCCTCCATCTGTTGCGCCGGACATAAATCTCTTAGTGACTGTGCTGTCATCTACATACCCAACAATACCTGGTAGAAGTAAGCCATTGGCAGGTAAAGAGTCGCAGAGAGAACACACCCCTGAGGAACCCTGGCATTAATATGTATTACTACTTATGAGCAAAATAGCTCAAATATAACAATGATACATTTCTTGAAATATATTTACTGTAAATGCGTTGTTATATAGAGTTTGTTTAATTTTATAGTCTGCCTGTCTGTCAAAAATGCAGAGTAAAAAGTTCAATTCAAGAAAGTACCTAGTAATATAGATATATTACTACATTTATAATACTTATACAAGAGCAATAGTAATAAGTAAAATCATAAAAAGTAAAACCCGAGTTCGAACCACACCGGCACCAATAAAATTGTTAGTCTAGATGCCTATGCCCACGGACGTTTACAGGCTGTGTCTTTAAAAGTAAAATAACAATAATATATGGACCTCAGCTGGGTATATACATTCTCATATTTGGAGCGATGAAGAGTTTATGCCTTTGACGCGCTGTCTTGACACATTTGTTCCTTATACTATTTAAAAATTTGGATTTAGTAATAAAATGTATGTTTTTAATGTATTATTATTCGCTAAAGATATTCTACAAAACCTTTCTACAGGTGGGGAGGGGTTAAATGTATTATTATTATAATGATTTCTTACTATTCTTATGAAGGTACTCCGGGTTTAACAATGACATCGGGACGTCAGTCATCTCAGTCCCCCGTGACCATGGGTGCTGGAAAGCGCCCGAAACGTCGGGAATTAAAAATAAAAAGTAAAAATAAACGCGATAAAATCCGTAAAAGTAGTTTTAATCATGTATTATTATTATATTTAATACTTACATGTTGAAATAATAACATGTATGCTTACAGTTTTAAAACAAGGGTGCAAATTTTGCTTGAAAAGTATTGTACTCGTATTTAGACGCATAGCCCAATCCACTGGGTATCAGTTACCACAACCGTTACAGCCTATTAGAGGCCACCGCCGACCAATAGAAAATTCAAACTCTTAGAGGATGAAATATATTGTACCAGTTTTTACGAAACTTTTTTACGGGACTAATTCATATTTATATTTTTTTTTAAATAACTTTTCTAACTTAAAAATTAAAACAAATAATTTTGGATTAATATAATAAAATACGATTAATTTCTATTTAGTGAAAATTTTACCCTAACCTGTTAAGACTAAGGAACAAATTTTGCTTTTAAAAAAAGGATTTTAATTGCATGGTGATGGAGATATTTTTAAAATGAAGTTATAAATAATAGACATTTTAGAACTTTACCAAAACTTGCCCCTATTTACCTCTTTAAATGTGGAGCATTTTTGTACAAAACACTAAAGTTTTCCCTAAAAACATAGGTTATATTTAAAGGTTTTGAATATAATTTTTCTTCATTTTTGAATGTGTTGCATTTGTAATTTAAGTATTTGAGTATTTAAGTGTAAAGTGTTTTGAGCATTGAAAATACTTTAATTTTTTTATTTTCTTACTGTTTCCAATATACGCATCAAAATATCTTTCAGGACGAATCTCGGTCATAGTAGCCTGTATCAACGTAGACTTGCCATCTATGCAGGAAATTGAGACATTATGTACGAACCATTACGTACGAACTATTCGGTAAAAAGTGTTCTATAATACGTACGTAAGTACCAAGAGAGTACCTACAAAATAATTTTATGACGCAGGACAGCACACTTTCTATTCCGTCACTCTTATAGCCTGATGGGATAGTAATCCGACACAAATATAGAGAGATCTGACGCAGGACTAAGTGCTTGGCGTGTTTTTGAGGGACAGGGATGAAACACCGATAAAATCCCGACTACGGGTTGCTACTGAGAATTTCTTGTTAAGTCAACATACTTTCCTCGTTTGAGTTTATTTTATTTTTTCATTTGTTTGCAGGACTATACGTAACATAGATATTTACGTAATTTCATTTTGTTAGTGTATTAAGATACTCAATTTTAAGTGGACATTGTAATGTTTTCATTTCAAATATATTTTTAATATTAATTTAAATGTGGTGCCTCATACTGTAGAACCAATAAACGTTAATGGAGCTTTCTTATTTAGAGCAATCCTTAGCCATTGTATGGGAACCAATTATTGTCTAGAGAAATTCGGGAGCAAATTTTGGATTACTACTTGTACTACTACTTGAGTAAGAAGTAACCTTCTATTTTGCCAGAACAGCCTACAACAGAATGAACGCGAAATAAACATATGAATGGTTTCTCTTTTTAATAAACGTAGATAAAGGTTAACGTGTTTTGTGCCTTATTGATCGGAAATTCGCAAAATCTCATTTCCTGTGACGCAATAATTATATATTCCATTAAAAATATAGAATGCAAAGACGTCAATATTCTCGATAAAGCATCTTTTGTTATGATACTTAATATTTCGCTTAAATGCAAGAATTTTCTTTTTGACTGGGGATTGAGGTGTGGGGTGTCAAGTGGCAGTCCTTTCTTCATTCTAAAGTAATGTAATTTTTTATATTGTAATATTTGACTTCTATAAACGAATATCTCACATATTAGTTTTTGAAAGTAATATTGTTAAATTCTTTAGATATTGCTTTTTTAAGTTCCATAGGTTTGATGACAAAAATCTTGTAACGACTGCTATCTTAGTATCCCTAATAATGTTTTATAGATTGACTCATCCCATAAAGTTCTACTAGTGTATGCCTAAAGGGTCGAAATTCAACAATGATTCAATTATTTTTTTTGGAATAAAGGTGACAAACTAGCCCACAGTCTATCCGATGGTAAGTGGATAGTGTAGCCTACAGATATCTACAATTATCCTCATTTAAGAATCAAAATGCAGATACGGAGAAATTCGGGTGTATTATCACCCCTGAGGACTAAGATGAAATGACTGGCTTCCAGTAAAAGGGTCTCCAGTTCTCCAAATTCACCATACGAAACACAGCGACATTAAGCTGCTGTTTTACGCTGGTATTCTGTAAGAGCGTGGTCCTTCCCCGGTCCAACCGACCCATTCCTGCTACAACTAATGTAGCTGCAACGTGGCTCTACCACTTAAAATAAAGTTTGTAAGAAATTATTTGTTACAAAATTAAAGTTTTAAAAGTAAAAACGACTTTAACAAAATTAAAAGAATAAAATAATTTCCAAATAATATAATGACATCACTACGAATCCGTAACGAATTTCGTTAACGGCAACTATAATGTATATATAGTTCCGTGGAGACTAGCCATCTGCGCGGGATAGGAGTATAGTGCCCCTATGTATGCGGAAGCACAGATGTACTCTCTATTCCCTCAATCGAGACCAATGGTTTTAAAGGCTTCCCCAGGCATGTGAAGGAAACACTGCTAACTTCCTGACTCCTAGCTGCTACTGAAAATTTCTTGTTAGAAAAAACTAATCTTAGCCAGACCTCGGATTCGAACCCAAGACCTCATGATCAGAAAGCGTGCTTACGATCACTAGACCGAGGAGGTGTATTTAATATCATGGTAGATAATTAGATGTTGTCGTGTTTATTATAACCCTACACATTTCTGAAAATATGAGTAATCATTATGTGAAGAAATTGGTTTGAAATCAAAACAAAAGTATGTAACAGATGTCCATCCCTTATCTGAACCTTTTGTGAACTCCAATCGAATATTATTCCCGCATTCAATATAAAATTGCTCTCGAACTTCAAAGCTTTACTGTTGTAACTGAATATTGGATAGCTTTTGAAGCCGCTCAAAGGGTATCGCTAATGGTCTCAGAGAAGAGATAATAATTATATTATATGGAGTGAAATATGTGGGTTGCTGAGCAAGTGCAAGAGTGTATTGATTGCTTATTATTATACATAATAATACATAGTATTATTATACATAATATATATTTGTAAATAAATTGAAGTGGCAGAAGAATTTACATTCCACCTGATGATAAGTGGCCATTAAACCAACTTCAAATAAAGAAGGCTACAGATGTGTTTTCACCTCGGAGGAATGAGGTGAAATGGCTCACAGTCTGTAATTATACTGGCTCTCAAACTCTTCAGACCAAATCACATTCACACACTGCAGATTAGCTGCAGAAATAGGAAGGAGTGTGGAAAGTATTGCACTAAGCTCAATGCTTAATTACCTCATAAGTGTCTGTTCAATAGTGAATTTTTATTCAATATAAATTACTAACGGTTCTTTAAGCTTGGCCGGCCAATTGTAAACGATAACTGTAGCAGCTTGGGATTACTTAATTAGGTATATTGGACTGTATTGAGACTCAAAATCACCCTGAAACCTTCAGTTACCGCAGACACAAAAAAATCAAGAAAATAATAAGCTACTCAAGGTATTTCAAAAAAAAATAGTTTTTACGTTTAACTTTAAGATCATACTGCGTAGATCGGAACAAAAATTAATAATTTTAATCTGGAGGTAGCCGTGGTTAACTATGACAATGGGACGTGGAACGCCTCAATACCCTTCGTTACCATGGGTGCTTTAAAGTGCTCGAAAAGTCGGGAATATAAAATAAGTTAAAATAAGCGACAAAATCCGTAAAAACTATGTAGTTTTATGTAAATGTGTAGTGTTCGCGTAAATTTAAGCGTAAGATCAGCAAAACGTTGACCTCTCTTGGTAGCTTCCTCTACATGCTAGAATACACTAGTAATTAGATTGTACACGGTACACTCTGGAGTAGTCCTTTTTAAAGGTTTTGGAAAAATATTCACATCACGATAATAAAAAAGATGTACACCACCGGCTTCCTACTTTCCTACTTTCTTTTTCTTTTTTTGACAGATTATTGCAGCGTGCTATGCGTCGAAATGTTGCCACTAGGTTCAACCGGTCCACAGATCGCAGGAGATCATTGCGCCTCTGTATTATATTTGCGAGTTGCAGTTTATTATTGAAAAATGACAATGTATTACAATACAAATGTATATTTTTTACTATTATATCTTCTATTACTATTATGTATTATCTTTTATATAAAGAAAGAAATATGAATTGTAATTTGGTCGTTTCTCAGTAACCGAACGTTTCATTGTCTAAAACGCAAAATCACCGTATATAATTTTCTCTTTTCAAGCTCTTTGAAAATAGCATTGTCAAAATACTCGAGTAAGCAAACAAGGCGGCTGAAATACTTCATTACATCTTCTCCATTAATTGTTAGTGAATTTATTAATGAAAACCGACGCTGTGGAATATTGTGTAGTAATGATAAAGCTGAATTCTACTTTAATTTTGTGGTTGAATACAAAACACTGGCACGGCACTAACTTATAATGCAATTCAAGTTTGGGATAACAATTGAATATTTAATAGCACCATTTAATCTTCAATGTATTTCGCTTGTGGCACGACAGCGCCGCTACAAACACAACATGTTCATTTAAGATGTTCGTATTATGTATAATGTAACTACTCTTAGTTACCCCAGTATTCCGGTTTTTAAGATAGGCGACAGCTCGGTTTTTTTTTTTTTGAAATTACATTTAGATACAAATTACATACTGATGAATAATATTTTTTGATCTTATTGACATCATAGAAAAAACTGAACTGGTTATTTGAATAAAAAATCATGAGTGTTTTACATATTTTAATAAAAATTTCGTATTTTTAAAAAATACTAAAAAAAGGCTCGAAATAATAGATTTTCTCACAATAGAAGGGAACTTGAAAAAGAAAGGAAAAAAGTCGGACCGAAGATGGGACGCGAACCAAGGCATTACGATTTCGCGACAGCTCGATATTCACTTGAGCTATTACGATCATCAATAAATTTTTTTATTGATGATCGTAATAGTACTGCTACAATATAAGAAGGTATAATTTACCTTCTTATATTGTAGCAGTTTTTCATTGCCTGAAAACACGGACAAAAAATATTTTCTAAAAATAAATCCTAGCTAGATCGATTTATATATATATATATATATATACATATATATATAGCTCGTTTAAGGTGCAGGATACGCAATGCACAATGACATTTTACATAACATTGCTTGGCGAATTTAACAAATAAAAAATAAGAAATTTACATCTAAATTACCTTATACTTTACTATCATAAATGTAAATATTATAGTAAAGTATTAATTTAGATGTAAATTAGTTAAAACAATGAGAATTGATAATTAGTAAATAACCAACTTACAGATGAAATTTTATGCCTTTATTAGTTGAATTACACGTCCTTGATGAGTTCTTACTACTTTTTTTTACTATTATGCTGCAGTTAATTCTTTATAATAACATAAATTCAAGTACGACGTTCCCCGCGCAACTAAATCACAAAATGGTGAATCATATTCGTCAATACATAATAGCGGCCACAAGGTCACGCGTCTATGCGACTTCTATTGTCTTATTATTACGTTTTCTGTGGCGACACCATTCCGTTTCGCTTACCGACTCGGAAAGTATAGAGTAATCATTATGAATAGAGAGACTGTATAGTTTATCTTACTTATAAAAGGAATAATAATAAATGATTTCGTCTGGAGCTAGCTCACGAGGTAATTAACATGTGTGAATAACAAATTATTCATGTGGTCGTTTCAGCGAACAGCTAATCCCGGTCACCCTCTTGGGTAATCTAAGGCAACTGGGACTCCGTGAAGGACCGCTCCGGGTTCAAATGTATCTAAGGGTTTGAATTTTCTAAAATCCTTTCTTAGTGGATGCCTTCGTAATAAATGAAATTGTCAGGATATCCGCTTCTACCGTGTAGTAGCGGTCTAAGAATATCCACTACCCCATAGCATACCGTGGGCAGCAGTGTCTTCCTAATTACGACTAAAAATAAATGTTTGCGTCTGCCAACTTGTTATCAAGAAATGCTCAGTAGCAGCCCTTAGTCAGGATTTTATCGGTGTTTCATCCCTGTGCCCCAGAAAGCAGGTCAAGCACTTGTTGTTGCGTCTGATCTCCCTATATTTGTGTCGAACTACCGTCCGATTTTAATATAAAATTATTTGTACTAATTTTTAAGTTGGAAAATTTATTTAAAACGATTTTCATCATACAAATATGAATTCGTCCTGTTAAAAAATTCGTAAAAACTAGTACAACATTTTTCATCCTCTAAGGGTTTGAATTTTTTAAAATCTTTTCTTAGTGAATGCCTTCCTAATAAAAGGAATCGTCCCAATGTCACGCTTCTACCATGTAGTAGCGGTGTAAAAATATCCATTTTATACGTGGTAGAGCCATTTTATCATCTCATGAGTCGGCTCAACCGGGGAAGGACCACGCTCTCACAGAATACCAGCGTAAAATAGTAGCGTAAAACTGCTGTGTTTCGTACGGTGAGTGTAGAGAACCGGAGACCCTTTTTAGGAGGCATTCCAACGTAGTCCTCACGGATGACAGCGTATCTGCATTTTGACTTGTAATCGAGGATAGATGTAGATGTCTATGGGCCACAGCAACCACTTACCATCAGGTGGGCTGTGTGCTCGTTTGTCATCCTATCTTATAAAAAAAAACGACCACCACCCCATATCATACCGTGGGCAGCAGTGTCTTCCGACTTTCTTTTACGACTAAAAATAAATAACTGCGGTTGCTAACCCTCTTGCCAAACGTGGCAACTATGATAAATATCCCCCCTATGAGGTAATGTATGGGGAGACCTATGGCCAGCAGTGGACTGTAATAGTCTGTAACGGTTTCGGTAACGGATATCTAGTGGATTCGGCTGTGCGTCTAAATACAATATTTTTCGTAGAAAATTTGCACCCTTGTTTTAAAACTTTAAGCGTACGTGTTATTATTTTCAAGTATTAAATAGATTCAATCTCCCCTTTACGTACTTTACTTTACTTTTTAATTCAATAAATTGCTCTCTTAACAATATAAGAATGCCTATACTTAACCGACGGCTATATATATGGTTTTATTTTTTAGTTATTGCCGATGTATATATGGTTTGACTATGTTTGCATTTTTAACAAGGTGCTATTTAACAAACTCTATATCACAACGCATATAAAGTAAATGTATATTAAGAAAGGTAACGATAATGCACTAGAGCTATTTATCTTATGATTAATGAATAATAAAATCATGAGCAACTAAAACAACTCACTTCTGTGTATCGTCTTTTTCGAATAAAAGTTAGAAAATTACATTTGCTGATATAATAAAATCGTTGCGCTACAAAAGTGTCTGATATGATAACTCGTGTATCATAAAACCATACCATTCTTTTAAAGAGCTACAGTGCCATCTATGTAAAATAAAAGTGATAAGTTGATTATTACACTAAAATAAAAACTATGATATTTAGATTATAACGGATAGGAATCCAGCTCTTATGACAGATAGCGTGAGGATACATATTTATTATAAAGAACAACCCCTATGTGTAACACTGTAGTGGAAATCCCATCCAAATCCGTTCACTGGTTTTTGCGTGATGCATGTCCAGACAGACGGACAGACAACGTTTCCAAAAAAATTGTTTCGCCATTTGTATCGATAATAATTATACCTCAATTAAAATTACAAAGAAAACAAAGAAAATATTAAATGTACAGTAATCGCCGTGTTCAGGTTTTATTATAGTAAAATATTTTTTTATATATTTATTTTACTTTATTCAAATAGATTTGTACATGTTTATCATTTTTAGGGTTCCGTAGTCAACTAGGAACCCTTATAGTTTCGCCATGTCTGTCTGTCCGTCTGTCCGTCCTCGCTTAATCTCTGTGACCGTTAGCACTAGAAAGCTGAAATTTGGTACCAATATGTGTATTAATCACGCCGACAAAGTGGTAAAATAAAAATTGGAAAAAAATGTTTTATTAGGGTAGCCCCCCTATATGTAAAGTGGGAAGTGATTTTTTTTTAATTTCAACCCTAACGTGTGATATATTGTTGGAAATATATTTAAAAATGAATAGGGGTTTACTAAAATTATTTTTTGATAATGTCAATAATTTCGGAAATAATCGCTCCAAAAGTAAAAAACAATGTGTGTCCCCCCCCCCCCTCTAACTTTTGAACCATAAATTTAGAAAATATGAAAAAAATCTGAAAAGTAGAACTTTATAAGGACTTTCTAGGAAAATCATTTTGAACTTGGATGGAAACAACAGTACCCACTACCGGGAGCAGTTGCAGGAGCGCGGAGCGCTGCTGGAGCGCGAACATAATGGATACCCACCTTTAAACTCATAAGTGGGAACACTTATTGTGACGGACGGGAAACTACGGAACCCCACACTGAGCGTGGCCCGACACGCTCTTGGCCGGTTTTTATTTATATATAAACATATACATACATACAGGCCAACCGGATGACAAAACTACATAAATATTCTAGAATGATATCTCTAAGTTCTGTAGGTTGTACACTAATAACCTGTGGGCTATGGACATTATCTCCATTGACATGAACTAGTCACAACTCGGCTAAAATAACATTATAATGTTTTTGATCACTTTCGACCATAGCGACAAATTCAACACATTATCGACAGTTGCAACTACACTGAATGAATAATGATATGAGTATATGATAATGATAGATAAAAATACACTTAATGTAAATCTATGACGAGGCCATAGAGGATAGTAATATATCGTACAGGGGAGGTTTATGTTTAGCAGTGGACATGACGTGGGCTATTATGACTGATGAAGTATCTAAATAGGCTCATAAAAACATATTTTTAAGACATATGTATTGGGCATATTTTATTTTTAATTATGCGGCTGTCGTCTCTTTTCTCAATTCAAAATTTTCAAAGAATAAATAGGTAATGATGACCAATGCAGACAATGTAACAGAAAAGACTAAGAAGAAAATAAATTGGGCACTTTGTTTGAAGGTTGTTTGACCGTGGAAGAAAAAAGGGAGATCTGCCCCTGGGTAAGGTATTTTATATAAACCGCAGTACTTTGGAACCTTGATAACGTAATTTAGGCTTCGGTGCGTTTTGCTTGTGGTGCGACGTCAGCGCTGCCCCAATTGTGACAACAAATGCCAATGATAAAACGTTGCGAATGGTTGATTTTTAAAGAATTTTTAGCAAACAACGAACAAAATAACCATAGACAACTGAGTTTGAAAAAAATTTAGATACTAAATATAAATTTGTGGTACCTACTACGATAAATTATGAAATAAATTTCCTAATATATGATTCAAACTACTTTTACGGAATTTATCGCGTTTATTTATGTTATTTTTAATACACACACAGACTTCAAAACACAAGTTCATTCTGCGTAGATCGGACCAAAGATAATAATTAAAAAGCTGAAGGTACTCCGGGTTAACTTTGACATGCATGGTATTTCGAATGCGTAGAAAACGGGCAAACAAAAAAATGAGTATTCATTTTTAAAAACCTTCTGGAGCACACGCACAACAACTCACCAAACTTTAATCGTAGCTATTTAAACAACATTATATTTGTTGAAATTCTGATAGTGGTAGGCAGGAGCAAGCTAAAAAGTTTACGTTATTATATTTATGCATTTGAAGAATTAAGTTATTAATATTTGGTTATGTAACTAGGTTTTTGAATATTAAACTTTAAAAGTTTTTAAAATATTTAGCCATAAATATGACTAATAAAGTTCTTTTTGCAAGTAAATGTATTTCGGCCCAAATCGCATCCTGGAATATGAACGCAGTGTGACCTGCGTACGAAAAAATGTATTTCCATTTGATGGTATATACTGGCAGAGTTCATTTATATAAATCAAGAAGATACATGGACCAAGAACACTGCCCCGCTATACTCTGCAGGTGGTCGTATCGATCGATCGTAAAGGACTGCTAACATAAAACTATTTTACGGATTGGAGCTAGAGGAGTAAACCACGTATAGCAATTATTTCAAGCTTCTTTATTAATAACATGTCAAACGTTTTAGCTAAGTCCAAAAAAACACCTACTCATTTACGGCTAGTAATATTCTGCACATTTATAGTGTTGAAACCATATTATTGCAATTCGGGAAGGATCATTTCTTGCGTTAGATATTTCATTAAACAATTGTTGATAAGCTTTTCAAGTACTTTTGATAACACATTCAAAACTAAAACTTGGGCGATAATATTCGACACAATCTCTTCTCCCGTTTTTCTGAAAGGGATGTATTATTCCATTCCAGCCTTTAGTAAACGTTCCTAAAGTTGTATGCAGGCATTTTCTTATTTCTGAGGATATATAGAAATTACACCTCCGCGTTAGTCTAATGCTTGGGAAACTTTTTGGAAATTACTGAATTACTGATTTTTTGGCTTGACCCGAGATTTGAATCCAGGACTTCATGATCAGCAGTTGCTCTACACAATCACATCAACGAGGATGCTCACGTATTGTGTATACAACTACCTACCCTTGAGGTACCACGTTTGTGTTTACCTGATATTATTCCTCTTGTATTTATTCATACCGCCGTTATAAAGGACTCATTGAAAGTTGTTAGGCATTTTAGTCAAGCGTAAAATAATCGAGTGAAACCAGCAGTCAAAGAAAGCAACGCCGTACAGATAACTCAAACGCGGTGCGAGTTCATTTCAGATTTTACGAAAGCGGTCGACAACCGCAAATTCTGAAGGGGAACGTGAGACAACTTTTAATTAAATACTAATACTATTCACGAGGAAATTAACAATTAAAATAGGGATGGGAAAGTTCGATAAGTTTTTTCGTACTTCCTTTCGGTTTAGTTAAAATATTTAAGACGGATTTCATATATATCCGTGTTTTCTTAATCGTTTTTATGTTAAAATTAAAATTTATTCTCCTGTTTTTTTTTTTTGATTTTTATTTATTACCCCCATGAATTCACTGCTTAGTATTTTTTTATTATCCATTCATTACAGCCTATAAAAATTCATATTAATATTATAGGCCTCGCCCATAGACTGACATTGCTTGGGAGGCGTGTTTTTTATTGTGCAAGCAGCTTTGTAATCCATCAAAATATTCGGATCTTGCAAGTCCAGTGTAACTAGTTTTATCTAGTAACTAGTGTTAGATAAATAACTTTCACAAGAATAAATATGTTCATACTTTAAACACTAGGAACAAACATAGGCTTGTAATACCAGATACTAGACTCAACAGAATTAGTAATCCATTTATGGTATTGTCAATATATGCGCTTTTACAACAAAATTCCAGAAATTGTACAAAATTTGTCATTAAACAAGTTTAAATCTTTCATTAAATAAAAATATTACAAAAAGTGTTATTATAACATAAATGAATACATACATGAAAATAACCCCTGAGAATGAGGTGATC
The DNA here is from genome assembly GCA_036936625.1 of Parnassius smintheus behrii. Classification (NCBI taxonomy): domain Eukaryota; kingdom Metazoa; phylum Arthropoda; class Insecta; order Lepidoptera; family Papilionidae; genus Parnassius; species Parnassius smintheus. The sequence continues at coordinate 45,862,193 of JAUPFT010000014.1, forward strand.
ACCACAATGCAACCAGCATATATATATATATATATATATATATATATATATATATATATATATATATATATATATATATATATATATATATATATATATATATATATATATATAAAATAGCAGCATAATAGCAGCCTGTAAAAAAATCACTCAAAAATTGTAACAAAATAAATTTATGGTAAATTTAAATATGTTTAAAAAAAGTCCTGCTGGATTTCTTGCTGGTTCTTCCCAGAACAGAGTATTTTTTGCGAACCAGTAGTAAATTAAAAAATGACTTTAAATAAGTTTTATATAATAATCTATGTTGAATAAAATCATTAATTTCATACCTATTTTGAACGGTGCTATGATTGTACATAGGCCTTACACTTGCAACGAACTGCAATAGCTGCTTGGCTGAAGGTTAGTAAGTAATTTTCCAGATGAATTTAATTCGTCAGTACTTTTTAACTAGTAGACTTATAATGCCCCATTTTGTAGATAGGTTACAATTTATTTTCATTTAAAGTATTTGTTTAACTTTTACCACTGGTTTGGAAGAAAACCTCTGTACTGGGGAGAACCAGTAAGAAACCCAGCGGAAGTGACGAAGCGTTTATATGATATACCAAAAGGATTCTAGTTTCGATAGCTGGAGATAAAATTATTTCTTTACGCCAGGCATAAAGTACCTAGGAATTTTCTTCATACTTTATTGTACACCACAAAATGTAGAAAAAATGGATTACAGGAGAAAAAACATTAGAAAAAAGAAAGCATACAACTACAAGACTTCGAGATACTGTAAGCCGTTCTGCGTAGATCGGACCAAACCTTAATATTCAAAATCTGAAGCTAGGCTAACTATGGTATCGGGACTTTAAACGCCTTATTTACACATTTACTTTTCGTATTTACGTTTCAAAAATAATCAATCGTGTGTCTATTAATGATTGTGTCACTTAATTTTAGACGGCTGCAGTCCATAGCTATGCTATATTCTTATAGGTGGCGTTGTAGTCAAGATATTAACATTTATTTCAATCGTGTGTGTTGACACACACACACACACACACGCACGCACGCACACACGCACGCACGCACGCACGCACGCACGCACGCACACACACACACACACACACACACACACACACACACACACAACACAAATACGCACGCACGGACGCACTCACGCACGCACGCACGCACTAAAAATTTCACGAAATGACGCGTCTAACGACACCCCCTGCGCCCCCCCTACCTTTACCGGTTTTTGAATTATAGACAAAATAAAACGCTCATACTGTTAAGGCCCACTCTGTATAATATTAAATCACATATCGATAAGTTACGGAGCCTTCTCTGTATACACTGGTTTCGTTTGTCGAGTGCAGCGATGAAGAAATTAATTTGTATATTTTCACTCACACTAATGAAGCAACCACATGCTGTCTGCTTCAAATAAACAGGATATTCAATAAATTATAATTTATGAAATAAAAATTCTTGGTAATTAAAAATTAATAAAAAATTTATGGTTATAGCACAAATGGATTTGCTCGACTGGGGAGGGTCCACGCGTTCAAGAAATACCAGCGTGCACATTGCAGCCTAATGCTGTTATTTCAGGCTTGTAGTGTAGGATGATGAGTGAAGACAATTAGGGGACCTTTTTACTGTAAATAAGGCATAACTCGTATTTTTTATTAATGTTTAGCGCTGATCCTATAATGTTCTCCGCCCTGAATTTCTTTTGCAGCGGTCAGTCTCAACAGAGACTAGCCACATGCACATGACAGGAGATTATAACACACTAGTATGTGCATCTGATTTTTAGTCCGACCCGGGATTCAAACCTGGGAGCACATTATCGGCAGTTCCGATTATAACCAGTAGACCTACGAGGTAGTCAGGTTGTAATAATGATGTCAATAAAAATCCGTACAATTCTGGAAAATATATTTATATAATTATCACGCTCAATTTTCTTTTCATCCACTAACTAACGTGTTATACCGAATATTATCATCTTCGATATGCTATAAACAGTCCACTTTGAGGCAACAACGTCTCCTCCATAGTAAACTACATTTTCATTCATTTATTCTCCCTGTCAAAGAGTATACGTTTTCATTTTTTAATTTTGCCCAATTGTAAGCCAGTTTGTCGGCAACAAAACATTTAACGTTTCACACTCCTTAATGACAAGATATAGCACTAATTAGTAGTTAAATATCCAATCTTAAAAAGAAGAAACAATTCACCACTATGGACACAACGACATATAATTTTTCCTCAAGATAATTTTGCGCCGCTATTTAGTTACGCTATCGTATATGACGTCCGCTACCGCATTACACAAAGTCGGAGTAATCCATTGCCTTTTTAGCGCAATACACTATATAACAGCCTATGTGTTCTGCTGCTGGCACCGGCTTGTGTGTCATACTAAGAGGGTTCTTGGAGTAATTAGTAATTAGTGCGCTACACTTCTCAAGTGCGAGTTGCACTGCTATGTTCCGGTTCAGTCTAAAGTGTACAGAGAGCGCGTATAATTACACGCTGTGCGGCATTCCTTAGTCCCCAGAGTCAACTACGCACCTTTAGCTTTCTTTATTTGAAGTTGTCTGCAGGTGTTCTTGGATCTACAATCTGATGGACTGTTAGTTCCTTTGTCACTTAAGTTTCATATAAAAAATATGCAGGTTTTCTAACGATGTTTTCCTTCATCGCCGAGTAGTGCTATTAACAAATTCGTTAGTGCTGGTGGAGATCAAACCCGGCCCGCTTTTGAATGCTATAATTTACGCGAGCGCTTAGCCTCTAGGTTACTACGGCCTACCTTAGAAGGAAGGGCTTGCCGTGCTATGCTTGGAAGCCGGGTACACCTTGACCTTAATATAACGCCTCGCATCTTTTACGCCACTGCTGTCACAAATTAAAATGTTTTCTGTAAGTAGTAATACTAATGAGAACAATTTTTATTTATTATAGATAACACTCGATGGAATCAACTCGGTTTTACAACATTCGTAAGATTTTCACACATCTAATTACGCGTTCCTTTACTGTACTATAATATGGATCGGAGTCATGGAGTCAAGAATCACTGCTGGTCGTAAGAGGAAGTTCATAGTTACTTAGCGAGCTAACGGAAAGGGTTATACTCGTATTGTTTTTCTTGATATATACATATACGTACAACCCACAGGTAAATCTAAATATAAATATAAGTCGTAAAAGCGTGTGACCTTGTCGCTGCACATGTGACTCGTAAGCCACAAGCGCGCGAGGAGAATTTGTTTCGGTCACCAGTGTTGTTTCGGGCGCAGATATGTAAAAATGGTGTTTTGAAGCATATCCAACTGTGGAAATTCCTCCACAACTTGCAAGTTTTCAAATAAAGGGATGACATTTCATAAATAAGTACTTAGTGTTTTAAATAATGTTGTGTTTAATGAAATACACTTAAATAAAATTATTCACCCCCGTACTACCCCGTACTACGATTTTCTTCGAAATTGTAATTGTTTTCACATTTCAGTATTCATTGATTCTTAAGCTAGTTCATGTCTACGAGTACGACGGCTAAAACCAGCGATGGATTTATAGTATGGGCAACAAACAAAATTGTTGCGTACGTAAATTTCCTATAACACGGCCGCAGGAGTCGAATGCAAGTCAGTTACGTGACACAACTACTTTGTACATACATAAACACTCACGCCTGTCACCCAGAGCGGTAGGCAGAGACTACAGACTTTCATTTAGCATGATCCTGACATACCCTTCTCGCTTCTTCAACATCCATATACCTACGCATACATTCTCGTCGGTTAGGAGTACTCTTAATTTGACCCATTTTTAGTATATCGCCAATTTGGTCGATAAACTTCCGCCTAGGACGTCCCTTTCCGACGCTTCCATTCACTTCTGCAACATATATTTGCTTTGTCAGTCTTTCCGCATTCGTTCTTTCTACATGACCAAACCACCGAAGCATTCCTTTCTTAATCCTGGTCACCGCATCATCTTGCAAACCACACTCTTCTTTTATCACACAGTTTCTCACCCTGTCACTCAGATTCAGCCCTAACATACTCCTTAGCGACCGCATTTCTACTGCATTTATTCTACTCTCGTGCTTCTTTGTATCGATAACTTATTATGTTTTGCTTACCTAGTTTTAACGAAACGAGAATTAAATGTGATTTTTTGTTAAATATTTATTTACACCTTTCTACTATTTTTTTTCTAAATATTTTATACCGTTAACCGTTTATCGTAGTAGATTACAAGTAATACTTAATGAAAGTCTTTTATGCTTTTACTACTGGTTTGGGTAAAATGCTCTTAGCAATACATCCGAAATAAATATATTGTAAATAATAAAGATATAAACGTAAATTGATTTATGGAAATCAAGTATTTTTATAAAATACTTAATCAAATATATCGCCGATCATTTTTTTACGTGGTAAAACCACACTGCAGCTATTATGGTTGTAGCATGAGAAGGTCGGCTCGATCGGAAAAGGACCACGCACTCACAGAATGCCAGCGTAAAATAGCAGCTTAATTCTGCTGTGTTTCGTATGGTGAGTGTAGAGAACCGGAGACCCGTTTTACTGGAATCGAGGCATTCCTTCTTTGTCCTCAAAGGTGAAAACGCATCTGCATTTTGAATTTCAAGCAAGGTTGAATGTATATATCGATGGACCACAGCATCCACTTAAAATGAGATGGACTGTGTGCTTGATTGTCACCCTTATCCTATAAAAAACTAATAAAATATGTTAATGGATACCCTTGTTTTAATTTTATTTTTACCAGGAAAATTGCATCGTACCTCCACCACGTCAATAAATTAAGGTCGTAGAGCTAATAAAGATAATTTTATAGTTGTTATATTACGCCGCAGTTACATTATGGTTACCTCGCTTTCACAGAATACTAGCGTGAAATAGCAGCTTAATGCTTTTATGTTTTATAAAGTGAGTGTAATGAACCGTAGACCCTTTTTAACCCATAGATCCAATAACCATCAGGTAGACTGTGTGCTCTTTTGTCTTCCTTTTTCTATATAAAAACTTTTATTTTATATGACTTGTACCAACTCACCGTTACCCATCATCATCATCATCATTATTACAGCCCTTCACAAGTCCACTGCTGAACATAGGCCTCCCCCAAGGTATGCCACAAAGCACGGTCCTGAGCCACCTGCATCCATCGACTTCCTGCATGTCTTACCAGGTCGTCACTCCATCTAGTGGGGGTTCGCCCTACACTTCGTCTACCGGTACGAGGCTGCCACTGGAGAATCTTTTTTCCCCAACGGTTGTCGGTTCTTCGAGCTATATGGCCGGCCCCTTGCCACTTCAGCTTACTAATCCGTTGGGCTATGTCGGTCACTCTGGTTCTACTGCGGATATCTAATTTTATCATGCATTTCTAAGTTTATCATGCAGAGAAACTCCGAGCATAGCCCTCTCCATAGCTCGCTGAGCAACTTTGAGCGTCTTCATACGGCCAGCAGTGAAGGACCACGTCTCAGTTCCATATGTCATCACTGGCAACACGCACTGGTTGTACAACTTAGTTTTCAGGTTTTGAGGTATACCTGACGAGAAGATGCGTTGTAATTTCCCGAACGCTGCCCAGCCGAGTTGAATCCGTCGATAGACCTCTCGGTCGAAGTTGGACTTACCAGGTCGGACTATTTGTCCCAGGTAAACGTACTCGTCAACAACTTCGAGCTTAATGCTCCCAACAACTACCGGCATAGGTGTGACATGGACATTAAACATGATCTTTGTTTTGTCCGTATTCATCTTAAGACCTATCCGTTGGGAAGCACTATTGAGGTCATTGAGCACAGTGCTTAAGCCCTCTAGCGATTCTGCCATAAGTACTATATCGTCGGCAAATCGAAGGTGAGTGATGTACTCGCCATTAATGTTAACACCGTATCCTTTCCAGTCCAGTAGCTTGAAAACGTCTTCCAATGCAGCGGTGAATAGTTTCGGGGAAATAACGTCACCCTGTCTTACATCTCTCTGCAGTTGGATAGGTTTCGTACTCTGGTTCTGTACTCGGATAGCCATCGTAGCCCTACTGTACAAACACTTCAGCACTTCGATATACCGACAGTCAACTTGGCACCGCTGAAGAGACTGTAGCACCGCCCAAATTTTACCTGCACGGTAGTAATAATAGAAAAAGTTATGTATATGAGTCACAGCATTAAACTTGTCATCAAGTTATACAGTGTGCTTGTTTGTCACCTCTACTTTTGTAAAACACAAACACGCTCGCACACTCAGACATACTTTTAAAATCAGTGAATGCATTAAAACGTGGACGCATACTATGTTGGAATTTGGACTTAAAATAGACCCAGTAAAATCCAAGTGGAAAAAGATAACAGCAGCGTTAAGAAATGGTTTTATGTTTACTCGAAATTGAAAGCAATAATTTGAACAGCCTTCGGTATTAAAACAAAATAGCCGGAACGAAGGAATCAACATTTAACCGAACTTAGATACAGGAACAATATTTGGCATCGCTCGAGTATTTTGTAATATTCCCAAAAAATATTCAGCAGCTATTGCTTGGAGGCCGTTTGGAGAGAATTAAATTGGGGCATTAAGTGCCCGATTCGAGTCGGTTTATACAATACAATACAATAATACAATAACTTTATTTCAGGCATCGATGACTTAAAAATTAAGAACATTGGCCCATAGCAATATATACCTTAACCTAAAAATATATATAAAATATAAAAATAACACTATTTAGGGAACTCTCTTCTTTGGCGCGTATCGGCCTGTATCGGCGAAACACTACCCCAGAGGGCCAGAAATCGGGAGCAAGGAATGTCTCTTTGTATTTTGCAGGAACCTGGAGTACGTAGGATTTGAAGTTCGTGGACCTCTTAGACTCCAGACGCTGCAAATGTAAAGAGATCGGATCCTCTATGCGGCATCGGCTTCGTTCTTTATAATAGCTTTATACAGGTATAATGGGTACCTACCCATTATCAACAAAATTTCGTTGAGATTGTTCAGATGTTGTTCTATCATAAATATTTATCCTTTTCGACCTCAGCATAAACAAATAAATAAATTGCATAGTTTTATATGCGTAATAATTAAAAATATACGATAGTTAACTAATAATTTCACTATTGTTGAGAAACAGGGAATGCATGTGAAAGTATGTAAGACGAAAGTGATGGTTTTCGAAAGAGGAGAAAGTAAAACTTTATATGAAATAAGAAAAGAAGGTGAGTTGATTGAGCTTGTGGATGAGTTCGTGTATTTGAGATGTGTACTCGTATTCAGCAGGGACGGTATATATGATAAGGATATAGAACGACGAGTGAATGTAGGAATACAGTGAATGGGGCTTTACATTCTAATATGAAGAATCAGAATGTGTCTAAAAAGGCACGTATGTTAATTCATAATGCAGTGTTAATCCCTAGTTTTAATTTATGCTAGTCAAAGTTGGGTATGGCAGAAGAAGTACGAAAGTAGGATAAACGCAGTAAAAATGCGGCCTTTAAGGAGTATGCTAGGGCTGAATCTGAATAACTGGGTGAAAAATTGCGTTATAAGATGCTTCGGTAGTTTGGTAATGTAGAAAGAATGAACGAGGAAGGAGTGACAAAGCAATTAATTTATATAGATTTGAATGGCAGTCGGGAAGGGACACCCTAGAAGAAAGTTTACCGACCAAATTGGCCAAATTAGGAGTACCCTTAGCCGACGAGCATGTATACGTAGATATATGGATATAATAATAATAATAATAATAATAATAATAATAAGAGGTGTGTCAGGATCGTGCCATATGGATGTCCGTAGTCTCTGCTTTCCCCTCTGGGTGACGTGCGTGAGTGTTTATGTAATGTATTATTGAGAATGTAATTACGAGGAAGCTTACCGAATTTCGTCAAATTACATCAAAGCTGCATTTGCACGTCTTTGTTAAAACTTTCTTACACTTTAGCATTTTGTGTGCCGTATAAACAACAATAGCGTCTTTTCCCAAAACTCAATAGTTCTAAATACACACAAAAAAATTCTTCGCACAGTAAATAACAAACACAAACAACTATTTAGTTATGCAGTCTGGAAATAGCCTTAATACCTGTTGTTTCTAAATTGTCCTGACTAAACTTTTGATATTATATTACTCGTAATCATTTTGATTGCAAGTAGCCATAATTTTACAATAACATGTAGACTGTTGATTAAGCTTTTGATATTGTATAACTGAAAACGTGTTATGAAGTGTAACGTTACAGAAGTTGCTAACTCCACCGTATAATTGTTATTTCTGGTCAGACCGAGGCGTCATACTTTCAGTCAACGGACTTGTGTTGATCATTTTATAAAAGCCTTTAGAATAAGATTCATTATAGAACTCATCGTAGACATGCAATCATATAGTTAAGGAATTCAGTATTGCACTGAATTAGTTTTATTACATTGTAATATAATAGTAATAAATGTCATCAAGACAAACTTGTAGTTTTTGAAAAACTTCAGCACCGCTCCCAAATCTCAACTATATTGAAAACAAACGGCAATAACAAAGAAAATAAACAATTAATGTCATTGTCTACTGTGTGTTACGTAGTAGGTCGAGAATGCGTGCTGGCCGACGTGGTTACCCCGGCAATTACATGTTGGCCAAGCCTCAGCCAACGTGAGCGTAGGCAAGGTGAGTGCTACAGTCTACACGTTGGTCAAGTTCGAAAGAGACCAATTCCAAGGCCAATTTTCACAAGGTTTTGTGTAGCTGTCTACATGTTGGCCGTAATTAATCGTCATTGAGAATTGGTATGATATGGATGACTTAAAGTTTATTGCAACTTCTGCTATTTACATATTTAAGAAGCGCATATAAATATTATGTCAGTATACTCTGCAGTAAAGTTAAAAAACTTAAAGATGTCCTGGTTAACATAGTGAAACTGTCGAAATTATTTTAAAGGTGCAACTTAATTAGATCAATATCTCATCGGAACGAAGCGAAGCTGTACTGACATGAGCGACTTACATGTAGACGCGACTTGCCGAGTGCAGGCGAGCGTCTTTGATTTGTGTAGAAAAACCGACACTGTTCCGAAGTGGACGAGTCGTAGAGAGCGATCCCGAGTGGTGGCATGGCATGTCAATAGAACCGTATACACGTTGGCACTCTCGCCTGCACTCAGCCAGCTGGGCGAGCTTCGACGAGCAATGGCCAGGCTGGACAAATGGGCTGTCTATACGTTGGTGCTCGTCTTCGCTCGGCCAACAATTACACAAGTTTTTTTTTACACGGCTTTGCAAATTACACAAGTTTCACCTTCGAGAGCATGCCGCTCCCCCGTTACCCCGTCCCCCCGCTACCTCGTGGGCATATTTGCAATTTTGAAAATATTTTCTTTATAAAATCAAATTTTAATCCTTTGAAAAAATTAAATGCATCAAAATGTTCATTAATAAATTGTTTATCTATTAGTGTCAATCGCAAAATAAAATAATGCTTAGGTACCTACTTTATGAAGGGACGCATCTTATCAATAATTATTTCGCATTTCTGTGGTTTAGCTGTAGGGAGATTAATCAAGTATTTACTCCTTTAAAAAAATGGAATTGGCTACTAAGAAATCGAGATTATGTAGAAATTTTATAGTTTTTTTATTAGTTGATATATTTTTATAGCAAGTAGATAGCTCCTAAAAACCTCACAAATAAGGACTACCGCGGCATTTTGCTCAAACACGCACCTTAACGACCAGTACGTGGCGTGCGTATGGTACCGACACATTTATTTGAATATATCACTTATTTTATCATATTATATTATAATATCACTTAATTTTAATCAATCAAATAATCCTTCTTCTTCCAAATTTAAAACAATATGTGTTTTTAATTGATCAAATTAAATCCTTAGCCAACAATACCATAGTAAATTTTTTCTCGTAGATTGGAAAATTAATGATTGAAACTGAAGGTAGCCATGATTTTTGGGTTATGGCGACGTCGATTACCTCAGACCCCCCTACACTCCAGTGACGACGTGTACTGCAAATTACTCGAAACGTCGGGAATTTAAAAATATAAATAAATTATCCAACGCATTAAAATCGGTAAAAAACTTGTTTTGTATTGTGTATTAAATGTGGAAACCTGACTCAGTAAGAAGACGGAAATAATGTATTCATTCATATGAAATTTTTGTTATTATAAGATATAGTGTATCTTATAATATATTATTTAGCTGTTACAAGTTCACACCGACCAGAGCAAAGGGTTATTTCAAAGCGTTCGTGCTTTCGCATAATGCTCCTGTGTTTACATGCTAGCAATTGAGACATGGATAATCAAATCAATGGCTTCTTACAATATTTAGAAAGGATTTAAACGCAAGTGGCTATAGAAGTTAACGACTGCAGTCAGTGACAGCTCTTAGTCATAAATGATTTTTTTATAGTAGTAAGGTTATTTAGGATTGATTCGACCGGGTAAGGACCATCCTCTCACAGAATAGCATAAAACATCAGAATAATTCGTCGCTTCATATGGTGAGTGTGGAGAACTGGAGACTAACGGAATAAAATGGCATGTTAGATTTTCTTCCTATAGTCGTCGTAATAAAAACGTTCGTTAAAAATTTGTTATAGTAAATAATAATTATAAAAGCCTATGACTAGTCCAATGCTGAACATAGACCTCCCCAAGGGTTGCATTTCAACACGGTCCAAGACTGACTTAGTTGCACGTATTCCCATCGTTTTACTATCTTCATAATCAAATCAATGGCTTTTTACAAATAGTTAACGTAACAGAGGTATAAGCAAGTGGTTCAGGATCAAGTTTTATGGCGATCCATGATGATAATGATAGCCGTATATGCGTCCCACACCTGGGTATCCTTTCACTTCTTAAAGAGTTTTTAGCAAGAAATTGTCAACCACGCTGCCTCAATTACTTATTAAGTGATTTCACGTGTCATCGAAATATATTTTTTTAATTTCTGAGATATTAAACAGGTTTAAATTAATTAGCTAAATTCCGCGTTAAAATAAAAATGGTGTATTTTACTTGTCTTGATACAGTACATCCTTCCCTCAATTGCAGAAGTAAATCGTGTCATAATATCAACGTCGACGGTATCTTTCCCGGGGTATTGGAATTTGTGACGTCGAGGATATTGCATGTATTTGAGGGAGGCCAGATGGTACTCTTCAAACTAGGTAAGACACTTAGAAAAGTAACGCCTTAATATATTAAATAGTTCTCAATTGTATCAGTTTTCTCACCATGTTTTTCTTTACTGATAAGCATGTGATATAATCTGCACTAAAATGATATTCCACAATTTCGTTGGTACCAGCGGATTCAAACCTAGTTAACTTGTGTGCTGTGAAATTTCCAGAGAAATCTTATACCCAAAGATACCACGGCTTTACAATTAATTCCTTTATTGTAATTACCTCTCAGTTGACTTTGCGATACTTACAATATAACATACGTTATAAAAGAGAATCTACGTAAGAGTTATTAAAGTGTAATTTCCTAAAACTCTGGAAGTTTTTCCACTTATGCAAAATACGTAATCTTACGTTTCATATCTTACGAAATACAGAGTTGAGCATGCGTAACGGAGCCTACATATAAAATAAACAATAATGCCCTTCAAAATAAACTTTACCGGTAATGGTATGCGATAAATTGCGAGAATGAAGTTTTTTACACTGGTTTTCCCTACCTGAAAAATCCTTAACACACACGTGAGGTCACAAGCTTAGTTCAAAGTCAGTCCTAATCCGTCTGCAAGGGTAAAGGAGGTCACTGTATTTAAATGTGGAATTCAGTAGCTTCCGTTATTAACCTTTCTCAGTAAATAAATCTCTTTGTTTCTAGCACAAAGGAAATGTCTGATACACACGGGCAATTAAAATAACAACCATCGTGGTTTTGTATCAAAGTAACCACAAATAAATCATTGAAACTTAAGCTCTATACTGCACACTGAATAAGATAATTATTTAACCGACTTCAAGAAGAAGGAGGTACTCAATTTAACTGTATTTTTTTATGTGTGTTACCTCAGAACTTTTGTCTGGGTGAACCGATTTAGACGATTCTTTTTGTATTTGAAAGTTAGTGCTTCTCATGTAGTCCCATACAAGTTTGATCAAGATCTTACCAGTAGTAGTAATGTAGCAAATTAGGACTGTACTCAGATTTCTATCAGTGTAGCCCTACTGATAGAATAGTATTACCTAGTAAAGTACCACATTATCTGGCACAAAACATTGACGTAGATATAACAACTGAAACTTTCTACGTCGTTAAGGCCGAAATCCTGTAAATACATCATATACATACCTGTGTTTTCCTTCCGTATAACAAGGTTCAGTTAAGAGACGCTAGCCATTGAGTTAAGACATTCTGCCAGCGAATAATGACGACGATTTTCTGATTGTAATTCCGTTGTTGCTGTACCATTGTTACTGGGTGCATCACTTTAATACCCTAATATTGCAACATGTAGTCAATATTATGTAAAAAGTTCTACCTGTCCAGAGATTTGGTTTTGAATATTAATGTCTATAAACTCTTTCGACGAATTACAAGGTGTCTCAAAAGTAAGTTCACATTTGCTTATCTTATTACGCGAAAGCAACTATTCTGAGGGGCGCGGGGGGTATGTCAGTCGGTAGTCTGGCTCTTGGGAATTTAGTCGCTATGGAGCGTTTCTCTGGTGCGGACCGTGCGTTGTGCGTACGTGAGTTTTACAAAAACGGTAATTCGGCGACTGTAGCGCGTAGAAAATTCTGCAGTATTCGACATATTCGTCACTTAAATGATGCGCCTAGCACTCGTCTCATTGCAAAATGGGTTGAGAAGTTTGAAGAGACTGGGTCAACTCTGGAGAAACCAAAATCTGGGCGACCAAGAACATCAAGAACAGCCGAAAACGTGGACAGTGTTACTCAGTCTATTCGAGATGATCCAAACCTCTCGATTCGGAAGCGTGCTGTTGCTTTAAATGTGCACAGATCTTCATTATGCCGCATTTTACACAAAGATTTAAAGCTGCACCCGTACAAAATTCAGTTAGTGCAAGAACTGAAGCCTCAAGATGCTGGTCAGAGGCTTGCCTTTGTAAATCAGATGATTGAGCGCTTTCCAACGTTCACCAACATCTTGTTTTCCGATGAAGCCCATTTTCACCTGAATGGGCATGTAAACAAGCAAAATTGTCGTTACTGGAGTGCAACCAACCCAAAACAAAAACATCAGAAACCGCTACATTCACCCAAAGTCACCGTATGGGCAGCGATGTCGGCGCGAGGAATTATCGGCCCTTACTTTTTTGAAGATGGAAGGGGACGCACACTCACAGTGAATTCAGAGCGTTATGTGGAGATGTTAGACGAGTTTTTCGTACCCCAACTGCAAAACTTTCCTGGTTACAACCAAAGAACATGGTTCCAGCAGGATGGAGCAACTTCACACACGTCCAACAGATCTCTGCCTCGAGTTCGAGAAATTTTTCCGAACAAATTAATCTCCTGGCGAGGTGACATAAATTGGCCTCCACGGAGTCCCGATTTAACGCCTATGGATTTTTTCCTGTGGGGTTATGTCAAATCAAAAGTTTACGCTAATAAACCGACTTCCCTGGCACAATTAAAAGAAAATATCCGTCATGAAATGGCAGCCATCACGGAGACTACCTGCCGAGCTGTCATAGGCAATTTTAGTGCCCGACTAAATGAATGCCGAGAGCGCAACGGTTTACATTTGGACAATGTTATTTTTAAAAAATAAATTCCCAAACAGTGTACTTCAATATAAAATAAACATTTTTTCAATAAAGCTAAGACTTTTCTTTTAAAAAAAGATTTAAATGTGAACTTTCTTTTGAGACACCTGGTATTAAAGAAAATAAGATGAAAGGTTTATGAAAACAGATAAGATTATACATATAAAAATATACATAAACAGGCTTCGATCGTGCGGAGCACACAGGGAAAGTTCCGTACGGAATTTATGAATGTGTTTTGTTCATCGTATAAAATCTATGGGAGACTTCCGTTCGGAACGCGAAATGCGGAATATCGAATCGGAGAAAATTCCGTACGGAAAACTACTGTACGTGTGTAATAGGTCCTTAATTTTAAATAAATTTGTTGCGTTTGGAATCCCGAATCAATATTATGAAACGGTTTTTTGAAACGGAATTCCGTATGTATGCCTAAACATTCCAAAAAAGGTATTCACTCGGTACGAGTTGCGGTGAAACTACAACAATGATTTTCAGTGATGATGAAAGCCTTCGAAGGCATTACAAAACCTTCTTTCATGTATTATACCGTCCAGAGGTCAAATAATAATGGGATCTTTTTTTACAAAATACAATAGTTAATACTTCTTCATTCGGTGTTATATCCATTGAAGAAGGAGTAGTTATAAGACACGTTAATAGTTTCCTCCTATTATTCTTTATTCTTTTTTTCTCGGGATTTCTCTGCGTGACAGACTCAGTAATGAGGATATCCGTAGGAAAACCGAAGTAACCGACATAGCCCAACGGATTAGAAGGCCGAAATAAAAACGGGCGATCCACATAGCCCAAATAAACTACGACCGATGGAGAATAAATGTCCCCGAGTGGCAACCTAGTAACGGTAGTTAGAAAGTTTAGGTCGACCTCCCACTAAATGGAGTGATTACTTGGTAAAATATGCAGGAAATCGATGAATGCAGGTGGCTCAGGACCGTGCATTGTGACATTCCGTGGGGGAGGCCTATGTCCAGCAGTGATTGTAATAATGATGATGATGATTCTTTATTCTCATTTAAAATATTATAAAATGGGGTTTACTTTTATCTTAGTACGCACACGATCTTTTAAATATTTCCCTAAGTCAAATCTTATTGAACATGGAGGGTGGATAAAAATCAATCTGTTATAATATATAACTTAGCACTTGTCAATAGATGCGAGGTACTTACAAAGTGGTGTCTCAACACATTCGCGTAATGCCAGTGAGTTTGTTCGCCGATTATTGAGACGTGAAACTTCGTGCATAATTTACAGTGGGCTTAAACTTTCATAACCTAACTATGTGCACATATACTTGTGTAATATTGTGAGGTTTGAATTAAGCACGCGTGCTTGGTCAAGAAGTTTATTGATGACTGCCGTACATAAATTAGTGACAGAACTTATATACTAACCTAGTAATACTACTTTACTTGGTAAGTTTCATAGTACGAGAGAAACCCGTGTACGATCCCCGCCAATACCAGTGAAATTTTAAGTGCTAATTTACCAAGTGCTTGGCACTGAAGAAAAATAACGTAAAAAAATCTGTGTGATCTATGTGGAGTCCATCAACGTACCCTGGAGCAGCACGGCTTACTGACTGTTTTATATAACCACACGAGTTAAGGTTCTTTACTAATATGATATCACTCCCAGAAATGAGAGTAAACCAGTGCGCGGCAACGACGCGATATAGGCTGTAACTTTAGTTTATTTTTATCTTTTAAAAGCATTTTATTGAAACACAAGTGAATAATTTTCTTTGTCCGTTTTTGTAAATCAAAAGCAATTTATAATTATATTCTCAATTTATAATTCTATTCTATATCCATACGTTAAAAAACAAGACGTGTGGCACTCGGGGACTGCCGCGGCAAAGCTATTGCATAGCATTTTGTATCAACTTATGCAATTATAATTATTTATTTATTTTATTTATGCAGTATTTCTTTTTCTTTGATATTAATTCAAGTTACACTTTTTGAGCGTGGTGACCGATAAGAAAACAATTTTTTTTCTTTTATTAAATAAATAAATAATAAATGCAATTTGTTCATTCATATTCAAAACACTTTATACACAAATTTTACAAGTACAGCTATTCACTGTTGTACATAAATACCTATACACCTATACACTTTCTTATTAACAGCTGCTTATGTATTCGTCCGATTTCGGAACAGCTCGTTTCGATTCGTGCGAGCTTCGTAGAGTCGTACAATACGTCTAGTTGTACGCACACAAACACCGTGTCGAAGACTGCCGAAAGAAACGACGTTAGACAATGCACGGCCTTTAAGCCACACCTCCGTGCCCGTCGGAGTGGGGAGCGTGAGGTTTTTTCGTTACCGAATAAATTTCTGGATTCGGTCCCCGCGCTCAAGGCCCGCGATAGAAGCTATGCAATAGCTTAAAAATGTAAAATATAATTGGACTATTTTTTAAATATATAATTGTGTTGATAAATGAGCACACATTCCAGCTGATGGTAAGTGGGTGCTGTGGCCCGTAGATATCCACATTTATCTTCTATAAATAATCATAATTGGCCTGAACCGAAGTAAACTGAACTACCTTCCAACGTGTGGACGCCGTCACAAACTCTTGGCCAATATATTTGCAACTACATTCGCTTATGTGCTGGCCAACGTGTAGAGCCGCCTAAACCTCCGCCTCGCAAACACAGAGGCGAGCCTCGCGAGGCAGGCCGAGCCAACAGAAGTCCTTTTCATTTGATACCTTCCAACTGCAATGTTGGAAGGTATCAAATGAAAAGGAGACGTGTTGCTTAGTTTAAGACTTTTTAATTATCCTACTGTAACTTATTCTACCTTAACACATATATAATATAAAATATTGTCGTAGTAGTTACACTACAGATCACCCAAAATAGCCAGTTGTGTAATTTCTGCTGCAGCAACTTTCATATTAGTATATTTTGTATGAAAAGGAAGGTCATTTAATAAAAATACCAAAATGCTTATGGCTAAAATTATAAGAGTCGCAATAAAGATGAAAATAAATTACAAAAGGATTTGAAACATAATAAAATCTTACATAATTTTACGAGAACTTGAAAACTTATGCTCATTACTGTCTGAGAAAATTAAAAAATGCGATACAAATTATAGAGAGGCAATCACTGTTCACTGTAGGAGGAAGTGTTTTAATTACTTTAAGGTTTTTAGCATGTGAAGACTCTTATAGCAGCTTGCAATACTTATTTCCGTTACATCAACAAATTAACAACAGCGCCTGTTTACCGAAAGCCGACGGCTCGATCCCGAGGTACCCTCAGCCGAGGCAACGTGCGCCCAAACAACCACAAGGTAATAATACAGACTGAGCATTTGGCCTGTGAGGCAGCCGCGCGAGCTTGTGCGCCCGGTGTGGACGCGGCTACAAAAAAATTATTACAAAAAAAAATTGTAGAGAAGGTGGCTCTCATCAAGGTTTGTAAAAATAACTCAGAGCAATAAAAATGATCCAAATATAACAATAAATTTGTATCAGCAGTCACCATCTTATTAAGTTAACGGTGACGTCAAAATTATACGAAAATAAACAAAGTTCTAAAGTATTCGGAAACAATATCGGTTTTATGTTACCGCATAAACATAAAACGTTTCCTTATATAATATTTCGAAATATAATATTTTCTTAGTAACTGAAATCCTTACTCGTTGAACGATGTAGATAAAACGGAGCCTAAAAGGTTAATCCTTTGGGAACTGAAGCGTTAAAATGTCGCTTTCCGAAGAGTTAGGTCAGTTGATTTACGATCTTTAGCTAAAGCAAAAAAAAACAAAGCTAAGTTATGCTTCTTACTTCAAAGGCGTTATTACATTATATAGGCTTCTATTTAATTGCCACTAGCTATGAAATACTGAACATCCCTCTAAAGGATGCCACAAAACACGGGCCTGAGCCACCCACATCCATTTCACTTACAGGGGTGTAATACCGCTTAATTCCTGACTTCGGGCAGCTACTGCGAATCTTTTCCAGAGAAACCGAATAACTAATATATTATGCCCGATTAGGGATTTGAAATCTCATAATCAGCAACCGCGTCTACGACCACTAGACCAATGAGGCGGTCAACTTAGTATAAGATGATATATAGCACTTAATTACTTTTGTCTATAAGTATAATTAATAGTCCTATTTAGCAATAGCACAAATTAGAAAATAAGATTAAAATTAACATAAAAAACCGTCAGTCGTAGGACTGCACGACGTATGTGAAAACTTCTTAGTTTCAAAAACTTGTAAATATTATTTTTGGGTTATTAAGAAATATTTTCAGGAAGTATTTTATTAATATAGTAATAAGTTTTTCATTTACTGCTGATTAAATGAAAAATAATTATTATTATATAAGTGAATACAAACAAATTATCATTATCTAATTTAATAAAAAAAATTATAAATACGTATCAATTTTATAAAATTTAAACAATTGGATTATCAACATTAATCAATTTTATGTATCTGAACATGATGGTTAGTTCAGTGCTTTTCCCCATCCTAAAAATATCCAACGTGCCTAAGGAAGTTTTCACTTCAAAAATTTTCACTTCAATAATTATTATTACACTACTAATCGAGAAGCGTTGTTTTAACCACCCCGTATGATGTACGAGCGACGTAGTTAGCGTGTAGAGTAATTGAGGAAGGCATAGAGTGCCATGAGGCGTAAGGAATACTAATATAGAACCTTTTAATACGGCACGGGTGTAAATATTACCGAAATACACAAAACTGCCGAGCGTTATAGAAATTAATGTAAGACTAAGAACGGAAATGAATGAAATTCTGGGAACATAACCAAGGTATTTTATTTTATTTATAAAAAAAAATATAATAATAATAATTCTCTCTTCCTATAGCTTCATTTTTTTTATAGAATAAAAGTGAAAAACGAGAACGTAGTCCACCTGATGTTAAGTTAATGATGTGTCCACAGACATTAAGAATCAAAATACATAAGCGTTTTTGCCCCTGAAGACTAAGATGATATGCCTCATTTCTAGTAAGAAGCGTCTTTGGTTTTCTACACACACAAACAAACACACAGCAGCAATAAGCTGCTAGTTTACGTTCACATTTTGTGAAAATTTGGTGCTGCTCCAGTCGAGCCGATCCACACGTACAACATATATAATATAGCTGCAGAGTGACTACCACATAAAAATCCATATGGGTTAATAAAAGTCCACAGATGGATTTAACCCTCTCTTATTCCTCCGTTGGCCTTTCTTACCTTTGACGCAGTTGCCCGTTACCGGTGTGGGTATTTTATATCAATCATAGACGAGATGGTGATACTGCCATCTAATAGGAATCGTAAACTTTTATGATATTCCAATTTCAAATTCAATTTCAAGTTACTTTATTGTAAACACAGGTTTTACCGTGTAGTGGCGGTGTAAAAATATCCATTACCCCTTATGATGCCATGGGTGTCGTATGAAGCGACAGAGAGAAACAAATTCAGGAGATGAATAGCAGCGTCCTTCTAATAAGACTAAAAATAAAAAAAACTGCAGTCGCCAACCCGCTTGCCAAGAGTGGCAACTTTGTCATATATCAACCCTTTGAGGCGATCTATTGGGGGAGGTCTATGTTCAGCTTGGACTTTGGTGGGCGGTAACAGAACTCAGGTATACAATGGCATATGCTGTTGTAAAAAAAAACGAAAAAAACAAGTCCTCTGTGATCTGCCCATTAGAATACACAGAATATTCTTAAACACAACAACATTATCAATGAAGAAGATTATCCACCACTGAGAACATTATCACTATTTAAAACCACAGCGAAAACGCGAGATACATTGAACATCAGATTACATGAAAACTGCATACCACTTGTACAATCGGTGAAATTCTTAGGTGTTTATATAGACTCGTATTTAACATGGAAAGATGGATTAAATAATATAGAGAGCAAAATCAGCTCTGCATGCTATGCTTTAAGAAGCTTGAGGGAAGAACTAACCACGAAACAATTAAAAATTGTATATTATGCTCTAATAGAATCTCGTTTAAGATACAGTATTAAGTTTTGGAAAAATAGTTATGCCTATAATGTAAAGAAGCGTTTATTCTACAAAAAAGAGCAATTAGACTAATATCTCGCATACACCAGAAGCAATCATGCAGAGAACATTTTATAAATTTGAAAATCCTTACTGTGCCCTGTTTGCATATTCTTACTTTACTCACTGATCTTGTCAAACATCCGAATAGATATGAAACTGATGATGCAATTGCAAGAAGATACCATCCGAGAAGAAAGAATATACCCAATACTTCAAAACAAAACTACAGGTTGTTGAGCATAGCGTTAGAAATCAAGCTGTAAAACTTTTTAATAGACTACCTAATGCCCTAAAAACCATAAATAATGTTAAAATTTTTAAACAAAGGTAAAAATCTTTTTTATTAGAAAAATGTTTCTATTCGGTGAGTGATTTTATTGAGTTTGGTAAAAATTAATATTGCATGCATTATATAATTAATAATTGAGTTGTAGACATTTTTAGTAAACACGTATAATGATAATTAATTAAATTTAATATTTTTTGTTACAATTAAGTTTTCCCACACAATGTATATTGTTTTTGGAATAAATGACTATGACTATGAAGAAGACTATCTCCCGTAAGTTTCGCATGAGGCGGCTACGGGAAATACCAGAAATCTTAAGCCGGTGATGACCAACAGTTACCGCAATCCTCAATCCGCACGTTGAGCTTGTCGATCAAAGCGAAGCCTATGTAGAACAAGAGAGTCCCATAACTTGCAGTTAAGTGCATAAAATTTCAGTTTTTGACATAGATTAATAGAAACATACACTTGCATCACAAAGTTAGTACAGGAACGTCGCCTTAAGTAAGTTGTCTGGTTTAATGTACATAATTACTTAAATATATAAGATTTATTGTTACCACTGATTACGTTCTTATTGATTATAAGTGACTAAATTATGTTCCGTGATTGCACGCGAGTCGACTTAGTGGCAGAATATCAACACTGCATATGCTAAGTCGCTGGCATTTTTGTTCCAAACCATTCAATTTACTATTTAATTGGGCATTTTTGTTTGTAAAATTGATATTCTGCAAGTATGAAGCTATAAATAAATATTTTCATTCTTTATTTCTATCATAACCATCCGCAGCAGTAGACTTTAAGGGGATGATGATGATGATACTGTTATTTGTTTTAGACATTAAGATTGTGACGCTTTATGGTCGACATTCTCTTTCTAGATCCGAGATTGATGATCCTTACGTTGCCACAGCATTATCATTCTTATAATTTACATCTCAACACAGAAATAAATAACCGTATAGTGGCGGCACATCCCGTAGGTGTGTTGAGAAGGGAAACAAGAATACTGATTCAGGAGATGGGCAACAGCATCTTCCTAATAACGAATTAATAATAGTAACTGTGGTTACCAATCCGACCATTGAGACAACTTTTTATCACCTAGTATGTTAAATATCCCCTATCTGAGGCAATCTATGGAATTACTTATTTTCAGAAGTGGACTTCGATAGGTAGTAATAAATGAACAAATTTAAAAATTAATTAATTTTATACAAAGCGAATTTAAACTTTTTAATCAAGAGAAAATAAAAAAAATATTTGGATTTTTTTTATTAGTACACTTATTTTGCAGTATAATTGCAGCATTATTATTCAAGCGTTCATATGAGTATAACATTTGCTATACTACCCCGGTTAATTAGTGATAATTTATCAAAACATCTAACATTCACTAACTACTAAAATTTTAATCATTATTCGAAATTTATATATGTAGTTAATATTCAACTGATTCTAACACTTCAGCGTGTGCATTACCATTTCTAAATTGAAAACAAATTTGATTTGTCGGACTCCGCCATGCGTTAATTGCTATAGGGAACCGCGTCCGCTCGCCGCTGAAAACAATTTATTAGAATTTCGTGTAGTGGACACTACAAAGGGCTATTATATTTTTGGTAAAGTCATTTAAATGTACAGTGATAAGCGAATCCATAAATATTATTTTAAAATTTTATTTATTTATTTTAATCTTAATTCAAACTTTAAAAAACGGACAGGATCAAAACACAAATTTAATGCTAAAATAATGGAGGCCTTAGTAACCGTGGTTTGAACACCTCCGGTGAACTAAGGCAAGAAAAAGGAACCCATAAGGCTGGCCCGAGGGCCATTGATTTATATGTTACACTAGATAAGTAATTTCCGCGCCAAAGCGTTGTCACTTCACATAAGGCCACAGCCTTATACTCAGCGAACGTCGGTTCAGTGTTCAAGGTGACGCCGTCCGAGTTAAGCCGAACGATTCACAACAAAAAATGGGTAAATGCGTAGTGAAAGAATGCGTTTCAAGGTCACAAAAACATAATAAATCAAGCGGAATCACTTTCCATACGTAAGTTTTAATTTATATATTCATATTAACGTTTAAAACACTAAAAAATTAAATAAAATATCGAATATTGCCATTTAGGTTCAATGTTGCCACTTTTCCGCATTTGTGATTATCCTACATTAATGGGAGACTATATAATTAATGGAGTAAGTTAATTTGTTACCTCCGATTTTAAATATTTTGGAAATTATAATAAAAACTACGTTTTAACTTTCATACAATATAATTAATTATTCTTATTTTAGTTTCTTCTTGAATTATCTTTTAAATATATTTTATTACCTATTTTATATTAATAATTTTATATTATTTATAATTTCGTATACATTTTATATTAATTATATTTTATTAGATACCTATTTTTATTGTTTGATTTATTAGAACCATAAAAATACGTTTTATTTCATCATTATGTTTACTTCTATTTATCTGATAAGCTTTGTATCCCTTTTTTTCTAAGGGGACGTAATAAAGATTTTAAAATAAAATATACTTTTTTAATATAAAAACAATTAACTGCAGTTTCAAAAATTATTATTTTTATTACGTATTTTAGGTAAAATTTCATATAGTAAGCCACACCAACCCGCCATTGCATGTTTGTGTGTCTATCTTTTTCTAATCTTACGACGACGATATTGTTTTCGCAACTTGTGTAAGTGAGATAGATATATGTTTACTTAAAATTGTTATTAGTTTCAAAGCTACGTCGTCGCGTTTGGATAGTGGTTACACTTTTTTCGACGCGCGGTAATGTGGTTTGCTCCTCTAGTCTTGTATAACTCAATGCCGAGGGCAATCTAAGATGTGCACTTCGAGATGACTTGGCGAGCTCATTTCGGATTTGTGTAGCGAGAGAAGGTGTTCTATCTTCCGACCAACTTCCTATAGGTCGGTAAAGTACTGTTATCATAATTGCTATTTATTAACGTAAGTTAATAAATAGTATTTCCTGAAACAACTCTAATTTTGTCCTTTTTTCCAGTTTGTCGATAATTTGCGCCATTGTTAACGTATACGCGTTCATTATGTGAAGGTGAAGCGACCCACCCTTAGT
This sequence comes from Parnassius smintheus behrii, assembly GCA_036936625.1. NCBI lineage: Eukaryota > Metazoa > Arthropoda > Insecta > Lepidoptera > Papilionidae > Parnassius > Parnassius smintheus. The sequence continues at coordinate 45,885,540 of JAUPFT010000014.1, forward strand.
ATTTGTTACGTGCACAAACACAGTAATCAGTAATCGATGAAATATATTACAACAAATATAAAAAATGTGGGAATACTAATGCTTACTAGCTGGTGCTCGGTGCGTTGCAGCCGCAAAAGAAAGTGTGTAAATATCGTTTTGAATTTGGAAAAGTTATTCTGTTTAATTAGGAATTGAAGTTAAATGCTTGCTATATAACTTTCAAATAAATTTGTCGGTGGTATACGCGCGTCACCTACTGTAAGTTAAATTGTACTGTTTATTGTGCCTTTAATCTTCGCGCAAGTGCAAGCAATAAGTTGACAAAGTTTTACCGCAATCTGGTGAACGGTATGACAGCGCATAAAATACGAACAAACAAACGTATTTTTTTATATATTAGATATCTTACAATCTAATATTATGTTACTCGAAAACAAAGTTCGAGTTATATACTATATGTGAACCTTTTTTATGAGTAAAAATCTTTAGTTTGGTCCAGAAAATAGAATTTACCTCGATCCATTTAATTAAAGTGAAAACAGTTTTATTATAAAATACTCGTTAAATGAAACAATTTTAAGGCGTTCTTAAGTTGTTTCGTTAATTGTTTTTCGTATAATTTATGCGCCAAAGAGCGCCATCATAAAGATAAGTATTATACTTAGGAACCAGGCAAAAGCCACATAAAAATAAAATGCTTAGTTTCAAAAAAAAAATCATTAAAATACTGTCATCTCAGTGTCGCGTAGCATAATCGAAGGCATAATGTTATACTCCTTATATGTATAATAAATATGTGCTACAATGATTGATTTTCGCTCGGAGTAAACCTATTGACGTTGACAACAAAACGGAAAACGGAGCCTCGGAGCATATTCCAACAATAATCCATTACCGGACACGAATCGACATCTCATTATGCAGTCATTTTACAGTTCTTCATAATTTTGGTTGAGAAAATACGGCTGCAATTTAAGCAGAATTTGTGCTTTAGTATTTTTATATGAATGGGAATAAAATGTGATAAGTAATTTTTTATAGTTTTCTGTTGGCGTTAATCAACTTGGATAATTCCAATGAAAGGGTGCCAAGTTCCATAGAAGTTCTTAATATCATAGCTTATAGACTAATATACATGTACAACGTTTTCAATAGGTTAAAACCGAAATTTCTATTGTAGTATTTAATGAATATTATACTTGGCAATATTTTAATTGTCAATAAATTAAATATGTTTGTGGGTCGGGTCCACACGTATATATCGTGTCATAAACAGTAAATCATAAAAAAAGTAAAAATTAACGTGATAATATCCGTAAAATTATTCGTAATACATAAATGTTATTCAATGTGTAGTATTGTTATAAATATAAGAAATCATTAACGCGTTCATACTTAGCCTTATCATATCATGTCTGCGTATCCCCATTATATTATTTCTTTAAATTACGTAGGCACTCCATATTTTCATCCACTCCTCGTATCCTTGCCACGTCCAAACTTGTCAAAGTCGTGTAGTATTCCTATGACGATCGGGATAAAGCCGACGAGATGGCACGCGACGTATCAGTATCGTATCGCACCGCCATATCGTGATAAAATTAAAAATACGTCCACACTATCGATCAGGATGCGTGCATCCGATGCGAGGTATAACAGATTTTCGAGGTTTTGTGCGGAACGGGATGTATCATACATGGTATCACAACGGCGTATCACTTGATGACGCATAATTTGGCGTCCGAAGCAGCGATCGTAATACATGACGGCGCCACGTGACGGCGACCAGCTAAAGACCCGCCTTTATGTGATAATTTTAGTACATAGATTCAATATAAACTGTCGTTTAATTTAGTACAATACTACCTGGTATCCGGCACATTGCTTTCGCGGATTAAATATTTGTGTAAATATCATTTTAAATTTGGTAAGGTTATATTGTTTTAATAGGAATGATAAAACATTTATTAAAATTGAACTTGAAATAACTGCCAGCTCATGAGGTACTTTGTGGATCATCAGCTGATTAGTAACCACCAGTACGGTTTCCATCGGGGTCGATCACGGATCTGGGTTGCCTAACTCATAGATGAGCGGAGGAAGTAAAGTTCAAGGGGGAGGCATTGGCTGTTAGTTTGGACATAGCGAAAGCCTTCGATCGGGTTTGGCATAAAGCGCTTCTTTCGAAGCTCCCTTCCTACAGGCTTCCCGAGAAATTGTGCAATTGGATCACCAGTTTTTTGCAGGTCGGAGCATCAAGGTCGCAGTAGACGGTGCATGCTCCGATTACAAGCCAGTTAACGCTGGTGATCCACACGGCTGCGTGGACTCTGTCTACCTCTTCGGAGATTATCGTCGTGACGATACGTATGTAGTTTTTTATATAAAAGAGTATTAACAATGACATAAACATTCCTAATATTCCCCCCCTTAACCACTCGTGGTAAGCTTAAATTGCTTGTGTTACGAGTGGTTCACGCCAGTAGTCGAATAGCGGATTCGAACCCACGACCTTTTTTGAGTTCGCGGTCCGCGCCCTGCCTTTGCCTTAAGCTGAGTTAGAAAGACAAATATTATAAATTATAGTTCTTATTTACGTTAATACCTAACAACTTAAATGTACACGCTGGTACGTTTACTTAAACATATAAATTGTATTAGAAGATAAGATGTAAAGGAAAGCTTAATATTTTATTTTAGGTGATATATTTTATTTTGAGCTCGGTCCAGGTCTATTGCAGTTCGTTCAGGACCATACTCTGTGGACCAGACTGATTAACCTGATGTTAAGTATTCATTGCCATCAGTGAAAATCCGTTAACAAGACAAAACTAGTGTTTTAGAAATGAGTGCACTCCGTTTTGAAGATTAATTATCACTTAGTAAATTGGGTCTAGGAAAATTCCACACCATAGTGGTGCGTGTGAGGAATTCTATCCATGAAAAAAGTATGGTATGGATGAACGACTTCATTTTGTTCCGTGTGTGTCTTAAAAACAACTGTGATAAATGCCAGAAAAATATGGCTTTCGGTAGACGGCGACATAGCCATCTCTTTTACCTTTACCGTTACAGCCTATTGAAGTTTAGCTAAAATAGGCCTTTCTCCCAGATGGGGAAGATATTTGACGATACTCAATTTACGTTTGGCAAGCAGGTTGGCAACCGCAGTTTTTTATTTGAACTTAAAGGAAAATGCCATCTCCCGCCCATCTACTGATTTGTTTCCCTCTGTTGCCTCTCACGAATCCCATGGGATGATATGGAGTAACTCATTTACTCTGTACGTTAAATACTTAAACTGGTGACGAGTAGTAGCCACAAAGGTGCAAGAAGTCTGGTACGTGCCAAGTGTATGATCGTGGTAAGTGTTTACTACAACAAGAGAGGCCTATGTGCCAGTAGATTTTTATGAGCGCAGTAAGAAGTCATGTGGCAGTGAATTCCTTAAAATACTATATATAGTATTTCATAATTTCTATGTATTAGTGATTGTAACTTCTGGCCGACTTGACCTTGACCTTGACTTGAATGAATTGCATTTTTGATCGCATATAGCTATGCTAGGTTCGTTGAGGTGGCGTTGCACTCAAGTTTTTAACAAATTCTATATTTCCTATGTACCACATTCACGTGTTAAGTTTATACATTGTATATTATATGATTAAATGTGGTACATTCGTAAAGTAAATTTTATTTTCACCATTTAATAAATGCGAAAGAAATTTGAAGTAAAACTCCAAGCGCCACCTACCGGAAAGAGGAGAACAATACCTGTCGGGTCAACTAGTTTACCATATAGTCAAAATTTTTAAATAATTAAAATATTCGTTATACTGCGATTATTACGTAGGTATTAAAACTTGCTCAACGAAATAATTTTTTTTGTAAGAAAGGGTAAAAAGCATTCTTGAAAAGCTTGCATAATATACGAGTATACTTGCAGGCAGGGAACTTTTTACGTTCGGTTTTACGATGCAAAACCAGGTGGTTTTCCTGTAGCATCTCAAATCACTGCAAACCTAGATTTATTATCGGGATATTAAACGCCTGCTGAAGTTATTGAACATAATATTGTGAATAAATGAAAAGTTAATAAGAGCAGGTAGATTTTGCCTGAAATGTTGTGCAGTGCAGTAGTGTTCATTTACTCGGATGTCGGAAATCGAAAACGAAATTCAAATATCCGATAATACTATTACTTTTAAATTTGTGTACCTTAAATATAAGATTTTTCTGACATTTCCCAAAATCGCAGAAACGGGTTGGTGAATAGCTCTGGCGTCGCCAGTACACGGAACTTCCTAACGTTCCTTATAAAAGATCAAATTGTTGCAAAATATCAAAAAAAGAAAGATAAAAAATCGGAAATTGGATTTATTTCATTCATTTTTAGGGTTCCGTAGTCAACTAGGAACCATTATAGTTTCGCCATGTCTGTCTGTCCGTCTGTCCGTCCTCGCTTAATCTCTGTGACCATTAGCACTAGAAAGCAGAAATTTGGTACCAATATGTGTATCAATCACGCCGACAAAGTGGTAAAATAAAAATTGGAAAAAAATGTTTTATTAGGGTAGCCCCCCTATATGAAAAGTGGGAAGTGATTTTTTTTTAATTTCAACCCTAACGTGTGATATATTGTTGGAAAGTTATTTAAAAATGAATAGGGGTTTACTAAAATCATTTTTTGATAATGTCAATAATTTCGGAAATAATCGCTCCAAAAGTAAAAAACAATGTGTCCCCCCCCCTATAACTTTTGAACCATAAGTTTAGAAAATATGAAAAAAATCTGAAAAGTAGAACTTTATAAGGACTTTCTAGGAAAATTATTTTGAACTTGGATGGAAACAACAGTACCCACTACCGGGAGCAGTTGCGAGAGCGCAGAGCGCTGCTGGAGCGCGAACATAATGGATACCTACCTTTAAACTCATAAGTGGAAACACTTATTGTGACGGACGGGAAACTACGGAACCCTACACTGAGCGTGGCCCGACACGCTCTTGGCCGGTTTTTTGAATTTGATTTTATCATGACGGCTCCATCACACGGTGCTGGTTTAAATTTATTAAATATTTCAAAGCATTAAATAGTCACAAAAAATAAACATAGTATATCTCTTCTATTGATTCTATACCTTACATAGACCTTCTAAGAGTAACGGTAATGAGCGCCTATCCACTCGCCATTGACTTTAGCAGATTACTAATAAGCTCGCACCCAATATATCACCTTTAAACATTTATTTAACGCCCCAATTTACCAGCATTTTGTACATTTAAATTATTTCTCCAAACATGTTTGAAATATTTGTATAGTAAAGTTCACACACAATCGTTTTATTTACGTGCCTCATTTTGTATCTATAGATTACCGTCACACTCCTTAATATGCGCATTTCTTATGCTCACGCTGGTAGTTCATGTGGGCATTTAAGATCCCAACAGAAAACCTTTGCTGTGGTAGCCCACAGATTATCAACTAGGTGGAATCCTTTATGACATCACACACCTATTGTATGTACTTGTTCTGTCCCTTTATCATCGATGTCATTACGGCCTTAAACACGTCTACTGATAGGCCTTCCTCAAAGAATGTCATCCATCTTCTTCATATTGTCTTACCAGGTTTCTCCATATTGTCTCCTAATGGTTATATTTATCTATTAAAAAATCGTATTTATCATAACTTTGTTGCAGTTTACAAAATTTTATTTCATTACATTAAAGTTGTTCGCGACGGCCTAACAACGTTAAGAAACAAAGTGATAAAGAATATTGTTTTTTGTATTAATAATGAAATTACCGACAAAACTGAGTGAAAACGTGTATTAATATAGTTATTTAGCATGTTTATACCTCTTAGTATATTTGTATAGAGTGTCGTTTTGATAACAAGTAATATAAACTACTTTTATTATATACCAAAAAATCGACCAATCACAGCGCGTCTTATCGTGGAAAGTTTTTAATTAACTGCGTAATAGTTCATACTAAAATAAGGAAAATAATTTTATGTTCTAAAAGAGTTATAAATATGACATTCAATTAGCATATGGCTCATAGATTAAAGAAGTATAGGGATATTTTTGTATAATTAAACGAATTTCGTAGTTATAGAAAAAACAAAGAATCAATGTACCCAAATATTATGAAAATTTTGGACATTTCGTTTAATAACTTTTTATATTGTTAATATTTTGAGTAGCCTTTATGATCTACTAATAAAGTACCAGACTACCGATTTAATGATGTATAGCATGTTAGTGTAGCAATTAGTTTTGTATAGAAAATATTGCAATTTATGCCATTTGTATAGTGAAAAGTTTATGCAATAAAGAGGCAAACGGAAAATGGCAAGCGGCTCACTGCAAAGTATTGCCCAAGTCTACCTTAGGGGCTCGGGACTCAGTACCAGTAGTAGTGTGAAGAACTACCAGTGACAGTGAAGTGAAGTGAGTGGTATCCGGTGGTAGCTGAAGTGACTAGTAGCAGTATATAGTGAATAGTGAAAGTGTTAGCTAGCCGAAAAAGGTCGTAACTGACATTCGCAGTTACATATCGTGAAAGTGTTAGCTAGCCGAAAAAGGTCGTAACTGATATTCGCAGTTACATATTATAGTGAAAGTGGTAACTGATATCCGCAGTTACACAAGTGATAAAATCAACTAGTTTAGTTGATAATAGCTGCTAGTCAGTAGTGTTAGAAAACCAGCTACTACCAATAGATCTTTGATACCACCGTACAATTTAAAGAAATCTTTCGAAATATACAGTGACCAACCAATAGTGAACAACCGTAGTTTTAACAACCGTGATCAATAGTTATAGTTATAAAATTTCGCGACTAATCAATCAGTTGAACCGCTGGCCACTACCTTGCTATTTGTATTTGTTAATCGTGCATTTTGATTTAAACCACAGTCCACAATATTTCAGCGGCACCCACAAAGACGGCGGTGAAAGTACCCACCGGAACCTATAGGTGTAGGACGTGAGCGACTCGCGAAGTATCTTCGACAACATTTACTCCGGAGAGTTTCGCCCGTCCGGCACATTCGTTGGTCCTTCGAGCCGGATATATCCGTTTGTATTTCGGAACCGGGTAAATAGTCACCACCGTATTAAAACCGCAGAATTTTCAGATTCAAGATGCCGATCACCCGTTCGCAAGAAAGGGAAGCCAAGGCGTGGACCGTCGGTCTGGAAGGAGGTTCGTCGGCCAGTAACGCCGCCGTCCACCACCAGATGCCACCACGCTCACCGTCAACGGTAGAGGGCGCTGAGGCGCCATGCTGCCCCCCCGAGGGGGGGATACCCCTGCCCGCGCCGACCACTACGGCCCGCACAACGAAGCAGAGGGAACATATAGAAGGCAACGATGACTTTAGCCGTGCATCATCGCCAACAGCCTGGGAAGACACCCACAACGAAGAGCCACCGAGGGGCCACACCGATTGCAGTACGAAGTCAAAGAAGACTGTTCGGCCCAATAGAAGAATTTTGAAGGATCGTGAAGAAGTATTGAAGATCAAACTAGAACTTGCGCAGATCTCTTTACAGATGGCTGAAGAAGCAGACGAATCAGACGACTATGATGAAGATGGTCACTCCAAAAGTGAGTACGTTCGATCTTGGCTCGAAAACTCTGTAGCCAAACAAAAGTCAAATCAAGGTGCAACCACCGGAGGGAAGGCCCCATTTAATAAAACTGTCACAAAGCCAACCCCGGACGTTGTCGACCTCAGTGAGCCCCAAAAGGAGCTCACGAACCAGGATTCCTATCCAGAAGACGTACAAAGGGATCCCATGCCACAGAAGCTCAGCCAGGAACCCATCGTTAATGAAGACAGGGGGCTCCTACCGATTGTATCAGAGCTCATATACCAGGATTCCTATCCAGAAGATGTACAAAAGGATCCCAAGCCAAAGAAACCTAACCAGGAACCTGTCATAAGTGAAGACAGGGGGCTCCGTCCATTTATATCGGAGCTCACATCCGCTATAGCCGCACTCGCTGACAAATCAAAATTAGAGAGTGCGCCACTATCGTCGCATACTTTCGCAGCGTCGAAAGCTATAATGACACTGCCAAGCTTTAGCGGAGCACATACCGAGTGGCTTTCATTCCGTGCCATTTACGAAACAACCCGAGGCTACTTCAATGATATTGAAAACACAGCTAGACTAAGACGAAGTCTACAAGGAAGAGCCTTGGAAACAGTCAGTTCAGAACTCATCGGGCATGCTAAGCCAGATGAGATTATGCGAGAACTGGAGCTACAATTTGGGCGTCCAGATTCAATCGCGCAAGCAGAAACCGAGAAGTTGCGAAGATTAGCACGCTGTACAGAAGCGCCCAGAGACATTTGCACATTCGCGAGCAAAGTGAGGGGAAGCGTCGTCACTCTTCGAGCCCTAAAGCGAGATCATTACCTCGTCAACGCAGAGCTGCTACGACACCTCACCGACAAACTGCCAAACTCTATACGTGCCCAGTGGTATAGAATCTACACCGATAAATATGACTCTAGACCAGACCTCGGCTGCTTCAGCGATTTTATTACCGAGCAAGCTCGCTTCTGCAGTGCATTTGCGCCTCCAGAAATTATAAACGAAGCACAAAGCAATCGTTCAGTACATAGAGCACACGCGGCTAGTACTAAGCCATCTCCGAAATGCAGAGTGTGCGAAAAAGAGGGTCACTACGGATCCGAATGTAAAACATTCAAGGAAGCAAATATCAACAAAAGATGGGAAATCGCAAAGCAAAATAATTTATGTTTCCGCTGTTTACGCTATAGAAATCAGACACACAAATGCAAAACCAATAAGTGTGGAATAGAAGGATGCACTGCGACACACAATCGACTTCTCCATAACAATACAAAGGAGAAGACCGAGGTCAAACAAAAAGAACCTCAAGAAACTGTTGCTAACTCATTCGGTGTGTCAAAGCATCAAGCCTATTTAAAAATAATTCCAGTGCGAGTAATTGGACCGGCGGGAGCTGTAAACACACACGCCCTGCTGGATGATGGGTCAACAGTTTCACTAATGGATGAAGAGATCGCCAAACAAATTGGAGCTAAAGGGCGGTTCGACCCGTTTAAGATCACCGCTATCGGGAACACTACCCTCGATTCACCGGAATCCCGAAGGATCAAAGTATCGCTGAAGAGTCTCCACAGCAAAAGGGTGCCATTCAGAGCACGCACGGTCGCAAGCCTAAACTTGGGGCCACAGACTGTGCGTGCAGTAGACATAGCCAAGTGCAAACACTTGAAAGACCTAAAGGAGCAGCTAATATATGACTCCGGCAACCCAAGGATCTTAATAGGACAGGACAATTGGAGACTTCTGATAGCCACTCAAATCCGTAGAGGTCCACCGCACCAGTTAATCGCCTCGCTCACAGAATTAGGATGGGTGCTACACGGGGCACACACTAAAGCTCCGTATCAGCGCGTCCACGCGGCCAATGAGCTGCACAAGAGCGAGGAAACTATAGATGACCAACTCCGCGAATATTTCGCGCTGGAATCTCTCATTATCAATCCGAGAAAACCAGACTCCGATCCAGAGAAGAAAGCTGAAGATATACTAAATAGCAGCACCCGTCAGTTACAAGACGGGCACATAGAAACAGCGCTTCTCTGGAAGGAAAAGGATATCGAGATGCCTGGTAATTATGAAACAGCAATAAAACGGCTCGTTTCCATTGAAAGAAAATTAGATCGAGACGAAGATCTAAAAAGAAAGTATGATGAACAAATGAATTCCCTTGTACAAAAAGGATACGCCGAGATAGCACCGAAAACTAGCACACCGGGAAGAACATGGTACCTACCCCATTTCGACGTCCATAACCCAATGAAGCCAGAGAAGTTTCGAATAGTACACGATGCCGCAGCCAAAACAAAGGGGGTGTCGTTGAACGACTTCCTGCTCACGGGTCCAGACCTACTGCAATCACTACCAGGGGTCATGATGCGTTTTCGCCGCCATAAAATCGCTGTCTCCGCGGACATAGCCGAAATGTTCATGCAGGTCAAAGTTAGACCCGAAGACAGAGATGCCTTAAGATATCTCTGGAGAGGGGATCGACGTAATGAAGCTCCACAGGAATATAGAATGACGTCGATCATTTTCGGTGCAGCCAGTTCACCCTGCACAGCCATATTCGCGAAGAATTGGAACGCTAAAAAATACAAAGACAAGTATCCAGAAGCCGTAGAAGCTATCATCCAAAACCACTATATGGATGACTATCTCGATAGTTTCCAGTCTCTGGAAGAGGCAAAGCGAATATCGAAGGAAGTACGCGACATACACAAAAACGCGCACTTCAACTTAAGAAAATGGGTTTCCAACGCACCAGAAGTTGTAAAAGAATTAGAACCTGACCATGAAGCATCTGAGTCAGTCGATCTGGGAAACAAAGGAACCGAGGAAAAGATACTCGGATTAATCTGGAAACCAGGTACCGATCAGCTGAGCTTCAACCTAAAGCTCGCTCGACTTCCAATCAATTTGCTGCATAAAACACCAACCAAGAGGGAATGTCTCATACGGTGCGTGAAGACGGCACTATACACCGTCCTTCATGAGAGACATCCGCATGAGGAAGTATTAGCCACGCTGCTCTGCGAGGTGGAGTACACAGTAAATAGCAGACCGTTGACTCACCTCTCTGTAGACAGCGACGACGACGAATTCATCACTCCAAATCACCTCCTTTTAGGAGGATCTGCGAGATTGCCGACACCTGGAGTATTTGATGAAAAAGATATGAATAGCAAAAGACACTGGCGACGCTCCCAGATACTCGCTGACATGTTCTGGCAGCGTTGGGTCCGAGAGTATTTACCGGAACTTCAAAACCGGCGGGAGGCCCATGGGCGAGGTCCCAATCTCCAGGTGGGCGATCCAGTCCTCATAGCTGACGGCCAGTTACCTCGTAACACCTGGCCACGAGTGAGGGTGGAAGCTGTTTACCCCGGTGCGGACGGACAGATCCGCACTGTGGAGGTACGCACAGCAAACGGCCTAATCAAGAGACCAACCAGGAAACTCGTGCCGCTGCCGAAGTAGAAGCAACGTCGCTCACCGAAATGGATGCAGCGCCGCTGTGAGAAAATCGTCGCGACGCTGCACGGCGGGAGAGATGTTCGCGACGGCCTAACAACGTTAAGAAACTAAGTGATAAAGAATATTGTTTTTTGTATTAATAATGAAATTACCGACAAAACTGAGTGAAAACGTGTATTAATATAGTTATTTAGCATGTTTATACCTCTTAGTATATTTGTATAGAGTGTCGTTTTGATAACAAGTAATATAAACTACTTTTATTATATACCAAAAAATCGACCAATCACAGCGCGTCTTATCGTGGAAAGTTTTTAATTAACTGCGTAATAGTTCATACTAAAATAAGGAAAATAATTTTATGTTCTAAAAGAGTTATAAATATGACATTCAATTAGCATATGGCTCATAGATTAAAGAAGTATAGGGATATTTTTGTATAATTAAACGAATTTCGTAGTTATAGAAAAAACAAAGAATCAATGTACCCAAATATTATGAAAATTTTGGACATTTCGTTTAATAACTTTTTATATTGTTAATATTTTGAGTAGCCTTTATGATCTACTAATAAAGTACCAGACTACCGATTTAATGATGTATAGCATGTTAGTGTAGCAATTAGTTTTGTATAGAAAATATTGCAATTTATGCCATTTGTATAGTGAAAAGTTTATGCAATAAAGAGGCAAACGGAAAATGGCAAGCGGCTCACTGCAAAGTATTGCCCAAGTCTACCTTAGGGGCTCGGGACTCAGTACCAGTAGTAGTGTGAAGAACTACCAGTGACAGTGAAGTGAAGTGAGTGGTATCCGGTGGTAGCTGAAGTGACTAGTAGCAGTATATAGTGAATAGTGAAAGTGTTAGCTAGCCGAAAAAGGTCGTAACTGACATTCGCAGTTACATATCGTGAAAGTGTTAGCTAGCCGAAAAAGATCGTAACTGATATTCGCAGTTACATATTATAGTGAAAGTGGTAACTGATATCCGCAGTTACACAAGTGATAAAATCAACTAGTTTAGTTGATAATAGCTGCTAGTCAGTAGTGTTAGAAAACCAGCTACTACCAATAGATCTTTGATACCACCGTACAATTTAAAGAAATCTTTCGAAATATACAGTGACCAACCAATAGTGAACAACCGTAGTTTTAACAACCGTGATCAATAGTTATAGTTATAAAATTTCGCGACTAATCAATCAGTTGAACCGCTGGCCACTACCTTGCTATTTGTATTTGTTAATCGTGCATTTTGATTTAAACCACAGTCCACAATATTTCAGCGGCACCCACAAAGACGGCGGTGAAAGTACCCACCGGAACCTATAGGTGTAGGACGTGAGCAACTCGCGAAATATCTTCGACAACTTTTACTCCGGAGAGTTTCGCCCGTCCGGCACAAAAGTTATTCAACAAGCTACCTGGTACCTGGTATATTTCTTCCAAAACTACCAAAGAATATACTAACTAAAAACATAAATCTTAAATATTTTTATAAGCATTAATAGAACAAATCATTTGCATAGGATGACTATGTACTAGTTTATCGACTAAACATCTACAGAAAAGACATAGTAATTCAAACTGAATACTTCGTCTCAATTTCAAGTGAACTTGGTTTCGCTACTAAATAACGTTAACGCTATTGAGTTTATTGAGAACTCAATTTTGGCTTCTGATTTATTACCTGAGGTGTACAAAAGCACCGTTAGGAAAAACGCAGATATTATCAAGATAATATGTATTCCGCAAGCCCTGGAGCAGCGCCATTCCATCTAAAGAATGTTAGCCGTACATTATCCTTACTCGTTGTTTCCAATTTAGATATTCTAATTTAAATTTCTTCATAAACTCTCACACGAGTGTCGTAAAATATTATATTATATTTTATATTTTTTATATTTTTTTAAACTGTGATAGTTTTAAAAAACAGCGCCATCTAGTCCCAAACTAAGCAGAGCTTGTGTTATGGGTACTAGACAACTGATAAACGTACTTATATATTTCTAAATACATAAATATTATAGATAAATTACACCCAGACACAGAACAAATGATCGTGCTCATCACACAAACATTTGTCCTGGGTGGGAATCGAACCCACGACCTCCGGCATAGCGGTCAGGGTCACTAACCACTAGACCAAATGGCCTGTCAAGTAGGTAGGTAGGTAAGTAAAAGTCTACTAAATTCTGATATTATAAGTTAACATGTACTCTTATCTACATCTTAGTTTATGCTTCTTTAGGGTACAGAAGCTTTTACAGAATTCTTATTTTGTACAGCAAATTGGTAAATTCATGCAGTTGATTGTCTTTTGTCTGTGGAAACATATCGTATAAATCTGACTAAGGAGTAAATTCAAAAGTACAAAAATATTCAAATTCATTTATTTTCCAAATTTTAAAAATTCAATTTTATAAATTAAATAACAATAGAACATAGTATAAAATACTCTTTCTGACCTATGGTTTTATATACAAACACACACACTTACTGATTGGCCTTTAAGCACAAGCTTGTATTTTGTGCATGGATGTTATTTCCTTAGTAACACAGCCACATTACGCACAAGTAGGTATGGGTCACTTACTATACAGGGTTATTTTTCATAAGTTGCCAAATTTTAAACTTAAGTTCAAATATATTAATATGATATACCGATGTTGCAGTTTGTGAATACACCGTTGTTATTGCCTACCGTTCGACCCTTACGAATGTGTACATGCGCAGTAAAATCATTTAAAATAATGCATTACCACGCATTTTGAATTTAAAAGATGAAAAGGACAGAATATTTGATTTTTCCATTAAATTTTTTCACTGTTTGCCTACATTACTTATTCTAAAACTTCTCTGCAAATTTGGCTGGATATTGCAAGAACCTTGTGTACGAGTCATGATCTGTTTAATCTCCTAACCATCGTCAATTTGTATCCATGTATTATTAATATTTGAGAATTTAAATATAATATAAAAAAACGAAGCAATAAAAATTCTCAACCGTACCTACAGTATACCGTAACGTTGATATAATAATTTGAAGTCAATTTATCGTAAAAAAACCTATTCTTTTCAGCAAGTAACGCGTATTATAATTTATTAATCACTCATTCTTATAGACTTTTAAACTCATTCTTCCGTAGAAACTTATATGTGGCTCTGTGATCGAAAAGTTTAATACGAAAAAAAAAAAACAAGTAACTGATATTAAGCCAAATTTATATGACATAAAAAGACTCCGCAGTAACTGCACTGTTAAATTTGTTCCCACGTTAAAAAGGGATAAGCTAGCACTTACTTCATAATATACCGTCTACGCAGCACCTACGTAAATGAGTCGGTATTCAGATATGAAAATCTTAATTTAGAATATTCATTTTGAGCACGCGTATACATCTCTTGTGGAATAACATTTCCAGGAGTAATATCATAAATGGGAGCCTTAAAAGCACTTTTTAACTTAAAATGAGAAAGCGCTAAATATTGTTGGATGTATTTTTTACGTATTTTATAGATTATTTTACGTAAGAATTGGATTACCTTAAATAAAATTGGGTTTGAGTGCGACTCAGACTGTCAACTCATTCCATCTATCAACTTCTCCTTTAGTCAAGTCAAAAAAGTGAGATACGACACGAAAAGGGCTACCTCCCTCTCTCAAATATTTTGACACTAGACCATCTTGCGCGCGCTTTACCATCCTCAGCTATATTACCATCGGGTGAGATAGTAGGCAAGCACTGACTATATTAAAAAAAAACGAAATAAAGAGATTCAATGGGTAATAACAAAATAAAATACCTATGCAGTATATTTTGGACCATAATATACACTCCAGTAGACTTAATTTGGAAATTACAATCATATGAATAAACACTACGTATAACTGGTTGGATGCGGGCCAAGATACCCAAACGAAGATGTTACATAAATGAACGTAGGGACTTAATTGCACTACATCTGGTATTCAGACCACTCTATTAAATAATTTGCATAAGTGTTGCAACGGAGTTACCATTAGCTTTCTAACAAATGAGAGCTATACTTGTTAAGTCAATGACACGAACTAGTCTTTATGTTACAAAAAGTTTAACATTAAGTAACTTTATTTGTATTGTTCCCATTTGCTGTTTATGAATGTTTATGCGTTTTTTTATATTCCACTACGTATTTTACAATTGGTTATTTTTTAAATAGTTTTGGAGAAAGTATCTACTCTTTTTTCAGCGCATCGTCTTTTCTTTCTTTTTTCATTATTTTTCTTTTTTTAAAGACATTACCCCACAATATACGCTTACGGAGCTCGAATCGAGCAGTCGTGCCTATCAGCTATACAAGTGTTTAAATATTTTCAATAAAACTGTGACCTAGATAAACCATTGGACAATTTCTGTTGAGTTGTGATTTCACGAATAACAAATTACAATTAAAAACATTTGATACAAAACATGTCTGATACATACGAAAATAGTCCTTTCAATCGGAGCACCATTACATCTCGGAGTCCGCCCAGCACGCCTCAACCACCACACCAGGATGCTGCAGACCCCATCGAATTTTTAGTCACCAGTGAAATAAAAAATTGGATAACCTCAATCGAGCGGTGTCTAAATGAAGTTTGCCATATTGCTCAGGAAGGAAAACTGAACTCCGAACAAAAGCTGAGAATCAATTCTCTATCACGCAAGGTCGGTAATGCAGCCTCTTAGATGGCAGTTTACTTCAATCTTTGAAGCAAAAGGCTGTTTTAATACACACCTCTCTTGAAACACTGAGAGAAAAACAAGACCTAATGGAATGCCTAAAGGATTTTAGAAAATCACTCAAGGAAACGATTCAAGAAAGCTGTGCTAAACCATCTACAGAAAAAATGTCCTTTGCTGATATGGTCAAAACAACCAAAAATAATTACTTGCACCCCAATTCATTCAGTTCCATAGCAATTTACCCTGAGAATAAATTAAAAATAAGTGAAGACACAAAATCTCTTGTCCAGAAAATTATATGCCCCGAACAATTGAAACTACACGTAAGAGGACTACGAAAAACTAAAAATGGGGGCGTTATTATCAACACTGATTCAAAGGAGGACATTGAGAAGTTAAAAAAATCTACCCAGCTTAGTAGTTCCAGACTAAAGGTGGAAGAGCCCCATAAAAGAAGACCAAGGATTATAGTCTTAGGAATAGCTACCGCCCTTAGCGAACGAGAAGTCCTTGACTGCATTTTTGAACAAAATTTAGCCGATAAGATACCTAACTTAACGCGGGAATCTTTTTTGTCCTCTATAAAACTAAGTCATAAATCGGGTAAAAAACAAACACTTTTATGCAACTTTATTTTAGAAGTGCCAGCTGGCATCAGAAAGGCACTTATCAACCAGGAGCGACTCTTCATAATTTGGACGTCGTGCCCAGTTCGAAACTTCACACTTGTGACCAGGTGCTTTAAATACCAACAGTATGTACACGCTGCAAGAACTTGCCGGGAAACAATCGACACGTGTGGACATTGTGGTGAATTAGGACATCACTCAAATGCTTGCATTAAGAAAACTGATCCAGCAAAGTGTGCAACATGCCTGCGTTTTAAAAAACCGAGCAACCATAAAACAGGTGACCCCAAATGCCCGGCTAGGAAGATGGCTGAAAATAGGTATATTAATTCCATAGATTATAGTGAGGGCGCCTAAGAGCGCCACCTTTTACTTTAATTCTTTTTGCCCTAATTTATACGCTAGTAATATGTTTAAGTTTACTTTATATATATTTTTTAAATATTGTGATTATTTCTGTTGAATAATATGGATAAGTTAAGTTATGAAATCGATGTTGTCAGTTTATCAGTGGCAAAAACATGTGAAATTGATATGTGCAAAGAATATCTCTTTAAACCTGCGAACTCTCTTACTATTTTAACACAGAACATTCGTAGTATAAATAAAAACATGGATAATTTCCATAATCTCCTTCGAAGATTGGACACTGACTGCGACATCATCATACTAACGGAATGTTGGCTATATAAAAGCCCAAGCAACCTCCCATTACTGCCAGGTTACAATACTTTTAGTAGTAACCAAAATGTCGGTGTAGTAGTCTTAGTGAAAAAAAAATACGAACATATCAGTCGAGGAACCTAATATGCTAGATTGTATCAGGTTATTGGTGAAAGTAGGTCATGAAACTGCTGTCCTTGTTGTTTACAGACCTTGTGGTTTTAATCAAATAGACAATTTTATCACGTCATTAGACATTGCACTTGGGAAACTGTCGTCATTCAAAAATATAGTGTTTACGAGTGTAATGAATATTGATATTAACCCAGAAGGCAGTGAAGGCGAGCAAAAGACTACCCTAATACATGTGCATGTCAGGGCCTGCTTCCAGCACATTTACTCCCAACACATCTAAATGGTTCTTTTTTAGACCACACTTTACTAAAAACTAGGTAGACTAGTACCAGTAGTAGTAGTAGTAGAATAGTAGTAGTAACCGATCATAGTGCCGTCATTCTTAACTTAAGCCTTAAAATATCGAAACCTAATTGTAAGTACTCTATAACTAAAACTAATATGAAAAACCTTGAACAAGCAATTCAAAACATTGACTTTAGCCCAGTTTATAAAATCGATGACGTAAACATTTTTTTTAATAAATAACATACAAAATGCCATTGCTGGCAATACTTCATATAGAACAGTAGCTAAAAAAAATAATAACTTAAATCCTTGGTTTACACCCGGCCTGATTAGGTGCATGAAACAAAGGGACAAACTACACCTGATGGCAAAGTCCTTTTCAGATAATTCCGTTTTACAAATTTCATATAAAAGATATAGGAATTTTTGTAACAATTTATTAAAAAAAGTTGAAGTATAATTATCTTACAAACTTACTAGAAGAGTCTGGTAGAGATAATAAAAAGATTTGGTGGCATGTAAAAGATATTGAACTTATTTCCAAACAGCATGAATCTTCGTCAGAATTATTACAAAATAATTCCTCGCCGCTTATATGAACAAAAACAGCAAATAATTACTTAGTGAACGTTGGTAAAAATCTGACTGAGCGGATAACAAACAATTCTGACAATAATCGTGAATACAGGGCCACTTTTTTAACTCAAAAAAAACTGCCAATTAAGCTTGTTCACATTATTAGATACTGACCCTAGTGAGGTGAAAAGAATTATAATGGGACTGAAAGAGACAAGCGCGGTTAGATGGGACGGAATACCCATTAGTATATTAAAAAATATAGACAAATTCTAGTACCACCATTAACGCATATTTTCAGAATTTGTTTCTCTGAAGGAATTTACCCAGATTGTTTAAAAAAAGCAATTGTAGTTCCAGTATTCAAACGGGGGACAAACAAAAACGTTTCCAATTATCGGCCTATCTCAATACTCTCATCCACGTATAAAATATTAGAAAAATTTATTAACAACAGATTAATGAATTATTTACAAAGTAAATCCATATTATCGAATATGCAATATGTTTTCAGGCCTAAACTGTCCACTGTTGATGCTGTGCAGGAAATGACCGATTACTTCTCCCAAGAATTAGATAAAGGCAACCAATCGATTGGCATTTTCCTTGACATTGCAAAAGCATTTGATACGGTTTCTATTCCTATCCTATTAAATAAGTTAGAGAGCATAGGTATTCGAGGTAAGCAGCTTCAACTTTTTGAGAATTATTTAGAAAATCGATATCAATACATAAAAATCGATAAGGTTGTTAGCTCTGAACAAAAAAATACTCATTCTGGCGTGCCTCAAGGAAGTGTATTAGGGCCAACTCTATTTTTGATTTATATAAATGACCTTTGCAATCTTGAACTTAACTCAGGTAAAATAATATATTACGCAGATGATACCTTGCTACTTTTTTCCGCAAATACAGTTGACAAGGCTTTTTATATGCTCAGCAAGGTTTTGATAGAGTTAATAAATGGCTCCAACAAAACTTATTAACACTGAATACGGACAAAACCATATATATTTATTTTTCTATGCGCAGCTCAACCCAGCATACAACCATTCCAGAAATTTATGGACATAAATGTTACTCAGTCACAGAGTCTAAATGTTTAATTCTAATACTAAAACTATTAAGTACCTTGGAATAATTATAGATTCTACGTTTACATTTAAAAACCACATAAACCACCTATGCAATAGCGTTCGTAAACTAATGTTTGTTTTTAAAAAAAATCGTTCTTTTGCTGATATTAAGGTAGTAAAACAAGTATATTACGCATTATGTCAGTCAATACTCACCTATTGTATAACCTCATGGGGTGGAGCAGCTAAAACTACACCGCTACCATTGGAACACGCTCAAAGAGCTGTATTAAAAGTTGCAACATTCCGCCCTATTCTATTTCTATCCCGAATCTCTTATACAAATCCCATAATGTCCTCTCAGTGCGCCAGTTATTCGTTATGAGTACGTTACTAAAACAGCACTTAAAATAGCCCTACAGAAGAGAGGTCACTGATAAAAGACGCAAAGATAAAGTAATTGAAACTAACATTAGAATAAGGTTTTATTTCATGCATAGATTTTTTACATTCCATGGCCCTTTCTTGTAATGCAATGCAATTTTGTACATATATCCCTTAAAAATGGCAGACTGTAAAAAGGTAATTCGAACATGGTTACAAAATTTGTCATACGATGATACAGAGAAGTTGCTGATTGTTTTAAGTTAATTAATATCATAAGTAAATTAATGATAATATATTTTACCCAAATAACCCTTATTAGTTAGTACGTTACTCATTTTATATAAGAAATAGATAATATGTGTTAATGTATCTTTTAGCACATACACCTGAGATACAGGTTTATCCTAGTTCAGGTGCCTGTTATTGTAGACTATTTTTAAGTTAAGACTTATTGGAATAATTTGTACAGTTTATCAAAATAAAATTAATTATTATTATTATTATTTTCTGCTATATCGTGGAGGCAATTTACAAACAAAAATTGCAGAAGGACAAACGTTCAGACCGGGAACAATGATTTGTACCCCATACAAATACTTGTTCCGTGCGGGATTCCAAACCGCGGCCCTTGGCGCTGCAACTGCATGCTAAGCCACAGCTCCATGGAGCCAAAAAAGCAAAATCACTCCATTTTCGGACATGGGCCTTTAACATTGAAAGAAATATTTGACTTTTTTACTTACTTGGCAGGCGGTTGGTGATTGTAATACCAGACGTTTCGCACATTTATCGTTGCTGTCCATCATAAGTTCTTCCACCTCAACCACGAAATAAAGGGGTGATGAATGTGCATTATATATGTAGAGTTACTATTATTGTAGCCTGGAAGTAGTCCCATGCTCGACATAGAGTCCATTTTTTTGTTTTGTTGAGGGATTTTAAGGTAAGCTACGCTTTGTAGATTACATTTGTCATTTCCTCAGTCAACGTCGTGCTAGATATTTTATGTCGAGTAAATTTAATAGTTAATAGCCAACTGCCTAAATTAAATAATTTTCTGACAAATATTAGTATACTTTTCAGGTACATACCATTGGAGATGAGAAAAACGATTTCTCTTACATACAAAATTAAAATCAGTCTTCAGACCGCTATTAATTGGTATTCTGAGTGCAGTGCGTTTGGCACTTCAAAGGAAAGTTTACTGAAAATATAAATAACGTTGTTTTAGGGTCTGTGCAAGTACTAGCTAAAAGATTATTTCTTCAAACCAGTTTTCCGAACTGTTATTACATTCCAGGAAATTCTTTTTCTTAACTGTGTCCCCTAGTGTATAGATCGGATACTTTTATGCTTACATCGCTACTGGTAGCAAAATGCGTTTTGTTCAAAGCGGGAAGTGTTTTAATTTTTTTAGTAGCTGACTGCATCCAGTGTGGAAATTAAGTTCTTTTAGTAAGACATGCAGGAATTTGATGGATGCTGATGGCTCAAGACTGTGCTTTTTGGAATGCCTTGGGTGAGCCCTATGTTCAGCAGTGGACTTGTGAAGATGTGATGCCGTACAAGATCGTACGATAGAAGCACGATGCACTCTCTTTTACTATACCTTATCAGGATCAAAAGGACGCATAAATAGACTGTAAGTTTATGTTTTCTATTTATTTATAGTTTAAGTCTAGGTTGTTACCATTCTTTTGCCCATTTCTGGTTGGCTTTGATCTGATTTGTAGGGTATAAAAGCGATTACAATTCAAACTATGATATATTATTGATTTGTTTATTTGAAGCGATAGTGGTCTAATGGCAGGGCGCTAAATGCAAACTCTAAGGGTCGTGGGTTCGAATCCGCCATTTGACTACTGTCTTGAACCACTCCTTACACAAGTATTTTAAGCTTACCAGGAGTAGTTATAGTAGTAATGTGAATAGCGTTGCTGGTATTTAAATAATATAAAAACAGGCCAAGAGCGTGTCGGGCCACGCTCAGTGTAGGATTCCGTAGTTTCCCATCCGTCACAATAAGTGTTCCCACTTATGAGTTTAAAGGTGGGTATCCTTTATGTTCGCGCTCCAGCAGCGCTCCGCGCTCCAGCAGCGCTCCGCGCTCCTGCAACTGCTCCCGGTAGTGGGTACTGTTGTTTCCATCCAAGTTCAAAATGATTTTCATAGAAAGTCCTTATAAAGTTCTACTTTTCAGATTTTTTTTATATTTTCTAAACTTATGGTTCAAAAGTTAGAGGGGGCGGGGGACACATTGTTTTTTACTTTTGGAGGGATTATTTCAGAAATTATTGACATTATCAAAAAATGATTCTAGTAAATCCCTATTCATTTTTAAATACATTTCCAACAGTATATCACACGTTAGGGTTGAAATTAAAAAAAATCACTTCCCACTTTACATATAGGGGGGGCTACCCTAATAAAACATTTTTTCCCATTTTTATTTTACCACTTTGTCGGCGTGATTGATACACATATTGGTACCAAATTTCAACTTTCTAGTGCTAACGGTCACAGAGATTAAGCGAGGACGGACAGACGGACAGACAGACATGGCGAAACTATAAGGGTTCCTAGTTGACTACGAAACCCTAAAAA
This sequence comes from Parnassius smintheus behrii, assembly GCA_036936625.1. NCBI lineage: Eukaryota > Metazoa > Arthropoda > Insecta > Lepidoptera > Papilionidae > Parnassius > Parnassius smintheus. The sequence goes on from JAUPFT010000014.1 coordinate 45,907,684, forward strand.
ATAAGCGTAATAATGACATTTTAAACCACAATAAATATCAATGTTAAAACAAATGAGTGAGTAATTACTCACATGTAGTGACTTACCCTTTCTCATTACAACGCTTCCTTTTCATTCGTGCATACTTTGAGCCCGTCAAAGTCCAGTGCTGAACATAAACCTCCCCCATACTATGCCTCGTGGCAATAATTTAATTGAAAATATAAAATCGTCTCTAATCGTAATACCGGCACAGGTAATGTAAAATTTGCAAAGTTAAAATTTTCGGTCAAGTGATTAAGTGGACCAGAAACTTATACATTAATTTGATTTCCTGCTGACTGCCTGTTCATTTTACCGCGAGTTGATGATTGAATTCCAATCAGACTGAAAAGGTATAGCAATCTCTTTTTATTAAAATAAATCAGTAATTTGCTCAATCGACCTTTGTACTATATACAAGCGCTCTGCCCCGGCTTCGCACGGGTGATTTCTGGATCTCGACAACAGTGCTACCTACCGGCACCAATTATGAATGTAATTCAGAGACCCACTCAAAAATACAAAAAAAAATTCATAAAAGTCAGTCGAACCATTTCAGAGTTTATTGAATGATTTTTGTATATAGAGATTACATAGGTAGTAAAGTATGGGTTTAATTCCTGTATTACTCGTATATCGGTTTTAATAAACAATCTGTCCTGCAACTCACAGGAAAATATTATTTACTACATAATATATTTTATTATTTTTATATTGTACGCATTGTGATTTTATTATATATTTACCGCGAATTTACCCGCGTATAATTTAGGGTTTTTTTTGCGCGGAATCCTTACAATCATTCTGAAATAAAAGTTACTCCTTATATCATCAGATATCTACCAGTGACAGTCCCGTCAAAATCCGTTTAACCGTTTCGGAGATTAGACGAAACAAACAAACAGATAGAAAAACAATTTAAAAATAGTGTTATTGGAATACGTACTGTATACACTTTTATATACATCTAGTAAACAGCTGTCATTTTACATTACGTTTGTAATGTAAAATGACAGCTGTTATAGATAGATACTTCAATTTGAATTATTTGTATAGATATATTACACTTCAAGATTCGTCAATATCCATCACACTGGGCAGACAAGTTCGATTTTTTAAAATGTTTTCTTATGTAAAACAAAATAATTTTGCGAATTTTGCAGCTTTATGACATGAGGCGCAATCAGTAAAGTATACGGTGATTTTATATACATTTAACCTAAGGTAGCATACAATTTTGGGAAGATGCCCAAAGTATGATAGTTTTGTGGTATAAGTTACATGATCAAAGCTTTTAAAGCTATGAATGTACGTTAGAACAATATAAAGTAGGATAAAAAGAATTAATGTACATGTTTTATTATAGAGAAGTAAGGTTCACAAACAAATACAAGCGCGGTCAAGAATCAACATCAAAATACTACAGAATTGTTTTTCATTTTTCATATATTACTCGTAAAAGCGTTATGAAATCTAAGCATTAAAATTTAGTGAAATTGAAAATTGATTACGTAACATTAAATAAAAATAATTTTTATTTAATGTTACGTACGTTTAAATTATAATATTTACAATTAAAACTAATTATACACAATATGAAAAAAAGAAACTATAATATCGAAAAACTAACAACAGAATTAAACAACCTACTATGAAAATATAAATGTACAAGTGTTTACAATAATAAGATAAGCACTCCTTTATTATTTTTATATATAAATCACAGCTGAGCACAGGCATTTTTCATTCCTAAAAGGGCTATGTAGTGTAGTGACAATGTAACATAGGGGACAAAATCAGAAGATGGGCAGCGGCGTCTTCCTAATAACACCTAAAAACTAAAAAACTACGATGGCAACCGATCTGTCAAGCGTGGTCACTTTGATAACATTTCTCTATATGGTGCTATTTATAAGGGAGCCATCCGACAGCAATGGAGTTTTGAAAGACTGTAGCTGTAAAGGTGCATTCATGTTGGTAGACTTCAAACGAAGTTAAAATATTTAATATATTATATTTAAAGGTTTTCTCTTGGTAAATTAGCTTATAAATTGAATTTAATAACGTCATCGGTGCGAGTACTACTTAAATTATTTTCTTTTAATTTTAGATAACTGTAGTTTTCCGGTTTGAAATATTTTTACACGGGCATTTATTTGTCATCGTCAGCGTTAACAATGTTTGGCCAGACTTTCTTGTTCTAATAAACTATTGGCTCGTTTGTTACAATCATATCATTACAAAAATATATATTTAAAATTCGCTTGCGCTTGTCACATATATCGAAACTAGGCTGATTAAATTGGTGGCTACGTGCCCTCTAAAATAAGCGCTCGTATTGTCAGGAAATGGCTACGTCCTATTCCATCAATTGAAGATAGAGATACCAATACAATAATTACTAACTGTATTACAAACAATATATTTGTAGGAATTACTATTTCTTATTGCTCTAATTGATTTAGTAACCATAAAATTTTATAATTTATATTTAACACAATTTATCATATATTATTGTTTAATATAAATATAAAGCTCCTTTCTCGAGCTATGTGGCACCTATATTATGGTTGTATCACGAATGAGTCGGCTCGACCGAGTTGTAACCTCTAAGGACTAAGAAGGAAAATGCCTCACTGATTGTAATTATATTGACAGTTAATACCATTCAAAACGGAATATAGCAGTGTAGGCACTGCTAGTTAGCGGGAGAAATCGACAAGCGGATGGTCCCTACTTCTGTGGACACCTAGGCAAAAGAAATACCTCAATTCTATCAAATAGTTTTTTTAATAATTATATTTTAAGAATCTTAATTCAGTATGAAAATTATTAGATACTAGCAGTTCGCGTGAAATTTATTACGATTGAACTTCATAGACTTGATTTTTTTTCGAAAGACCCCAATTCTTTTTCTAAAATAAAAATAAGACTAAGTTACTCCTTATAACATCAGCTATCTGCGCAAATATATATTTTATCCACTTTCTCTCTCTCTCTCTCTCTCCCTCCCGGATGAACGCCTCAGAAAGTGCACCAAAATACAGTTTTTTTTAGTTTTAAAGATAACTGTACACGGTACATGAAAAGTGTCAAAACGATCCTTAATGAATTTTATATCAACCTTTTATACATACGAAAACAATATAATTTATAGTTTTTGTGCAATCTGCTACAAAATATGAACATTTTTATCTTGAATCGATTCTTTTGCTCAAAGTTTAGGTTAATTAAAATTTCCAACTTATTTGCCAAATATGTATAACTAAAGTAAAGGATAGAATATGCGCTTTTAAAAGAGGTGCAAATTATTTCTTAACTCTTTAATTATGATAAAACTATTTATTTGAATAAGAATTAATATTACGTTACGACTGTAACCGACTTTTGTTTCGACCGGTGATCTAATAAAATTTTAGAACACATAGTTAGATATATCCTTACGCGGACTTTTTTGCAGGTAATATTGAGTACTTTAAGCATGAAGCCCATAATTTTTATGTATCATCAAGTTTTCTCAGCGCACGCCAAATAATTAATTTTCTGGGCAAAATTTTGCTACAATTTTTTGGTGTTACTATTATATATTATTATTATATATTTTAACATGAAAAAGTAGTTATTTTGACATAACTGTAATAGTTAGACATATGGAGTTATGGTTCAGACTTTTTTGTACATATTAATATTTTCTACAAAAGTGTAGTACATTACGATGCTCTATCGTCAATAGTTTCCGTATCGTACGCGATATAAGGATTCTTTTGGTATTTTTTCACACCGTGAGTTACATTAACAAAGTTTTCTTACGGATCCCTAACTTTTTGAAAATATACTATAGCCTATGTTCATCAGGGATAATGTAGGTAGTTCCAACAGTGAAAGAAGTTTTCAAATCGGTCAAGTAGTTTTGGAGGCTATTCAATTCAAACAAACAAAATTTTTCTCCTTATTATATTAATAATGTAGATTTTCTGGACCTCTTCTGTACCAAAATTCTATCAGAAAAACGAGAAGATCTTATTTATAGATCACAATTAAACAAATTCTTACAAGGTATCCATTTCATTAATCTCATTTTTACTGTAAAGTTGCAAAATTTTGCCATTTCCTCGTAGTTTCCCGTCCGTCACAATAAGTGTTCCCACTTATGAGTTTGTACAAAAACTGTTGTTTCCATCCAAGTTCAAAATGATTTTCCTAGAAAGTCCTTATAAAGTTCTACTTTTCAGATTTTTTTCATATTTTCTAAACTTATGGTTCAAAAGTTAGAGGGGGCGGGGGACACATTGTTTTTTACTTTTGGAGGGATTATTTCAGAAATTATTGACATTACCAAAAATGATTCTAGTAAATCCCTATTCATTTTTAAATACATTTCCAACAGTATATCACAATTTAGGGTTGAAATTAAAAAAAAAATCACTTCCCACTTTACATATAGGGGGGCTACCCTAATAAAACATTTTTTCCCATTTTTATTTTACCACTTTGTCGGCGTGATTGATACACATATTGGTACCAAATTTCAACTTTCTAGTGCTAACGGTCACAGAGATTAAGCGAGGACGGACAGACGGACAGACAGACATGGCGAAACTATAAGGGTTCCTAGTTGACTACGAAACCCTTAAAAAATAAGCGTAATAATGACATTTTAAACCACAATAAATATCAATGTTAAAACAAATGAGTGAGTAATTACTCACATGTAGTGACTTACCCTTTCTCATTACAACGCTTCCTTTTCATTCGTGCATACTTTGAGCCCGTCAAAGTCCAGTGCTGAACATAAACCTCCCCCATACTATGCCTCGTGGCAATAATTTAATTGAAAATATAAAATCGTCTCTAATCGTAATACCGGCACAGGTAATGTAAAATTTGCAAAGTTAAAATTTTCGGTCAAGTGATTAAGTGGACCAGAAACTTATACATTAATTTGATTTCCTGCTGACTGCCTGTTCATTTTACCGCGAGTTGATGATTGAATTCCAATCAGACTGAAAAGGTATTGCAATCTCTTTTTATTAAAATAAATCAGTAATTTGCTCAATCGACCTTTGTACTATATACAAGCGCTCTGCCCCGGCTTCGCACGGGTGATTTCTGGATCTCGACAACAGTGCTACCTACCGGCTCCTATTATGAATGTAATTCAGAGACCCACTCAAAAACACAAAAAAAAAATCATAAAAATCAGTCGAACCATTTCAGAGTTTATTGAATGATTTTTGTATATAGAGATTACATAGGTAGTAAAGTATGGGTTTATCACACGTTAGGGTTGAAATTAAAAAAAAATCACTTCCCACTTTACATATAGGGGGGCTACCCTAATAAAATATTTTTTCCCATTTTTATTTTACCACTTTGTCGGCGTGATTGATACACATATTGGTACCAAATTTCAGCTTTCTAGTGCTAACGGTCACAGAGATTAAGCGAGGATGGACAGACGGACAGAGAGACATAGCGAAACTATAAGGGTTCCTAGTTGACTACGGAACCCTAATGAAGTCATTCATTCGCATGTTTTATGTACGAACTTACATGACGGTTTCAAGTTTATTTATCAATCAAAAATTTCATGTCAGAACTCACATAGATGCACAAAGTTCTTGTTCCCTTTTTTATATACTTACTTTCGTGTATGTCTTAGCATTCGAATCTAACTTAGGAATTGATTTTAAGCTAATTTTTGAACGTAATTTCAGAATTGGAACACAATCTATACAAATAAATAAAATTGAAATGTCTGGAATGTAAAAATGACCGCTTTTTAATAAATTCATATTTAAATAAATAGTTTATAATATAAATATATTTTATATTATAAACTATTTTATATTTTTTTAACTTTCTACTTTAACTTATATACTTTTTTATACTTAAAGTAAAAACATAATTTTTAAATTTTTCTCTGTATCTGTTATTCTTCGACATGGCTGGACCGATTTTGACAGGACGGATGTTCTAAGGAGTAACTTAGGCTTGGTAAGCTGAATTTACTTTTGTTTTAAAAATATAGTTAGGAAATGAAAATGCGTGGTATATTAAAAATATGTTTTTTTTTAAATGTTTTTATACAATATTCACACCGATTCGTTCATAAATGTACTATCATCTTCCGATAGCTTCTGCGTTGATTGGACCAAAAGTAATTATTAAAAAGCTTAAGGGGACGTCAAGTACCTCAGACCCCGTGAACATGCCTGCTGAAAAGCACCTGAAATATCGGGTATTAAAATTAAGTAAATTAAATGCGATAAAATCCGTAAAAGTAATTTTATTCAATGTGTATTTATATATTATATATATTTTATTGTTCGTATAAATATAAGAAATCATTACGATTTTTACGTATATCACAAAAACCTATATATTTACTTTAGTTCCTCTTGAACTTTTATTTAACCTTTAATGAACTGGCATTTTATTTGATTGAAATAAAACTTAAATAATTTTAACATGAAAATCTAAATAAAGCAAGCAGCAATTCCTTAAAAATTAACTTTTTAAATTGAAAAGTCAAAATTAATTACTCTGTCAAATTTAAAGGCATACATATATACATACATACATAAACCCTCACGCCTGTCACCCAGAGGGGTAGGCAAAGACTACAGACTTCCATTTGGCACGATCCTGACACACCTCTCTTGCCTCCTTCACATCCATACACCTCCGCATACATGCTCGTCGGTTAAGGGTACTCCTAATTTGGCCCGTTTTCGATAAATCACCAATTTGGTCGATAAATTTTCGCCTAGGACGTCCCTTTCAGACTCTGCCATTCACTTCTGCACCATAAATTTTCTTTGTCACTCTTTCCTCATTCATTCTTTCCACATGACCAAACCAACGAAGCATTCCTTTCTTAATCCTGGTCACCACATAATCTTGCAAACCACACTCTTCTCTTATTACACAATTTCTTACCCTGTCATTCAGATTCAGCCCTAACATACTCCTTAACGACCGCATTTCTACTGCGTTTATTCTACTCTCGTGCTTCTTCTGCCACACCCAACTTTCAACTTAAAGGAATACATTTTATAACAGTTAAATTTTAGAAGCTAGCAAATTTGAATTAAAGCCTTTTGTATACCTATTTATTGAGTGAAATAAAATGAAAATTACTCGTTTTTTATTTTATTTTAATAATAACAAATTAAAAATAGTTTGTTAAAAGTCAAAATGTTTTATAATGTACATATTTTGACATTTGAATAGTAATATATTATGTTAGAGTATAAATCGTGTTTTTAACACAGTACCATTATAAGAATTTTACTCATGTAGTACCAAGGTTCGTAAAATTGTTAACCTCATGATCATGACTTATCAAATTACAACTTTAAATGGATTTAAAAGTGATAAAGTTTTTAATTTCCCGCTATATGTGTATGCGTGTGTGTGTGTACGTGTGCGTGTGCGTGTGCGTGTGCATGTGCGTGTGCGTGTGCGTGTGCGTGTGCGTGTGCGTGTGCGCGTGCGCTTGCGCGTGCGCGTGCGCATGCGTACGTGCGTGCGTGCGTGTGTGCATTATTGCGTGCGTGCGTGCGTGCGTGCATGCGTGCGTGCGTGTGTGTGTGTGTGTGTGTGTGTGTGTGTGTGTGTGTGTTTGGCTTGAGACCGGAACCAGCTTGGTGGCGTTGGAAATAGTTACGCCGAAAATAGATTTTCAATACTGTTTCAACCGATCTGGATCTCAAAAATAAAATTTTCAAAAATGTTTTTTGGAATAACTTTTAAACACGGAAAACGACGTTGATTGGTGTTAACTGCTTCGAAACGGTTAATGCGTTGAAGAGAAATCGATGACGATTATAACTTATATAGTCTTATCGGTTTTTTTAATTGATTTTATTATTTTTCTTAAAATACCTCGTCGATTGTCACTAATTACATCAAAATCGGCTGATCCGTTCGAAGGTTATCGTTATCAAAATATACCAAAAAAATTGTTTTTGTTTTAATAAATTCGCAATTTCTGATCGATCGGTTTTGATGTGAGTTAAGTATTAGTTCGTGAAATATTTGTCCAGAGTTTTGAGATCGAACATGGCGGAAAGTTCCAGGGATGGCCGATAGGGTCAACAGATTTTTATTACAAATTCACCCATACGATTAATACTCTCCGATTCTATTGATTTCTTTCGGTAGTCTGATACAAACTAAAACTATTAGTAAATCTAAATATCTTTATTAAGAGTGGAAGTTCTAAAATAATTACCAGTTCCATTTCATTCCGATACTAAGGTTTCCTTGAAGACATTTATAACTCAATCTAACATGAGTTCGTGCCTCGAGTTCTTGTTTCATGCAATTTCCAAGAACGTGGGAAGCCGTTAAAAGTTTGTAAACAACATTAGGCGTTTTTACTTCAACCGCGCCGGATATCTTACAAAATAGACCTTCGACTTGAATTTCATTAGAGATTTAACTTTGGAAGATAATCTTGGCTTACGTACTTAAATATTATAAAGTAATTCAAATAAAATATAAAAGATATATTCGAATTTCTTTATAATACTTTATAATATTTACTTTATAAAGGGAGGTTTTAATTTTATTAATGATTTACTTTATGTGGATTCTTACAAGTACCCATATTTTTTCACCTTCCTCGCGTGGTTAATACGGTTAAATTCTCTTATGAAGAGTATTTCAACAATGATAAATTTTTTATGTAACGTAATAGAGCCACACTAACATATACAAATACCAACAAACAAGTTTAAGTGATCATCATCATCATCATCATTACAGCCCTTCACAAGTCCACTGCTGAACATAGGCCTCCCCCAAGTAATGTCACAAAGCACGGTCCTGAGCCACCTGCATCCATCGACTTCCTGCATATCTTACCAGGTCGTCACTTCATCTAGTGGGGGTCGCCCTACACTACGCCTACCGGTACGAGGCTGCCACTCGAGAACCTTTCTTCCCCATCGGTTATCGGTTCTTCGAGCTATGTGGCCGGCCCATTGCCACTTCAGCTTACTAATCCGTTGGGCTATGTCGCTCACTCTGGTTTTACTGCGGATATCCTCATTTCTGAGTCTATCACGCAGAGAAACTCCGAGCATAGCCCTCTCCATAGCTCGCTGAGCGACCTTGAGCGTCCTCATACGGCCAGCAGTGAAGGACCACGTCTCAGATCCGTAAGTCATCACTGGCAACACGCACTGGTTGTACAATCTAGTTTTTAGAGATTGAGGTATACGTGACGAGAAGATATGTCGTAATTTCCCGAACGCTGCCCAACCGAGTTGAATCCGTCGATTGACCTCTCGGTCGAAGTTGGACTTACCTAGTCGGACTATTTGTCCCAGGTAAACGTACTCGTCAACAACTTCGAGAATAGTGCTCCCAACATCTACCGCCATAGGTGTGACATGGACATTAAACATGATCTTTGTTTTGTCCATGTTCATCTTAAGACCTATCCGTTGGGAGGCACTATTGAGGTCATTGAGCATAGTGCTTAAGTCCTCCAGCGATTCTGCCATAAGGACTATATCGTCGGCAAATCGGAGGTGTGTGATGTACTCGCCATTGATGTTAATACCGTGTCCTTTCCAGTCCAGTAGCTTGAAAACGTCTTCCAAAGCAGCGGTGAAGAGTTTCGGGGATATAACGTCACCCTGTCTTACACCTCTCTGCGGTTGGATAGGTTTCGAGCTCTGGTTCTGTACTCGGATAGCCATCGTAGCCCTACTGTACAAACACTTCAGCACTTCGATATACCGACAGTCAACTTGGCACCGCTGAAGGGGCTGCAGCACCGCCCAAATTTCGACGGAATCAAAGGCTTTCTCATAGTCCACATACGCCAGGCAAAGTGGCAAATTGTACTCTTCAGTATTCTGTACAATCTGCCGCAGGGTATGTATGTGGTCTATGGTACTGAAGCCTTTTCGGAAACCGGCTTGTTCGGGAGGCTGGAAGTCGTCGAGTCTGCGTGCGAGACGATTCGTAATTACTCTCGAAAACAGCAAGTAGACGCGGCTCAGAAGGGAAATCGGTCTGTAGTTCTTCAAGAGAGCGTTGTCGCCTTTCTTAAAGAACAAGACCACCGCACTTCTGCTCCACGCCTCTGGAGTAGTGCCACCATGAAGGACGGAATTGAAGAGCTTCTGAAGGACTTCAAGTACCGGTGTTCCACCCGCTTTCAGAAGCTCCGCTGTAATTTCATCCTCGCCTGGGGCCCTGCCGTTTTTAAGGTGCTGGAGAGCCATTCTAATCTCGCTTAGACTGACGTCCGGGATATCATCGGAATAGTGTCGGATAAGACTTGCTCTTGGATCGTTACTCACACTTGCGTGTGGCTCCAACGATGATGTGTACAGCTGCCCATAGAACCTCTCAATCTCACTCAAAATCTCAGGTGTCCCGGAAACGATGCTGCCACACTCAGTCTTCAGCTTTGACAGTTGGCTCTTACGGGCAGACAGATCTCTGGCAAAGACTTTAGAGCCCTGGTTCCGCTCGATCGCTTCTTAATTATATTCGGTAATTATATTACATGCGACACAATAGTCATGACTAAGTCATCAGCGGCTTATGCATTACTGTATATTTGGCTTCAGGTGAAATTTTTCTAATAAACTTTAAAAGTCAATAAAAGAAACGCGACAGCCAGGTGGAATTTCGGTTATCGAGTTCTGCGTGTCGAGCTGACACACGGACAGGCTGATCAGTTCGTATTTAAAATACACGAACTCATTAATAGATTTACACAGGCTATACCTTACTGATGTGCCGTATATATATATATATATATATATATATATATATGTACATGTAATTCGCTTTTTAATTGGTTAAAATCAATCTCAATATTTTTGAAATTAGTGTAGAAAAATATGTAAATATGCGCGTATAAATAAAATGTTTGCACACACACGCTAGCACGCACGCACGCACACACACACACACACACACACACACACACACACACACACACACACACACACACACACACAAAGATTATTATAAGACAAGATTACTCTGACATTTTGTATAGAGAAATCGTAAGAGGAGGTTGGATAGAAGGTGCTCTTACGCCGCCACCACCAGAAAAATTGCACATGGACTAACATCTAAGCCCGTGTACATCAATTAATATAAATAAAAAAATACTTCTTCCATATCATACCCACAGAATTGTCCATATTACGGGATTTGTAAACAACATTTCTGTATGTCACTTATATGATATTGCTTAACTTTTCTAATAAAATTGGGTAGAAGTAATTTGAATTTCGGTTTGAAATAAAAGGCGAGATTTATTGAGGGGGCTGATAAAATTGTGCCTGCTTACGTTAATTTAAATGATTTTGTTTGGAAGATATTGAAATTTGTAAGGCGTACAAAGATATTGTGAAAAGCTTTTTATGTTTTTTTTTTCGTTACTAAAATGTTTAATGAACGTTGTGTCCACTTAATGGCAAATAGTCTATAGAATTATTGTCACCTTCTAGGACCAAGATGGAAGCCTATAGTTATACTAATTATCTTTATCTTTCAGACCGAAAATAGGTTAGAGGGCAGTTGCTACCCAGAAGAAAATGATATAACATTAAATAAAAGAAAACTTGCAGTTTGATTACGTTATTAAGTTGTTATCAGAAGGATGCTGTCTCCCATCTCCAGTTTCAGTTACTCTCTGTCGCCTCTTGCGACAACCACATAATGATATAGGGTAGTGAATTTTCAATTATATGAGTACTTAGATTAAGTTGGAGGTAGGAGGATTAAGGAGGAAAGTTATTACGTGTTATAATAATGCTATATTGTGTAACATCATAATTTAAGATTCGAAAGTGGGCAGTAGGATCACATCTTTAAAGTATTCACAGTGGGTGGCATATATATATATATATATATATATATATATATATATATATATATATATATATATATATATATATATATATATATATATGCCACTAGTATATTATAACGACTAAAAGCCGAAGTTAAGTTACACCTAGGTTAGCCGTAACGTATACACTGTATAAGTTACAAAAAGATCGCAAGCCAGTTGCGGTTGATTTAAATGTGTTGTTGATTTTTCAAAATATGTGTAAATAATATGAATATCCACTGTTTTGAGGCAACTTGAACTTTAACTTATAGCCGCTAACATGATTTATTTAATTAATTTAAGTAGAAAACATGCATATTGCATATAAAATTTTCTTATAACGGTTTAAAAAAACCTAATGGGGTTTGTCCGTACACTGGCATTCATCGAATAGCGCTCGGAATTCTCGTATGTACGCAAAAAACTTTGACTACCTCGTTGGTCTAGAGATTGTAAACACGACTGCTGGCCATGAGCTCCGGGGTTTTTTTTAAACGTTACCCCTACACTAAGATTTTCTCTTGTATCGTGGGGGCAGTTTACAAACATACATTGCACAAGGACAAACATCCAGACCCGAAACAACTATTTGTAGGTCATACAAATACGTGTTCCGTGCGGGATTCGAACCCGCGACCCCCAGCGCAGCCACCCATTGCTTAAGCCACTGCGGCACGGAGTCGTCAAAATTTTTAGTTAAATCCCGGGTCGGGCCAAAAAATCAGTTATTGAGTTTTTCCGTCCAGAAATTCTCTGTAGTTGTTGTTGTAGTTGTTAGGAAGGAGTCAGGAAGTTGACGGTGTCTCACACCCGTGCCTCGGAAAGCACGTAAAGCCGTTGGTCCTGCGTCTGATCTATCTCCGGTTGTGTTGGTTTACCGTCCCATCGGACTATAAGAGTGTGGTACACCTGTGCTTGCCCATACCCTTGGGCACTATTATCCTGTCCTGCGCCGATGGCTAGTCTCCGTTTATGCTGACCGCCATGACTGAAATTTGGGCTGGAGGACATTATTATAATTATTTACGCAAATACTTCTATGTACTAGAAATCATTGTGTTTATGTAGATATTTTTATAGAGTAAGAGCGACAAAAGAGTACACAGTCCACCTGATTGCCAGTAGACGTTGTGTCCCATGGATATTTACACCTGTCCTCGATTAACAATTGAAATTCTGGTCGTCGGTTAAGAATCGTGCCGCATTGTCACACCTGTGGACTAAGATGGAATGCCTCTATTGAAATTAGGATGTTTTTTAATTTCAATAGCCTCACGTATCATCCTGGAATGGAATGCCTCGTTTCCAGTAAAAAGAGGTCTTCGGCTTACCATACGAAACACAGGCCCATTACGCTGATATTTTACACTGGTATTCTGTGAAAGTGTGCTCTTTACCCGTTCGAGGCGATCCATTCGTGCTACAACTATAATGTAGCTGCAGTATGACTCTACCACGATAAAATGGGTCTACTACATAAAAAAATAATTGACGAACTATTTTTGTAAAGCTCCGGTGGCGGTTATGAAATTATTGCGTTTAAGTGGTCTCAGCAGTTGCTTAGTTGGGCTGCCGGACTCAGCACGCGAAAGGCACCGGCTGCCAAACACGTGGCTATGCGATATTGGAAATAGTCAATAATGGGTATTATCGTAAATGTTCCTGCGATAGTAACGAATGAGATTCACGCGTTACATGCTTTATATTCTTGACAAACATTCACTGTAATAACAAGCTCATATTTTCGTGATATTTATATATAACCGTGTGGTGTAAAATATCAACTGCCCGGTATCGTCCCGGGTGTCGTAACAGGTGGCAGAGGGAAACAAACCGGGAGAACAACTAAAATACTGCGGTTAGCAACCCGCTTGCCAGGTGTGACAACTATGAGTTACGATAGAGCTCGTGGTGTTTGATAATGGCGTAAAATTAGTTTTTATGATATTTTACTTCAACGACTTATACTGTTCATCACCACTTACCACAAGGTGAGATTGCATTAATTATTTAATTAATAGCCATTTAAAAAAATCAGGCGTTTTTTGCGGAAAGCTATTATATTAAAGACGTTAAATATCAATAAGCTAATTAGTAAAATAATAAAGTATATAATAATAATAAGTTGGGTAATTTATGGCGATGTAAACATATCCGCTGATAAAATAACCGTAACGACGAAAATATGTAGGATAGTGGTTGCGCGGAAAAAACCATTGGATTATTATATTTGACGGTAGAGGTGCCAAGCCGCTTGTTCCTTTCCGAAAAACGATATCATTCGTACCCTCCTATCGACACATCGGGGTGGCGGGGTGGGAGGGGCAAGAAGATGATTCTAGAATGTCACGTAATCATCGGAGCCGAGGACATATAAAGCACGCGCGACCGTTGCGCGTCCTCTTTCCACCGCAGTCGTCGTTGAAACCACACCGCTAGTAGAAACCGCTTTAGCCTGGAAGCAGTCGAGCTCCAGGAGAACCGCCTCACCTCGTGTGAGATATAGTCGCGCACCGCCTCTCTCCGGAGTGTTCCAGAAGAAGTTCCAGAAATTGCAGCTATAGTGCTCAACAGGATAGAAGAAACCCCGGTGAGTCAACACTCCTTTATTTACTGCCTGATATATAGTTTAACCCGCTCCAATTTTGTTGTTCTCCTAATCAGGCAGGATTCCTTTTCAGCGATTTGGCACAATAATAGTTTAGTTTTAGGGAAATGCGAGTGCATTATACCGCATGCTATAGTAGTCGCCTTTACGTAAGCGTAGAAGCAACCGCATATACAGTCCACTATAGTTAATATCTCGCGTAATAGGTTTAAGGTTCGACCGGGGAACTAGACTTCGGCAGCCTTAAACACGTGGCTCCACCATTTTATGGTCACTTCGAGCAGGATTTTGGTCGAATTGTTGAATTAATTAATTAGATAATGCACTCCAATTTATAGAATAGACTTAAATAGTGTTCGTTTAAATTTAAATTTTGATTAGGTACTCGCAAACAGAATTATTCGTTTTATAGCGCTCGTATTTGATTAAATTTAAAGCCTATTAAATAATTGAAACAGTATAATAGGAACCGTTTGATACGCTTACCCACAATCTTGATAAAATTATTGAGTCTAGCAAATGACGCGTCACCTCGACTCGCTGCGCAGGTGTTCGATTTAATTACGTAATACGGCATACCGAGTGTCCATCCTTTATTGTTTGTGCGTTGTGAGATTAATTGTGATTGATATAACTTTATTATAATAGTTTAAAATGGCAGTTAGTGGAAGTGAAATCAAAATTAAAACGCTTTATGCTAAGAGGGACATACTCTTTTCGCGTATGCAGAATATAAGTGATTATATAAAGAACATCCATATAGAAGCAGTGCGGGAAACTTTTTTGACCGAAATCGAAACGATAGATTCTTTACGAATAGATTACGAAAAAATATTAGACCAAATTAATCATTTGGAATTACAAATCGACCCGAAATACATAGTGAACTACCAACCGCTGCTGGCATTCGAAGATATGTTGTGTCGCGTGAAAAGAATTGCGAGATCCCTATCTCAAAACGAAGCAAAGCCGGAAAAACAGGTACGTCCAAGCGACTCGATTAGGTTGCCGCCAATAGATATTCCGGTATTTAATGGTGATATTAAGACGTGGCCCTTCTTCTTCAGTAGTTTTCAAAACAATATACACAATAACCCATCGCTATCGGACGCCGAAAAATTATATTACTTAATCAGTAAACTTAGTGGCAGGGCACAGTCGATCTGCTCTGGTTTTACACCTACAGCAAACAATTACTTATTAATATTCGAAACGCTTAAAACTAAATATGAAGATAGGAGAATGTTAGCTTCCGAATATTTGAACCAGATATTCGATCTTAAATCTATATCATCCGCGAACATCAATGGCTTAGAGCAATTTCTAGATAAATTTGTGGCATCGGTGGCTGCACTTAAGAATTTGAAATTTAATGATCTTATGGACGTGGTGTTTCTCCATATTGCACTGAAGAAGTTGGACCCCGACACCGTGCGTGCGTTTGAAATGGAGCATCGTAGCTCGGAGATCCCTTCCTTTCATTCATTAGCATCGTTCGTGCGAGATCAAATAAAGGTGATGCAGCGCTCTCCGAACGTTAAACAGGAGATTAAAAGGTGCGTCGACCGTAGACAGACTCAACCATGTAAAATAGCAGGGTCGTTAACTTACGTAACCGCTACGCCAACATCACTCCAGCATACTTGTATAGTATGTAAAGATAGACACGGTAATTTATATAATTGTGCGACTTTTCGTAAATATTCACCAAGCGAACGTTATAAATTAGTAAAGACAAACAACCTATGTTTGAACTGCTTAAGCGATAAGCATTTAGTTGCAAAATGCAATTCGAGTTCCGTATGTAGCAAGTGCGCCAGGAAACATCACACGCTATTACATTTTGAAAATAGCAACATAGCGGCGTCAAGTAAAGCGGATAAGGAATTCGCCCCTACTAAGGTCAACGATTCTAGCGGTCGACCTGGTGATGTCGCTCTGTGCTCATTGGCAAATATGGGAGCACAACCTCCTTCAACCGTGTTACTGGGTACGGCACGTATTTTGGTTAGGGATTCGCGTGGAAACAAAGCGTCCGTGCACTGCTGGACAGCGGAGCCCAAAATAGCTTTATAACGCGACAATGTTGTCAGCGCTTAGGCTTAGTAATAAATCGGTCACTTTCATGTCCTGTAATTAAAGGCATCGGAGGCACTAGTAAATCGACACAGGGATATATAAATTTAAAAATTTATTCTCGGATAGATCGTAATGTTAACTTTGATATAAATGCACTAGTAGTAGATAGGGTCACTGAACGGTTGCCAACCGTTTCGGTTGACATCTCGGCAATGATTGAATTTAAGAATTTGACTCTGGCGGACGACACTTACGCCGTTCCTGGAAACATAGACATGCTCATTGGAGCATCGCTTTTCCCTTATATTTTGTTAAACAATAAGGTCAGGGGCAACTCCTCGCATACCGCGCCTTACGCACTGGAAACCGTATTGGGCTATGTGATCCTTGGCTCCGCCCCCATCAAAGATAGCATTTCGGCAACATCCTGTTGTTGCACCGTCGCTGTAGAACCTCCCGAATTATTGACTCGCAATTTTCGGGAAATAGGGGAGGGGAACATCCCGCTTTTACTTAGCTCGGGTAATAAATTATGCGAAGGGTCGAGAAGCCAGACGTTAGAGTCTGTTGTTAGTAAACCTGTTGTAGTTTCGTCGCAGCCGAAGGGAACGCCGAGTAGGGATAGCCCTGGAGCTAGGTTTACCGACACCGCGAACAAGGCCCATATTAGCAAGATTAGATCGCCCCGCAACCCGTCAGGTGACATATTCAGTGCTCGAATCGATCTAGTTAGCGGAAGCGCGCGCGGCGCGGATCGAGGTCACGGTCGCGGCGCATGGAGACACCGAGCCGCTGCGACAGAAGGCGTGCCTCACTGGAGGCTACGGAATAGACCTGCTGAGGCCAATCTTGATTGGCGGAAGGAAGTGAGACTTCGCGAGCAACAAGCCATATGCAGTGTTGTTCCGAAGCGTTCATCGCATAGTTTCACCGCTTATTAATAATTATAGCTTAGTCGCTTAGAAATTGCATACTTGTGATTGGATAGTTTTATTATTTAAATATTAGTTTGTCGTTGATAGAATTATATATTGGTATTTCCTTAGTGTTTGTTTAGCTTGTTGGTGTTCCGTAAAATTAAAAATAAAATAGTATAGTTTGGCCGCGCCACAGCAATACGCTGTGTTATATTTAAATCATTTTTGTCGTTACAGTGTAGCCTTTGTAGTTTAAAAGTCGATAAGTAGTGTTTGTTCGTATATCGTTACGTCCGATTACAACTATGCTGAGTCGCTAGTATTACGTGAACTTCAACGTGCGCACTTCTCTGAAGAAATTAGAAGATTACAATCGAATAGAGCTTGTAGTCGCGCCTTTCAACGCCTTAAGCCATTTTTACAGGATGGGATTGTAAGGGTAGGTGGACGCTTGTCCAACTCGCAATTGAGTTTCGACCAACGGCACCCTATTGTTTTAAAGCGTAAAGACCATATCATGAACTTATTAGTCGACTACCATCATAAATTGAACTCGCACGCTGGCCCCGACTTGTTGATGTCGATTTTGCGTCAGAATTATTGGATTCTTTCTGCACGTAGTTTAATACGCAATCGGGTGCACCGATGTATAGCTTGCTTTCGGGCACGCCCCAAGCCGTCATTTCCGGAAATGGCGGAACTTAGATCTTGTAGAGTAATACAATCAGTAAAGCCCTTCACGCACACCGGGTCTGATTTCGCTGGTCCGTTTAAGGTCACGCTCACTCGCGGGCGTGGTATAAGATCCACAAAGGCTTACGTCTGCATTTTCGTATGTCTAACTACTCGAGCGGTGCATATAGAACTCGTTGGTGATCTAAGCACAGCAGGCTTTATGGGTGCATTTAAAAGATTTCTTTCCCGCCGTGGCCCTGTAAGTAGATTGTATTCGGATAACGGTACGAACTACGTCGGTGCAAAACGTATTTTATCGGAACTACATGAGCTCTTAGCTAGCAAATATTATAATTCGGAGTTCGCTCACATTCTAGCCGAGAACCGCATTGAGTGGTCTCTGAACGTCCCAGCCGCGAGCCATTTTGGGGGCAATTGGGAGACTAATATCAAGAGTCTAAAGAGTCATTTATACCGAGTAATAGGAGATCAAATTTTGTCCTTCGAAGAGCTAAGTACGGTGCTCGCTCAAATTGAATGCGTAATGAATAGTCGCCCACTTTGTCGTACGTTGTCTAGTGACCCCTCGGAACCGCTGGCTCTAACTCCAGCACATTTTTTGAATTTAACGCCTTTAAAGTATTTGCCAGCCGCAGGTATGGATGAGAACAGACTTAGCATTTCTGCACGCCACAAATTATTAGATCGGTTAGTGCAATCGTTTTGGAAGCGATGGAGGATGGAATACTTGCATACTTTGCAGTCTCGGCAAAAATGGAACACAGCAACTGAGCCTTTAGCTGTAGGAACTGTAGTTGTTCTCACCAAAGAGAATCCGCCGCCTCTCCACTGGCCGTTAGGAATTGTCGAAGAGGTCTTTCCCGGTTCCGACGGAGTAGTTAGGATAGCTCGCGTTAAGACCACGGTTGGGTCTTACTTGCGTCCGGTTGTCCGTTTGTGCCCCCTGCCTCTTCCATAATTTAAATTAGCTTTCTAGATTAAATTGTAGTTGAATTTAAGTAATCTTAGCGTTAGTTAGTTATTTTGTTAGTGGATCTTAGCTCTAGTTGTATTAGTTAATTTTGAAGGAAATCCTTCAAGGGCGAGGGAGATGGTTGCGCGGAAAAAACCATTGGATTATTATATTTGACGGTAGAGGTGCCAAGCCGCTTGTTCCTTTCCGTCAAATATAATAATCCAATGGTTTTTTCCACGCAACCATTGCGCGTCCTCTTTCCACCGCAGTCGTCGTTGAAACCACACCGCTAGTAGAAACCGCTTTAGCCTGGAAGCAGTCGAGCTCCAGGAGAACCGCCTCACCTCGTGTGAGATATAGTCGCGCACCGCCTCTCTCCGGAGTGTTCCAGAAGAAGTTCCAGAAATTGCAGCTATAGTGCTCAACAGGATAGAAGAAACCCCGGTGAGTCAACACTCCTTTATTTACTGCCTGATATATAGTTTAACCCGCTCCAATTTTGTTGTTCTCCTAATCAGGCAGGATTCCTTTTCAGCGATTTGGCACAATAATAGTTTAGTTGTAGGGAAGAGCGAGTGCATTATACCGCATGCTATAGTAGTCGCCTTTACGTAAGCGTAGAAGCAACCGCATATACAGTCCACTTTAGTTAATATCTCGCGTAATAGGTTTAAGGTTCGACCGGGGAACTAGACTTCGGCAGCCTTAAACACGTGGCTCCACCAGATAGTTTCAATAAAGCGCGACACACACGACAGTAGTAAAAGGACATACATATATAGAATATAGAGTACAGTAATATAATTATAATTGGGAACTAGCTTTTTACCCGCGGCTTCGCTCGCGTGGCCTTGATTTTAGAAACATAGATAATACAGTGGTAGAGCCATGCGGTAGCTTTGCTGTTGCACGTATGGGCCGGCTCAAACCGGGGTGGTACCACGACCTCACAGAATACCGGCGTGAAGTGGAAGTTCTGCTTCCGCGTTTCGTCTGGTGAGTGCAGATGGCCGGAGGCCCAAATCCCCCCCCCCCCATCAACATGGTAGCGGAATTAAATAAAGATAGACTACCCCAGGAGGGTACCAGCACCCCTGGAGAATCCCTCGCTGAGCATCCACGACCATGTTTCCCCACTTCTGAGCGTGGGTGCTCAGGCTGCCCCGCGTATTCTGGGGGGGGGGGGCAAAATTCCGCTCAAGACTACAACTGCTCGAGGCAAACGGAGCAACAAGACCAAGGCGACCCCTGCCACGCTGTCCGTGAATTTCTGCAATATCAGGGGACTTCACTCTAACCTAAACGCCGTCCACTACCATCTCGAGATGGCGAGGCCGGCTCTGCTCTTTCTGACCGAGACGCAGGTGTCCTCTCCGGCTGATGTTTCGTATCTCTCCTACCCGGGGTACAAACTGGAACACTCCTTTGTGCCTCGGGCTGGAGTTTGCGTTTACGTCATCTGTTCTCGACGCCTCGGCAGACTTGAAGGTTCGGACCTGTCCATCCTTTGGCTACGCGTAGACAGCGACGACCATCCGCGCGTCTACGGGTGCCTCTATAGGTCCCACAGCGGTAATGCCGAAACAGACCGACTCTTCGACCACGTCCAAATGGCTGCAGATTCGTTGCTACAGCAGATCCCCTCCGCAGAGATCGTGATCCTCGGCGACTTTAACGCCCATCACGCCGAATGGCTCGGTTCACGTTTAACCGATCATGCGGGGAGATCTGTTCATGATTTTGCCTTGGCATATGGTCTGATACAACTGGTTACTTCGCCTACGCGGATTCCATATGTGGAGGATCATGCACCTTCCCTGTTGGACCTTCTGCTGACCTCTCACCCGGACGGATATCAGATTTCCGTCGACGCCCCTTTAGGCTCCTCGGACCATTGTCTGGTCCGGAGTGTTGTGCCACTCACGCTGAAATCGCGGTTGCATTCTGCAGGCTGCCGCCGTGTTTGGCACTATAGGTCAGCCGATTGGGATGGGATGCGGTCTTTCTTTGCATCCTACCCTTGGGGGCGGGTTTGCTTCTCGCCGGATGATCCCAACGTTGTTGCGGATTCTGTTACTGATGTGGTACTTCAGGGTATGGAACTTTTTATTCCTTCCTCTGTGGTGCCCATTGGAGGCAAATCTCAGCCATGGTTTGGTCGCTCCTGTAAAATAGCATCATGCTATAAGCAGGAGTGCTATCGAGCCTGGGTTGATGCATCAGCGTCCCGGGACGTAAACACCAGCGCTCTAAAAAAGAAGTATAATTCCGCCTCTAGGTCCTTCAAAAGAGTCATTGCCAGGGCAAAGTCAGAGCACATAGGCAGAATTGGCGAGAAACTAGTTCGCCTTCCTTCTGGAACCCGTGCATTCTGGTCTCTCGCCAAGGCTGTCCAGGGGAATTTCTGTCAGCCATCTCTTCCGTCTCTGCACAGGGAGGACGACTCACTGGCCCATACTGCAAAGGAGAAAGCCGATCTTCTAGGCTCCTTCTTTGCGTCTAACTCGACTCTCGATGACGGGGGGAGTACGCCGCCGACCATCCCGCGGTGTGAGTGCTCCATGCCGGAAGTGCAGTTCACACAGCGCTCGGTTCGCAAAGCACTCCTCTCCCTGGACATCCACAAGTCGAGTGGGCTTGACGGAATCCCCCCAATTGTGTGAAGACGGCTTTCGTCCACCCGATCCCTAAAAAAGGCGACCGCTCAGACCCGTCCAACTACCGGCCAATCGCCATCACCTCCTTGTTCTCCAAAACAATGGAGTCCATTGTAAACTGCCAGCTCATGAGGTACCTTGAGGATCACCAGCTGATTAGTGACCGCCAATACGGTTTTCGCCGTGGTCGGTCAGCTGGTGATCTTCTGGTCTACCTCACTCACAGATGGGCGGAGGCAGTAGAGTTCAAGGGGGAGGCATTGGCCGTTAGTTTCGACATTGCGAAGGCCTTCGATCGGGTTTGGCACAAAGCGCTTCTTTCGAAGCTCCCTTCCTATGGGCTTCCCGAGAAACTGTGCGATTGGATCACCAGCTTTCTTGCAGATCGGAGCATCAAGGTCGTTGTAGACGGTGCAAGCTCCGATTGCAAGCCTATTAATGCTGGTGTCCCACAGGGCTGCGTGCTATCGCCAACGCTGTTTCTTCTGCATATCAATGATATGTTGCATACCCGTAACATTCATTGCTATGCAGATGACAGCCATGTGATGCTCTTTACACCGGCCGAGCCAATATTTCTCGGGAAAACATCTCCGAGTGCTGGGACAAACTTGTGTCTGAAGTCGAGTCTTTGCTGAACAGAGTCTCGGATTGGGGACGACTAAATCTAGTCCAGTTTAACCCCCAGAAGACACAAGTTTGCGCGTTAACCGCTAAAAAGAACCCCTTTGTCGTATCCCCTCAGTTTCAAGGCACTCCCCTTGTTGCCTCAGCCAATATCGGAATCCTCGGTGTCGACATATCGAGTGACGTGCAGTTTCGTGGTCACTTGGAAGGGAAGGCCAAATTGGCCTCTAAAAAGCTTGGCGTACTCAGCAGAGCGGGACAGTGTTTCATGCCGGCACACCGCCTGCAACTTTACAAGGCGCAGGTTCGGCCGCACATGGAATACTGTTCCCATCTCTGGGCTGGGGCTCCCCAGTACCAGCTCCTTCCACTTGACCGCATCCAGCGCAGAGCGACTCGAATCGTCGACGACCGAGTGCTTTCCGATCGGCTCGATTCACTGGCGTTGCGAAGAGATGTTGCATCTCTTTGCGTATTTTATCGCATCTATCACGGGGAGTGCTCTGAGGAATTGTTCGGATTAATCCCAGCCGCCAAATTTCGTGAACGCACGACACGGCAAACGTCCCGATACCATCCACACCATCTGGATGCTTGGCGGTCCACCACTGTACGTTTCACAAGGAGTTTTCTTCCACGTACAGCCTCTCTGTGGAGTAGTTTATCACCGGCGATTTTTCCGGACCGATACGACTTGGGGACCTTCAAGAAAAGAGCTTACTCCTTTCTAAAGGGCCGGCAACGCACCCGCAATTCTCCTGGTGTTGCGGTTGATACCATGGGCGGCGGTAGTCACTTAACATCAGGTGAGCCGCATGCTCGTTTGCCCCCTCTTCTATAAAAAAAAAATACCATTTTGTACAAAAATTAGCAAAATTGGATCACTTGTAGAGACACGTCGGTTGCTGTATCTATATTGGCAATATTATAGGCTACAGAAACACATAAGTTAGTTTATCAGAATCACATGAATATTATACGTCAAGCAACACCTTTTTATATCGGGCACGTCTTCCGATGTGTCATTACGAAAGAAAAATTGTCATGGAATCGGCAATGCATTATTTAGATAATAATCATAACTATAGTTGACACAGTCTTTATTTAATGATCTTGAATATATTGAGATATTGGTCCCATTGAGTATTGATTACCACCACATACCAGTATTTTTTTACGTTCCAGTAGACTTAAAATTTCACAAATGTAGTTCTTATTCACGGAGAACGTGTGAAAAGAACTAAATTCATAAACAGCAGTAGAAATCTACATAAGATGGGCAGCAGCGTCTTCCTGATCATAGCTTATAACAATAAAAATTGCAATTGACAACTCGCATACCAAGCGTGGCAACTATGGCAAATATCCAACTTTATGGCAGTTTGTGGAGGAAATCCCGTTGATTAACGGGAGTAGAAATAATATATTAGCCATGTAGAGGCGGCCAAAAAAAAACCACTACCCTGTTTCATAACGTGGGTGTCTTAAGAGGCGACAGAGGGAAACTGAAACAGGAAATGGGTAGCATCCCCTCGATAACAGAGCAAAGTATTAGAGAGCTGCAGTTGCCAACCCGCTGGTCAAGCGTGAATACTACTGCTATATACGGTCTAATACGGTCTATTTGACATAAGCAATGGGGGAAGCCTATGATCAGCAGTGAAAAGCCCCATTAAAAGTAAAAAAGTAGCTACCTAAATACATCCCACTACTGGGCATAGGCCTGTCACAAAAATTTTAATAGGTAGTTATGTCTGAAAATATAAAAGCTATCTTAATATGCTGCATCAATGTTATCACGAACTATTCCATCAATTATGAATGAAAAACCTCATCATCATCATCATCATTACAGCCCTTCACAAGTCTACTGCTGAACATATGCCTCCCCAAAGGTATGCCACAAAGCACGGACCAGAGCCACCTGCATCCATCAACTTCCTGCATGTCTTACCAGGTCGTCACTACATTTAGTGGGGGGTCGCCCTACGCTTCGCCTACCGGTACGAAGCTGCCACTCGAGAACCCTTCTTCCCTAACGGTTGTCGGTTCCTCGAGATATATGGCCGGTCCATTGCCGTACCACTTAGTTTCAGGTTTTGACCTATACCTGACGAGAAGATGTGTCATAATTTCCCGAACGCTGCCCAGCCGAATTGAATCCGTCGATTGACCTCTCGGTCGAAGTTGGACTTACCAAGTCGGACTATTTGTCCCAGGTAAACGAACTCGTCAACAACTTCGAGCTTAATGCTCCCAACAACTACCGGCATAGGTGACATGGACATTAAACATGATCTTTGTTTTGTCCATGTTCAACTTAAACCTATCCGTTGGGAGGCACTATTAAGGTCATTGAGCATAGTGCTTAAATCCTCCAGCGATTCTGCCATAAGCACTACATCGTCGGCAAATCGAAGGTGAGTGATGTAATCGCCATTG
Source organism: Parnassius smintheus behrii (assembly GCA_036936625.1). Lineage (NCBI taxonomy): Eukaryota > Metazoa > Arthropoda > Insecta > Lepidoptera > Papilionidae > Parnassius > Parnassius smintheus. Next base: position 45,932,564 of record JAUPFT010000014.1, read on the forward strand.
ATGTTAATACCGTATCCTTTCCAGTCCAGTAGCTTGAAAACGTCTTCCAATGCAGCGGTGAAGAGTTTCGGGGAAATAACGTCACCCTGTCTTACACCTCTCTCTGCAGTTGGATAGGTTTCGTACTCAGGTTCTGTACTCGGATAGCCATCGGAGCCCTACTGTATAAACACTTCAGCACTTCGATATACCGACCGTCAACTTGGCACCGCTGAAGAGACTGTAGCACCGCCCAAAATTTCGACGGGATCAAAGGCTTTCTCATAGTCTACATACGCTAGGCAAAGTGGCAGATTGTACTCTTCGGTCTTCTGTACAATCTGCCGCAGGGTATGTATGTGGTCTATGGTACAGAAGCCTTTTCGGAAACCAGCTTATTCGGGAGGCTGGAAGTCGTCGAGTCTGCGTGCGAGGCGATTCGTAATGACTCTCGAAAACAGCACGTAGATGCGGCTCAGAAGGGATATCGGTGTTTAGTTCTACAAGAGGGCGTTGTCACCTTTCATGAAGAACAAGACCACCGCACTTCTGCTCCACGCCTCCGGAATAGTGCCACCATGGAGGACGGAATTAAAGAGCCTCTGAACGACTTCAAATACCGGTTTTCCACCCGGTTTCAGAAGCTCCCTGTAATTCCATCCTCGCCCGGTGCTTGCCGTTTTTAAGGTGCTGGAGAGCCATTCTAATCTCGCTCAGACTAACGACCGGGATATCATCGGAATAGTGTTGAATACGACTTGCTCTTTGATCGTTACTCACACTTGCGTGTGGCTCCAACGATGATGTGTAAAGCTGCCCTTAGAACCTCTCAATCTCACTTAGAATCTCAGGTGCCCCGAAAACGATGCTACCACAGTCAGTCTTCAGCTTTGACAGTTGGCTCTTACTGGCAGATAGATCTCTGGCAAAGAATTTGGAGCCCTGGTTTCGCTCGATCGCTTCTTCAACACGAGTAGTATTGAAGTTGCGCAAGTCTCGCCGCATGCATTTGGAGCCCTATCTGTTCAGTTGCCTGTATGCTGTCAAATCTATTAACGATTGCAGCCTCATCTCCCGTCTAACAGCCATGAGATTAAGAGTGTGATCGAAGAGTTTTTGTATTCTTCCGCGGCGGGTCTTGCAGAACTTAGCTCCGACCGTATGGACAGTTTCCACGAGCTTGTCATTCGCACTGCATTGCAATCTTGTAGGCACTGAAAGCGGTTGTGTAACTCGAGCTGAAGGTTTTCGGGATTCCGGATTAGAGCACGAGGGGGACGGAGCGTTGACTTCATTAGACGAGACCTCTCCAACTTAACGTTTAGGTTCAGTGTGCCTCTAACCATTCGATGATCGCTGCCAGTTTTGACCCTTGCGATCACTGAGACATCACTGAACAGTTGGCGTCTGGTCGTCATAATAAAGTCAATCTCATTTTTGTCAAACCATCGGGGCTCGACCAGGTCCACTTCCTGTGGGGCCGCTTCTGGAAGAAAGAGTTCATCATAAAGAGTCCCCCTTTCTCCATAAAGTAGGCCAGCTGCCGGCCCCTACGGTTCCGTTGCCCTACTCCAAATTTCCCCAACTTCAGCTCACCGCTTTCTCTAGTGCCTAGTTTTGTGTTGAAGTCTCCCATCAACACCGTGCAGCGGGTTTTGGAGGAATGCATGGCTCTGGAAATATCCTCATACATTTCCTCCACCTTCTCATTGGGATGTGCCGAGGTTGGTGCGTAAACCTGTCCTTGACCTTTAGCGAATACCTTTTGGTGTTTCTGAGTATCAGGTACGCGACCCTCGTCGACACACTCCCAATCTTTACAACGTTATTGACGAGAGACTTGTGAACGAAAGAGTGTTTTTGCTTTAAAAAGTGTAAGGCAAAATATATCAAATTAGACTGCTCTCACCGCGTGTCATGTCTACGGTAGAAAGAGCACTTTTAGTTCAAAAACGATGCATCCGTGCCTTAAGCAACATTTGGTATTTAGATAGTTGTAAACCTTACATTAAAAATATAATATTATTTCATTACTTTTTGCCGTGTAGTGGCGGTTGAGAATATCCACTGCCCCATATTTTCCCGTGGGTGTCGTAAGAGGCGACAGAGCGAGACAGGCAGGAGATGGGCAGCAAGCATCTTCCTGATAACAACTGTGACGTAATAAAAAACTGCGGTTGCCAACCCGCTCCCCAAGCGTGGCAACTATGGCAAATACCCCCCATGAATAAAATGGTGTCTCCCAACGGATAGGTCTTAAGATGAACATGGACAAAACAAAGATCATGTTTAATGTCCATGTCACACCTATGCCGGTAGTTGTTGGGAGCACTATGCTCGAAGTTGTTGACGAGTACGTTTACCTGGGACAAATAGTCCGACTAGGTAAGTCCAACTTCAACCGAGAGGTCAATCGACGGATTCAACTCGGCTGGGCAGCGTTCGGAAAATTACGACACATCTTCTCGTCAGGTATACCTCAATCTCTGAAAACCAGTGCATGTTGCCAGTGATGACTTACGGATCTGAGACGTGGTCCTTCACTGCTGGCCGTATGAGGACGCTCAAGGTCGCTCAGCGAGCTATGGAGAGGGCTATGCTTGACGTTTCTCTGCGTAATAGGCTCAGAAATGAGGATATCCGCAGTAAAACCAGAGTGACCGACATAGCCCAACGGATTAGTAAGCTGAAGTGGCAATGGGCCGGCCATATAGCTCGAAGAACCGATAACCGATGGGGAAGAAAGGTTCTCGAGTGGCAGCCTCGTACCGGTAGGCGTAGTGTAGGGCGACCCCCCACTAGATGGAGCGACGACCTGGTAAGACATGCAGGAAGTCGATGGATGCAGGTGACTCAGGACCGTGCTTTGTGGCGTTACTTGGGGGAGGCCTATGTTCAGCAGTGGACTTGTGAAGGGCTGTAATGATGATGATGTTGATGATTTCATTACCTTGTTTATATTTCAGAGAAGCCCGTCCTTTTGTCAAATCATTTAAGTATTTTAAATCCTACCAAGTTACTACCACAAGGCGTACAAGAAGTGAATATGCAGACCTAATATGTCAACCTCCCTATTCATGGTACAGGTATCAGTTGTTGCATTATAACTTTTAGGAACATTTACGTGTCTTACCGGTAGAAACAGCACAATTATTAATACCTAATCAATTCTTATTTTTGTACAATGTTAGCATTAAGATGTCAATATAATAATATTATGTCAATCTTATAACAATAATTACACATAACATCAATACAATTCTACAGAAGTTTTCTTCTTCTTTCTTTTTGTAGCGGTTCGGTAAAATTAGGCAATGACGTTTTGAGTGGAAAATGAAATTCACTTGCTGAAGTGAATGAATTAATTCACTTCAGTAAGTGACACGACGACAACCAAGGAGATATTTAAGGATTTTATAAACTTTACAATAAAAATGATATTCATATTATAGAGAGAATTATGAATTGAAATTATTTTCTAAAATATTGTAGGTATTGGTTGTAATATTAAATCTTTACTTGAAGTAAAAGCCGACTTAAAAAAATAAAGGAACAAAATTATTAATTCCCCGTAATAGCTTTGAAGCCATTGTGTATAGATTGATATCAGAAGGTATCAGAAGATTTAAAGCTCCAAATTCCGGAGCAGATAAGTGTTTTCCATACTTTTTATCCTTAATAGTTTTTTTAGGATATGGTAACAAACCAGCATACAGTTCGTCTGCTAGTAAGTGTATGCTGTGGCCCATAGACATCTATATCTATTCTCGATTAAGAGTCAACTGCAGATGCGTTGTCACCCCAGAGGACTAAGATAGAATGCCTAGTTTCCAGTAAAAATGTTTTTCGATCTAACCCATCATACAAAACAGAACAGCAGCTTCTATTCTACATCATACTCTGTAAGATTATGGAGCGTATATTGAACGCCCGCTTCATGGCATACCTAGAACAAAATGACCTCCTTAGTGACCGGCAAATACGAGTTTTGCCAAAATTGGTTAGCTGGGGACCTTTTAGCGTATGCCACAAACGTATGGGGCGAGGCACTTGAGAACAGTGGGGAAGCACTTGCTTTTTCCCTTGAAGACATCAAAGGCCTCGAAGGCCTTTGACAGAGTTTGGCACGCTAACCTTTTGGATAAGCTTCCAGCGTACGACTTATCCCCAGATTATGTATTATATATGGTCTGATTGAATGTGTAGAGGACTTTCTGAGTGAACGGTCTCCTCGGGTCTTCGTAGATGGCTGCTCATCCGATCCTGTGGCGACTGCCGCCAGTGTTCCTCAGGGATCCGTTCTCTTCACAACTCTCTTCCTGTTGCATATTAACGATCTGCTTATTAGCCCGGTAGCTATGGGTATGCAGACGATAGCAACGTTGTGGAGAGATACCAACTAAGTGCTCGGGCCAGTCGGGATCAAATCCAGTCCGAAAGAGAGGCTATGATTGAGCAAGTGAATCTCAAACTACAGGCAGTCTCCGAATGGGGCGATGCCGATCTCGTGAGATTCAACGCCTCCAAAACACAAGCGTGTCTTTTTACCGCAAAAAGAAGCCCATTCACCTTGGCTCCTCCTTTCCGGTATGTATCCTTGGAGTACACTGACCACTTTCAGTTGATAGGGGTTGAATTTTCTCCGAACCTCAAATATGGGCGGTTCATTGAGTCGTGAAAGCAGTCGCATGGAAACTTGGTGTTCTTGCAAGGGTGCGGCGATACTTCACGCTGGGATAACTTCTTACTTTATATAAAGCGCAAATCCGGTCGTGCATAGAGTACTGCTGTCATGTATGGGCTGGTGCTGCAAAATGCCACCTGGCAGTGTTGGACTCAGTGATAGACGTGCTAGGAGTTTAGTGACTTTGATTTGGTTGAAACCAATGTTGTCAGTCTCGAGCACAGGCGCAGAGCAGCCAGCCTATCGGCATATGGCGGTCAGCGGGTTTTCACCCCTTCGTTGTCGATATTCGACGCATAAGAACCAAATGGTTTAGTTCGACTTTTTTAATACATACAGCAAAGGAGTGAAATAATTTTCCAGCGTCTATCTTTTCGTCCGAATACAATCTGGACGTCTTCAAGGCAAGAGTGAATAGGCATTTGTTATGCTAAGACAGTGCGATTCACCATCTAAGACTGTATCAGCACTAACCACCGGGATTGTGGATTGGGATTGTGGTCAAGCACTGATTTATAAAAAGTTAAAAAAACCACTGGTTTTCTGTGAGAGCGTGTTCTTTCCCCGATCGAGTCGACCCGTTCGTACTACAACTATAATATAGCTGCAGCGTAGCTCTTAAACGTAAAAAGTGTTTGAGTGTTCTTTTAAGTTTTTCTATTAAAAGTTTATTTTTTCCCATAATGAGTTGACTAAGGAAAATCATAAGCTCAAAGTTACTAGAATTTCATTATAATAGTTTAATTGTAATTTTTATCCTCTATTTTAAACGTTACGAGTGGTGGCGATTTACTTGTTGTGTTCTATAACAAGAATTCTAATTAAAATTGTACCGGGCAGTCTTCGCAGTAACTCACTAATGTTCATAAAAGGTAAATTATTGCAAATTTCCGTGAGAAAGCTTAGCTACTATAGAAATCAAGTTTAAAAACAGAACTATTTGAAAATCCAGATTAATTTAGGGAACGTCGATAAAATATTTAATTTTACTCCTATTCTCTATCTAGCACACATAGTTTATTGCTTTGAAGATTTATTGTTAAAATGCCTTTTTTCACTTCTAACCGTGGGCGCTGTAAAGCACCCGAAACGTCATTAAAATAAATTAAAGTAATTAAACGCGATAAAATCCGTAAATAATAATTTTATTCAATTCTAAACATGGAATTTATTCTGTGTATTGGAACGACAGAAAACTGGCGTAGTAAACTATATTTTATAAGTAATATTAATTATAGATAAATATAATTAATATTCCGTTTTTAAAAATATAGTAAATATTCATTATAAATTAATTTCATAAAATTGTAAACTGAATAATGATATTTTCATATTTTCTTTTCTAACTTCTAAAATACGTTTACCTATTATAATTCTATTATATGTAGAGGCAACCAACAAACACTATTTTATTCATTCCTCACAGCACATCAGAATTCATAGCTGAAAATTTTTTGACGACTCCGTGGAGCAGTGGCTTAGCAATGAGTCGCTGCGCTGGGAGTCGCGGGTTCGAATCCCGCACGGAACAAATATTTGTATGGCCTACAAATAGTTGTACCGGGTTTGGATGTTTGTCCTTGTGCAATTTATGTTTCTAAACTGCCCCTACGATACAAGAGAAAATCTTAGTGTTGGGGTAACGTTTTTTAAATAAATAAAAAATCCTCCATCAATAACTTATAGGGAGAATATTTGTGCTAGTTGCCACGCTTGGCAAGCTTTTATTATTTTTAGTTGTTATCAGAAAGATCCTGCTACCTACTTCCTGCTTCTGATTCATTTGTTTTGTTGCATCTTACGACACCTACTAGATGATAATATAAGGTGATTAAGATATGATAATATAAGATGTTAATATTATAATGATTATCTTATGCTGACACTACACGGCACTACATGTACTACACAATACACAACCTATAAACGCCCGACTTATGAATTGTCGTATTAATTTACGATCGATAAAGTGACAGCACAATGGTTAACGGTATAGACTGCTAAAAAATTTCTTGGGTTCAACTGCACAATGCGCTACCGTTATGAATCACTATGAATAATGAAATATGAAAATTTCATTTAATTTGATAATTTGTTGTCATAATGTAGCAAGGTCGTCGTCAGCCGATGGTCTGAGGTGCAGGGGGGGGGGGGGTCAAGTTCATATAAAGAGGATGGGAAAGTGTATAGACAAGAGCATGTGAAGCTTTTCGCTTCTAGTGCGAGTCTTACAGTTCTACGTCTATTGTAATAAGAACGGTATAAATTCCAATGTATAAAGCTCTTGACGGTACTTTAACCAATTTATACCACAGTGACAATACCATGTAAAAGTGTAGAGACCTATGAAAATGACATTAATAACTCCTTAAAATTAGTTGTAAACTGGTTGGACGAAAACAATTTAAAAATAAACTTAAATAAAACAAAAATTATCCATTTCAGTCAACGGATTCCTAGCATGAGCCTAAATGTACACTACAATAATGATGTTGTAAAAGAAGTTGAAACTGCAAAGTTCCTGGGTCTCGAAATAGATAAACATCTTAACTGGAAAGCACACATTAATACTTTATGTAAAAAAATTAGTAAAACCGCGTATGCTTTACATAATTTGTCTTCAATAGTATACACGGATGCACTCCTCACTGCTTACTACGGCTTAGCAGAATCCCACCTCCGATATGGAATAATATTTTGGGGTAACTCAACCGAAAAAGAATCAGCGTTTAAGGCTCAAAAAAGCTGCATAAGGGCGATGTTTAAGCTCAAAACTACCGATAGTTGCTTGCCATATTTTAAACAGTATAAAATACTGACATTACCTTGCTTATACATACTAGAAGTAGCAGTGTTTGTTAAATTGCATCCGAAACGTTTTAAACGCCTTGACCAAGTAGTTCCACGTAATAGACGCGACAATACCCTTTTATGTCATCAATCCGCTAAGACAGCACTAATGCGCAAAAGTATATACTGTATGGCTCCAGTCATATATGATAAAATACCAAAAAGTTGGAAAGAATTGCCGCTATCGATATTTAAAAAAAGGCTTCGTAGCTTCTTGACAGTTAAAGCATACTATAGCGTAACAGAATTCTTGACTGAAAAAAATTTTTCATTTTGAGATTAAGACTATACAATGTTAAAAAATTTAAATTATGTTTGTTTTTGTGCTATTATTTTATTTTGTTATAGCTGTTTAGGTGATAAGTTTATATTTCTGTATATTTTGCATGCCTACTGGTAAAATATGGCTGAACTCACTACCTAAATTTCCATGTACTGTACCCATATTTGCAAAATAAAATATCTTTATCTTTATCTTTATCTTTAAATAAGACTGGTTGCTTTGCATTTGACTACATGTTTTTACTACATGTTTGACACTCTAGTAACTCTAGGGGGCGGGGGGCAGCTGCGATGTCCATGATTGTTTTCGCATGTTCTTGTCATTGGTGAGCTACTTTCATCAGCAGTGATCGATATTTCCAAAAATGGTTTGGTTAGGTAACCAATTTATACCACAGTGACAATACCATGTAAAAGTGTAGAGACCTATGAAAATGACATTAATAACTCCTTAAAATTAGTTGTAAACTGGTTGGACGAAAACAATTTAAAAATAAACTTAAATAAAACAAAAATTATCCATTTCAGTCAACGGATTCCTAGCATGAGCCTAAATGTACACTACAATAATGATGTTGTAAAAGAAGTTGAAACTGCAAAGTTCCTGGGTCTCGAAATAGATAAACATCTTAACTGGAAAGCACACATTAATACTTTATGTAAAAAAATTAGTAAAACCGCGTATGCTTTACATAATTTGTCTTCAATAGTATACACGGATGCACTCCTCACTGCTTACCTCACTTGCTTAGGTCTTTCAGTGAGCTCGTGTGGTACCTAAATATCGAGGTTTTTTGTAAAGACAGACTTTTCCAAATGGGTCAAAACTATTTTGTGGTCAATCCTCAATTCCTCTGTTATGTTGTAACTACTAAGATGCCGATATTACTCCATTTTTTCAAAAATGGCATTGACTTTATACGTATGAGGGTGAGCAGAGAGAGCTGCATCTTTGACATCAAAGTTCCCGGACTGAAAACTCTTGAACCAACTTTGTGCTACTCTTACTGGCACTGCATTAGGTCCATGGACACCTAAAAAGGCTTTAGTCGTTTCTCCCCTTATTTGTAATAAAATTTCAAAATGTATTAAATTTCTTCGTTACATTCACTCATTTTGACGAATAGAAAAACAATTGAAAAATGGTGGGAATATGTTTATTACCATATATTCATTTTTCTTAATGTCCCATATGGATATTATATTAAATTAATGAGGATATCCGCAGTAAAACCAGAGTGACCGACATAGCCCAACGGATTAGTAAGCTGAAGTGGCAATGGGCCGGCCATATAGCTCGAAGAACCGATAACCGATGGGGAAGAAAGGTTCTCGAGTGGCAGCCTCGTACCGGTAGGCGTAGTGTAGGGCGACCCCCCACTAGATGGAGTGACGACCTGGTAAGACATGCAGGAAGTCGATGGATGCAGGTGGCTCAGGACCGTGCTTTGTGGCATTACTTGGGGGAGGCCTATGTTCAGCAGTGGACTTGTGAAAGGCTGTAATGATGATGATGATGATGAATGTCCCATATGTATTGATATTAAAACTAGCCAGGTACAAATAGTAAAACTAAAGAGATTCTTCTTCGATTTTAAACAAACAAAATAAGAAGAAACTTTTCCCCAACCTATTACAAGTTTTCATTCATTTTTTAATGGTTTTACAGTGAGGTGTAAAATGTTCCAACATACTATATCGTGCCCTGGGTGTCGTAAAATGCGACTATTATGTATTTTCCAATAAGAGTTTATGTCTTCGAATAGATTTACGGTATAAACCTCCCTCTATTTTGGGCGTAAAAGTCAAAGGAATGAGTCTTTTGGTAGGTACTGTGATGGTTATCCATCTGCCAAGAGTGGCGATTAAAGCAATTCTCACCTAAAATGTAAAAGGGCCATGTCTTGCGATGAAGTTTCAAGGGCAGATGACTAATAAATTATAGACCCAATAAAGCGGCATACATCGAGTGGCCACTTGTCTCCACTTCGTCCATCGTCACTATATTTATTGGGGCAGGGGCGACCTTTACTTCCGAATTTTGCTAGAAATCGAGTAGTAGATGCAGTAGTCTCACTCGGTTCCTTGCTGGCACTTCCCAGGACAGAGGTTTTTTTTTGCGAATCAGTGGTAATCAAAAAAAATTACTTTCAATAAGTATTACCTGTAATCCATATTAATTAGAAAAGTTTCTGTTTCTGTTTCAGTGGCTGAGGCCCGTGCTTTGTGGTATTATTTAGGAAAGACCTATATTGTTTATGAAAATTGTTGAAAAGCTTTAATGATTATGAAGAGAAGCACGGTTGGTGCAATTGTATTGCCTTTACTCCATTAACTGCACTTCTTGCTTGCTTACGAACGAGGCCACTATTTCACCTATAATGTTACTATTACCGTCACAGTCTATTAAAGTCCACTACTGAACACATGCATCCCTATATTCATTCTATAAGGCAATCTATGGGGGGAGCCCATGTTCAGCAGTGGACTTTTGTAACTCTATAATGGTACAAAATAAAATAAAGCTATTTCTTAATAACAAATACACACGTTGTCAAATTGATGAAACAAACCAATTAATATCTATGTCATGTTGTGCCTATTGTGGTACAGATTTCAACTGATTACATATTTATTAAAGTCCATTTAGGTGCATAAGGTGACGATAGAAGTTATGTTCAACAATAGAACCTTCACAATGATAATATTGACGATAATTGTGATTTTCATTCCACGGCTTAATAACTTCTTGGTAATTATTGCTTATATTTACGTAAACAATACACATTGAATAACTGATGTAACTTACTTGATTTTACTTGAGGTTACGGGGTACTGAGGAGATTGACGTCCCGATGACTGTGATAACCCGGAGTACCATTAGCTTTTTAATTATTACTTATGGTCTAATCTACGCAAAATGAACATACTGCGTCTTGAAGTCTTGCAGTGGTATGCCTTGGTTTAGTTTAAATTTTATTAATTACAGAATCCCGAGCAGGTGGTAGAACCCAGCCTCCTTCTCTATTGAAATTAGGATATTTTTTATTTCAATAGCCTCACGTATCATCCTTGGCAGGAATCGAAATCTTTTCGCGAGGATTTGTGGTTTATCAAATCTGATGTAATGGCCCCACCATTCTAGGCCGTCTAGGACAAGATCACAAACTGTAGACTTCTCGTTGTGTTGGTGTTTCATTTCAGCTATATGCTATTTTTACGTGGGTACAAATAGATATTTTTGTTTGCTCTATATATGAAAGACGACATTCACAATCAAGCTCATCACACATCACTCTTGCATCTTTTAGAGGGACACTTGATTGATGGCAAGTACTGACTTCTCTTCATCGGTGGCTTGTAGAATGTTTTAAAATAAGTTGGCTTCAAGATGTAGCCAATCTTTTCTGTGACACAATAGGCACACGCTCGACCGTGGCCCGTTTTCACTATGGTATTGTTAGGATTTCGGATAACTACTGAGTTCTTTCTAATTCAGCCGCCAAATGTCACGAACGCAGATCGCGTAAAAATTCCCGATACCATCCTCAACATCTGCATGCTTGATGGTCCACTACTGTTAGTTTTACTAGGAGGTTTCTTCCTCGTACAACTTCTCTGTGGAATTATTTACCTCCGGCGACTTTTCTGGACCGATATGATTTAGGGACCTTCAAAAAAAGAGCTTACTTCTTTCTACAAGGCCGGCAACGTATCTGCAATTCCCAGGTGTTGCGGTTGTTCATGGGCGGCGGTAATCACTTACCATCAGGGAGCCGCGTGCCCGTTTGCCCCTACTTCTATAAAAAAAAATAAAAGACTAACGCAAGTAAGGAAGGCTAAGGAATTATTTCCTTCTTACTTCATAGTAAATTAAATTTTGGAGTTTATGGAATTAAGATGTTCTAAGAAAGTAGTTACTTTTTTGATGGTTATCGTCTACGTTCCGCTTGTAGAACCTCGGAGTTACAAGTGCAGTAAGGATTTTTCTTTTCAGGATATATTTTTGAGTTTTGATATATACAGTTACATTATTTGAATAAAATATTCAACCGTACTTAATAATTAAAGATTATCAATATTTGTTTACTCCTTCGTTTGCACATGGGAACCGTGGAAGATCGGAAGTACACGTTTTAAAACTCCATTGTGCGCGCAAAACGCGAGCAAAGTTTAATCGAGCAAGTTCAATCAACTCAAGCACCAAAAAATAAGAAAAAAAAATAGCTCCATTCAAAGTTTATTGAAGCTTTTACTTAGGGATTTCATTTATTATACCTCTTATAAGTTGGTACGAGAGGTAAGGTTTTATTTGGAAGTCCGAATGATAAACGGGGTTTCATTAGTGGCTAACAAGACACTAGATACGATTTTCGGACGTTGTTACATATTTTTAGGAATTTATTTCTGCCTTGAACACATTTTTTAGTAAAAACACTGTATTAATAAATCTTAACATGCAATTTATTAGTACGTAAAAAATCTATTTAATTTTTACAAAAAGATAATTAGTAAATAAATAATTTAATAAAAAAGATAAAATAATAAAAACCCTTAGGTCGTATTATTATCATAAATTTCAACATCCAGCAACAAGTCTAATTAGAATATTTTCCTGAGTCAATTAACAATACATTACGACCCAATGCAATAAAAAACTGTTTGTTGGTATCCCACCTGTCTAGCGTGGCAATTTTTTCAAATATACCTCCTATGAGGCAATCTACTGGTGAGGTCTATGTTAAGAAATGGATTATAAATAGTCTGAAATGAATGGATGTGAAAGACCGTCCCAGGCCCGTAATATTCCGCTATTGAATATCGGCATCTCTCTTTGTTGTTAGATTTTTCTTAATAAGCACCTTGGTAGTGTGGTTAGCGATCGTAGTACCAGACGTATCACACCTCTGCTGATTCTGTTCGTTGCTGGTCTATGTATTTTACAACTCGCATTAACGAAGGCATTTTTAACAGAGGAACAAAATGTTTGCATTGATATCGTAGAATTTAATTATATTTTTTTCATTCGATTATTGAACCTGAAATAAGAAAATACCTTCTTAGACGTCTCAATTGTGCGCTAGAACACGATCATCTTACACCGATGCGTTTTTCAAAATAAGTTTATAAATATTTTTTCCCTAATTACCTAAGTATACTAATTGTAGGACTACAACCTAATATATAAAAATGAATGTGATATAGTTCGTATTTTATGCGCTGCCATACCATTCATCAGATAACGCTAAAACTTTGTCAACTTATTGCTTGCTTACACTTGCATGAAGGTTATAGACATAGTACAATTAAATCCTATAACTTTAAACGAGCAATTCTTATATATGTATATATATATATATATATATATATATATATATATATATATATATATATATATATATGTATATATATATATATATATATATATATATAATCGGTATCTCGGAAAAGGCTCCAACGATTTTCATAAATTTTAGTGTACAGGGGTTTTCGGGGGCAATAAATCGATCTAGCTAGGATTCATTAAAATGTCGTTTTATCCGTGTTTTCAGACAATGAAAAACGGCTACAATATCGTTAGAATAAGAAGGTAAATTTTGACAATGTATTAATGATTATAATAGGTCAAACGGGATATCGGGCGGTCACGAAATCGTAATACCCTGGTTCGAATTCTATCTTCAGTTCGAATTTTATAATTTTTTTCAAGTTTCTTTCTTTTTTGACAAAATCTACTACATCGAGTCCTTTTTTTAGTATTTTTTTTAAAAACACAGAAATTTAAATAAAACTAAATGCACTCATGATTTTTTATTCAAATTACCAGTTCAGTTTTTTCTGTTACGTCGGTAAGATCAAAAAAATATTATTCATATTTCATCATTATTGAATTTGTATCTAACTATAATTTCCAAAACACACGAATTAAAAAAAAATACCGAGCAAAGCTCGGTCAACCAGGTGCTTACAATATAAATATAAAATACAAAACAGTATTATTCTTCCATATTTAAAACAATATTGCCACAATAAATTCTTCTGTGGCAGCAAAGCGCCTGATATCAGCTATTAGTTTATAAAAAATACGGATTTTAACGTTTATATTTTAGTTATTTATTACTACTATGTGTTAAAGTTACGTAAATGTATGAAACTACTAACTGCTCAATGGAAGTAAATTAAACATTAGTACTATATGTAATAAAAATTATCCTACGTCCCATTCCACGGTATAATGGACTTCTATTCCAAATAGAATCTGTACAGTCGTTCTACTGTGATTGAATAACAAATTAACATGCAAACAAATTTACATTTACTTTTTTATTTTAATTAGTTTTATTGGTTTTCGGTTTTATCGTTACTGCATTTTAACCCATTTTTGACGGGTTAGAATCATGCCGCAACTATATTTTGGCTGAAGCACGAATGAGTCAGCTCGTCCGGGGAAGGATAACGTTCTCACATATTAACAACATAAAATGGCACCTTTATGCATATGTGTTTCGTATTGTAAGTGTAGAGAATCGAAGATGCTTTTTACTGGAAATAAGGCATCTTACTCCTCAGGGGTGACAACGTATCGCCTTTTATATTCTTAATCATAAAAATGTATGTCTAGAACAGGTAAATGAAATTGTATACTTGGGGAGTGCTTTCAGTCGGGATGGAAGATGTGATTTAGATGTGGATAGGCGTGTCGCTGCCGGAAACAAAGTCAATGGTGCCCTGAATGCATTAGTAAAAAGGCAAGGCGTGGTGAAGAGTGCACGCCTTTGCAATACATAACGCAGTGTTGGTACCGACTTTGTTATATGGCAGCGAAACCTGGGTATGCCAGAAGAAGCATAAAAGCAAGTTGAATGCAGTGGAGATGCGATCTCTTCGTAAAATGTGTGGCGTTACCATAGCCGACCGAAAGCGAAACGAAGAGATTCGCAATATGGCAGGATTGAAAGATGACCTTATCACAAAAATTGATAGGAGCGTACTCCAATGGTTTGGGCACGTTGAACGAATGAGTGAAGACCGAATGGTGAAGAAAATATATAGAGCGAAAGTAAATATTAAAAGGTGTCGAGGTAGACCGAGACTAACTTTCGAAGACCATGTGAGCAAATTGCTCGAAGAGGGGAGGGTCAAGAGTACTCGGATACCTAGACGTGCATGTATGAAGAAGTTAATGAACCTGAAAGAAGCGAAAGAGGTATGTAAGGATCGTGACACTTGGCGATCTGTTCTCTCTGGCTACCCCGTTAGGGATTGTGCGTGACGATAAGTAAGTAAGTAAGTAAGTAATCATAAAAATAAATGTAAGGACCATACACTATAAAGTGGACTATGTGCTCTTTAAAAAAAGGAAAATAGCAAGATAAACAAAAAATATATACCTGAACAAGTGACTTTTCGTGATTTACGTTTTTATAGTAGAAAAAGTGACATCTATTTTCGTTCAGGTGATCTCTATACTTGTTTGTTAGTTTATTGGAAAGGTATTTTACATTTTTGTTATAATTATTATTTAAAAAGAAACATGCATAATTAATTCAATAACATAAATTAACACTAAAATTATCGAACAGTCCTACTCCCCGCGGTATAGTCCCAGAAATGCTGGCTGCGTTTCCTCGCTGATAGGGTATACTTCACTTTTGTGTGAGAAATGAACCAGCCCTTTTGTCACAAGTAATGGATGCAGTTCCTTTATAAACTTAACTCCGCGTGGATCCAACGGATTGTCAAAGTTTCTAAGGTAATATATAATAGTGTTCCTATTCTTATCGAAATATTTTTAAAACTGGTGTCGACTGTGTGATTTGTTTTATTTGACCGATTTTATGACTATATACAAGTTCTTTTTTCTTATAATTAATGGCAAATTATACTTTGTGGGATTTTAATTAAGGAGTATTCAGTAGCACGCCGAATAAAATTAGTTTTAAGTCTATATAATTATTTTGTTTTGATATAATAAACAAGACAAAAAACAATATACTTACGAACGTACACACGCGCATATATAGATATAGATATCCTTTATAAAATAGTAGAATTGGACTCTGAATACCTGCGACGTAAGAGCTGCATGACACAAACGTGTACTTTTACGCGGCGATAAAGAAGGGTGTCGTATATCTCACTTGGAGTTTAAAATATCCAAAGTGAGGTTTATAGACCGGCCATTGGAAAGATTGTCGTACAAAAAATTAAACTTGTACGCCTGTAATGTTACCCAGCTTTTAATATCAAAACCACGTTGTAAACAATACTAGAGATAAAAGAACAAACTTCAGCGCATTCGGATTTTTTTTCTTGCTGAAGTTGTTGCACACGATATTATACATGGTGGTAGAACCATGCTGCTGTTTTATTATGGCTGTAGCACGAATGGGTCGGACCGGGATAGGACCACGCTTTCACTGAATGCCAGCGTAAAATAGCAGCATTATTCTGCTGTGTGTCTTATGGTCATTGTAGAGAACTGGATCCTTTTTTTTGGAAGAGATTCATTTCATCTTAGTCCTCAGGGGTGACAACGTATCAGTATTTTGATTCTTAATCGATGATGGATGCAAATATCCATGGGAGAGCAGGGTCCACTTAACATCATGTGGACTGTGTGCTCACTTGTCACCCTTATTCTATAAAAAACACAAATACATCTCCAATAGTCTCATATCAATTTAGACTAAGCGACTTATTACCTAGTACTGACAAGTAATGGATTACGAATTCGACCGCAAAGTACCGTCTATTGCTCGTTAATATTTAACTGTTTGTGAAAATATCGGACTTGTTACAACATCATCGAATTGAGAATTAAATAGAATAACACCAAATGTTACGTCATGGCGTATAAGGCTCTCGTCAACATTGCTCGTAATTAGCTCCATATACGCAGGCTAAGGCTCGGCTTATTTCGTCAGTATAAACTGGCAGTCTTTGAGAGAGCCTCACTTCGCAGTGCGTATGAAATAACCGCATTCATAAACGTAATTATGAAGTTTTAATTAACCGAAAATGTTTTTCATTTTGTTTTTTGGATATATTTTTAAAGTATAATAGCGAATAACTATCACAGTTCACCTAATGGTAAGTGAATGCTATGGCCTTTAGACACGTAGGTGTCACTCTATTTTCAACTATTTATTTGGGGTCACTAGAGACCCCATGCGACTGATTGTGTGATTTTCTTCATGCACCTAATTAAGGGTGAAAAAAATAAGTTTGACAAACAAACACACTCCACCTGATAGTAAGTAGATAATGTCATCCTCGTTAAGAATTAAAACTGCAGACGCGTTGTCACCACAAGGACTAACATAGAATGTCTCGTTTCCAGTAAAAAGGGTCATCGTTTCTCTACGTGATAAAGTATATAGTTGTACCATGGCTCTACCACGCATAAAATAATAAAACTGCGTAAGTATATATTAAAAAGTAAAACCAAAAAATATATTTTTCACATAATAATATATGAAAATTATTCGGGCTATATTCGGGCGTTTACTCTTAATTCTTCGATAGACTTTCTCTTAGCAATTAATAAGCGAATGAATGAATGAATTTATGAATGAATTCCATTACTATCGTATACGATATGTGCTATAGCACTTTATACCTGCCTGTACTCGTCTCGCGAGGGCTAACATAGTTTATGTCGGACTCGTATCGACTAAAGCCCAATTGTGTTTAATCTTCGCCGCATTCAGAAAGCGCCATGGAAACGCTTCACGTCCACGGCCTCTCCAGGCCTAGCTGCACCTTCGCAGCCCCTTCTCTGGCGAGAAGACAACTTATTTCCTAACGCCAAGCGAAGCTAGAGCGTTTATTTACTATCAGTATTTATTTTTTATACCATACCAGACCATAGCATCCACAACCAATCAAATCCATAAACCAATCTTCGTATGATGAAAAGAATTTTACAATATGTGCATAGCTCAAAAACGTCAAGCAAGGATAAATATACAATAAAGAGCTTTTATTCCATATTCATGTAATAAAAGAATCAAAATGCATACGTTGCCACTCTGAGGAATAAGATGTAATGCCTCGTTTTCAGAAAAAAGGGTCTCCAGTTCTCTTATCTCTTTCGTTCGCTTGTTATTTTACGCTTGTATTGTACGCACATAATGTGAGAGCGTGGTTCTTCTCCGGTTGACCAATTTATGCTACAATCATAATACAGGATGTTTGGAAGATGAGTGCAAAGCCTGAAGAGGACGATACCTTAAACCATTTAGAACATATTAAACTAATTGTGAAAACATGTAGGTGCAGCATGCTCTACCAAGAACTAATATCTCGGTTCGTCGTTCGTCGTCGTCGTCGTCGTCGATGTACTCGGTTAGAATATTTTACCTTTAAAATTTTCGTTAGTTGTTAATTTTTGATAACTTTTAATTAACATTTTATTAATATAGAAATTACAGATAAAAGTTTATTGCTTAATTAAACATTACGATGATATATCATCAAAAGTTTTCTAACATCCTTCATATTATAATGACTCTCCTGCCCCACAATACGTCACTAATGAGAAGCTGTGTGAGAAACATCAACGTAAGGAATCAATCAACGTGAGGAAAAAAGTATTTAACTATACACAGTAATATTGAGTGTATTACGATAAATGTTTATATTAAGTTACGTAATGTTTTACAAGAGACAAACATAATGATGTTATAAACAATGAATGTGTGTTATTATTATTTACGTTTACTAAAAAACAGATTATGTGCTATTACCAAAAGACCGTTGTAACTTTGTACGTCTAACTGCAGGTTGCTGCCTAATAATAAGGATTGAGATCAGATTTCTGCAGTATCGAATCAAATAAAATGTAAAAGATATCCTTCTTTCATCTTAATATATTATACAAGAAAGTTATAACGCCATCTATCGATGAATTTTAAAATTATTTATAAGTCGACGCTCACGATACCCAGGACAAAAAAGATAGTTAGACCTTGGTCCACCAATACCGCTATTATTATTTTATCACGTATCTTATGATAAATTAGAGAAAAAATGTTAAAATGCAAAGCCGTCCATAAGCTAATATATAAGTTAGCAAGAAGTTTAGTATTGTGAGAAAAATGTTCTTGGCAAGATTTATGAGTTCCTAGTGCAGACGTTCTGTGGAGACAAGACACATTACTTAGAACGCTAAATCACAGTTACGGAAACGGTTAATATTTGCAACCTAGGAATAAGAAAATCGGAAAATTTTTAAAATATCACCAACATAACCGATTCTGATTCTAAGTGATATTTAAAGTAGGTACCTATGTGGCTACCTCAGACATACAATGCTCGATTAACAATGCAAATGTAGATGCGTTGTCAGTTTTGAGTGCTAAAATGGAAATCCACGTTATTAAGGAAAAGGGTCTCTGATAATCGTCTTACCTTTCGAGTATAATAATGATTTCTTATATTTACGCGAACACTACATATTTAAATAACACTAGTTTTTACGGATTTTATCGCGTATATTTAATTTTTATACACCCAACGTTTCGAGCACTACAGCACCCATGGTAACGGGGTAGACAGTCCCCCCTCCTATAAGAAAGGCTTGCGTTTAATGTCACGTATTTAATGATGTTAGAGGACTACGTAGATTAAATACTTGGCGATAACGCCACGGGTTTTTAATTTAAATCCCAGTTGGAGTTTTATTTGTGCACAAAAGCACAAATTATTGGTTTTTGGGGCTAATTTTGCTTAAAAGCCCTTTTATACAAGTGAAGGTACATAAGGGTACCTTATGTACCTACACTTGTAATATTAAATGAGTTCGGTGGCCCATGAACATCCTATTTTTTTACAAAAGGGTGTCATCCCTATAATAATATTTTCTGCTATGAGAACATAGGAGGCGTTTTAAATAGCTCTGAAATAAATATTGCTGATATTCTTGCTGAGAACTACAGCTCAGAAATATTGTCGTCAACAATTTTGCTACAATAGTTTTTTTTTATTTATTGTTATAAAGGATATTTTTCAAATGAAATATACCACTCATAATGGAAAACATAGCTTAAGATAATGTGACTTACTTATTATTATTACTCTTTTATTGCGTACCATTCTAGAAAGTAACCTAAATATAGTGTTATAAAATGCAACATCTCATCGATTGCATTTAATTTTGATCGTAAATTCTAATATCTTGTCATCACTCGGGCACTTTCCAGTATTAGGTAGTAAACGTTTTGAATGATATCCGTCTTCGAGAATATTCATTAAAAATATGAAACTATTCAATGGCTTGTGTCCAGACTAAAGCTTAAGGGCCGTAATAATATCATATCTAGTGATCTTTCAGCTATCAAACCACGGAAAACGGCATAAAACAGATTAGACTGTCTTGTACCATATCAAATGCTGCAATGTTGTTGTACACCACCTTGCAAAGTATATTTCGACAATGTTGCTTCAACCGTATCACCTAGCAACCGAGTTGCTAAAAGTGAGGCGACATTGAGGCTATAAACTAAGCAACATACCCGCATAAAATACACTGCCATGCACGACATAGACGGAATCTTGAGGGCTACACAATTGCAGATAGAAATTGCTACTAAACTAGCACGTTTACGATCGTTTTTATATACGTAAATTGCGTAAGGACCGACATCCAGAACCAGAACATGTCAATTAATTAAACAAATTAAATAATTTAACCCTTAATTAGGCGCATGCGGTCAAGACTACTTCAAACTGAAAAAATAATGTGTTAGAATGCTTGGAGCGCACTAGCTCTCTTTCTAGCTTCCTAACTCCCTGCGAGGTGTGCAAATTAGTCGCAGCTAGAACATTAACGCGCATGCCACATGTCGGTACTATGTTGGGTACGGATCCCATGCGACCAACTACGTAACATTTTTTGGCGGAGGTATTTAAGTTTTTGTGTTTTTACTTATTTTTGCTCCTACACGGGCCCCGTCTTTGCCCACGCAAACCCCAATATTTTAAATGAACTCCAAATAGTTTAGAACCTCTTCTGTCGTCGAGCTGCGAACGCACCTTGGTACGTCCGTAATACCGACCTTCATCGGGACTTAGAGCTCCCAACAATTCAACAATTCCTTAAAAAACTCTCTGAGAACTTCTTCAAAGCCTCAGAGTCGCACCCAAACAATTTAATTCGTGAGGCGGCTTCTTATGCAGCCCCACCCCCCTCTCGCTATCGTGTCCGCAGGCCGAGAAACTCTCTCTCGGACCCGCCTAATAAACTGTCAAACGACCTGAACTGCCTCCTGGCGGCTCAGGCCAACTCTAATTAGTTTAAATTATTGTATTAACCAACATTAATTTGCCTTCGTAGGCACTCCCTCAGCGGCTCTTAGCCGCCTGCGCCCTCTTTTCCCAAAAGAGGGTCGCTCATGATAAGGCACAATAGAGCTTAATCAGCCGGCTGCCTGTCCCCAAAGGCGGTTTTTAGAGGGTGTCACTTAGGGTCCCCGGTAGGACAGTGAGTCCCTCATAACCACGATAGACCGGCTACCGTGGTATGCGTAATGCATTTTCCGCCTCCCTACGTACAGGGTAGCCCTTTAATTGCTTCGGGCGCAAAAAAAAAATATTTTTGTTGTATTTGTATATTGTTACAGTGCATATTTATTTTACCTATTTTGTCTTTATTTTTATTCATTTCCTTATTTTTACAGTTTTGAGATGACTTGAGAAAGGCAGATACAGCAATGGCTGACGAATGTGTTCGACGATGAGATCCGAAGATGTTGCTGTTTCTGCTTAAGATATCAGTAATAGCAATTCTTTGGTAATACTGAATACTGATAAAAGTAACACACACATAAGGCGGAGTTTTTTGAATAAATTAGCGGTAGCTCTTGTAGAAGACCACCAGAAACTTCGCATTCAATAGCATGGTGTCCCTACTTCAACAAAAAATTACGATAAGTGTGGCGTCTGATGCAGAATAGAACAATTTGCTGATGAAGCGGATTATTTTTTTACTTTGATCTTGGCTAAGCCAAAAATTAGTACTTTAGAGGAACATTAGAAGTTTTTATTTTATTTAATTAATTATTTTAAGTAAGAGTTATGTTTTAGTTTCTTAAAATTAATTATAATAACTAATTTTAATAGTTTTGATAGTAAACACTTTGTTTTATTTATTTCCAACACTCTATTTTCAACTATTTATTTGGGGTCACTAGAGACCCCATGCGACTGATTGTGTGATTTTCTTCATGCACCTAATTAAGGGTGAAAAAAATAAGTTTGACAAACAAACACACTCCACCTGATAGTAAGTAGATAATGTCATCCTCGTTAAGAATTAAAACTGCAGACGCGTTGTCACCACAAGGACTAACATAGAATGTCTCGTTTCCAGTAAAAAGGGTCATCGTTTCTCTACGTGATAAAGTATATAGTTGTACCATGGCTCTACCACGCATAAAATAATAAAACTGCGTAAGTATATATTAAAAAGTAAAACCAAAAAATATATTTTTCACATAATAATATATGAAAATTATTCGGGCTATATTCGGGCGTTTACTCTTAATTCTTCGATAGACTTTCTCTTAGCAATTAATAAGCGAATGAATGAATGAATTTATGAATGAATTCCATTACTATCGTATAGCACTTTATACCTGCCTGTACTCGTCTCGCGAGGGCTAACATAGTTTATGTCGGACTCGTATCGACTAAAGCCCAATTGTGTTTAATCTTCGCCGCATTCAGAAAGCGCCATGGAAACGCTTCACGTCCGCGGCCTCTCCAGGCCTAGCTGCACCTTCGCAGCCCCTTCTCTGGCGAGAAGACAACTTATTTCCTAACGCCAAGCAAAGCTAGAGCGTTTATTTACTATCAGTATTTATTTTTTTATAGAGGAAGGGGGCAAACGAGCATCCGGCTCACCTGATGTTAAGTGACAACCGCCGCCCATGATCAACCGCAACACCAGAGGAATTGCAGATGCGTTGCCAGCACTTTAGAAAGGAGTAAGCTCTTTTCTTAAAGGTCCCAGGTCGTATCGGTTCGGAAAAATCGCCGGTGGTAAACTATTCCACAGAGAGGTTGTACGCGGAAGAAAACTCCTTTTGAAACGTACAGTGGTGGACCGCCAAGCATCTAGATGGTGTGGATGGTATCGGGACGTTTGCCGCGTAGTGCGTTCATGAAATTTGGCGGCTGGGATTAATCCGAACAATTCCTCAGAGCACTCTTCATGGTATATGAGAAAGAAAATGCAAGGAGATGCAACATCTCTTCGCAGTGCCAGTGAATCGAGCCGATCGGAAAGCACTCGGTCGTCAACGATTCGAGCCGCTCTGCGCTGGATGCGGTCAAGTGGAAGGTGCTGGTACTGGGGAGCCCCAGCCCAGAGATGGGAACAGTATTCCATGTGTGGCCGAACCTGCGCCTTGTAAAGTTGCAGGCGGTGTGCCTGCATGAAATACTGTCCCGCTCTGCTGAGCACGCCAAGCTTTTTAGAGGCCAATTTGGCCTTCTCTTCCAAGTGACTACGAAACTGCACGTCACTCGGTATGTCAACGCCGAGGATTTCAATACTGGCTGAGGCAACAAGGGGAGTGCCTTGAAACTGAGGAGATACGACAAAGGGGTTCATTTATATACTATCGCTAATAATTTAAAATCTAAAAAGTAACCGTTAGAATTGCCTACTTACAACGAGCAGAGACACAGCGTCTTTGATCTGATCATTTATTTGAAGGCTTAGTAGTATAGTGGCTTAATTTCGTATGGGCCAAAGTAAAGTAACAGCCTATATTCGTTCCACTGCCGGGCACAGGCCTCCTCTTAATTCTGAGGAGGTTGAAGATATGTGAAGTTAGCCAACGCGTGTTGGTGAATTTGTATAAAATTTTTGTATGTTCTAATTGTACACTTTATAATTGGCATGTGTAATTTATGTATGTAAATAGCCTCCGAGATAAAGGAGTAAAGCTTGGTTTGGGTACTGTTTTAAAAGAAAATATTATTAAAGAAGTTGCCAGTACCCTTTGAGAAATAAAAATATCACTGAAAGTTTTAAAATAATATTAAGCTATACACAAACCAGAAGTTCAGTCCATAAAGCTTCACTCAGTAACTTCACCACATTCATAGTAAACTTGTTTGTTATGTTTGACTTTGTGAATAAGCTAGACTCGGGAACGATGCACTTCATTTTACATTATTCCGGTAGAAATTTATTTATTGAGAAAGTAGATGGGTTTGAAGCTTGCACATAACTGAATAAGAATATTAATTTATTATAACCTTCAATATTACTTTTTATTATTTATTATAAGATTAATTATTACTAATAGGTGACAAAAATGAGTTACATAATTTAAATAAGTGGTGGAGCTATGCTGCAGCTATGTTATGGTTGTATCACGAATGGGTTGCCTCGACCGGGGAAGGACATAGAATACCAGCGTAAAATAGCAGCTCAATTCAGCTGTGTTTCGTATGGATAGTGTAGAAAACCAGAGAAGCTTTTTACTAGAAAGAGGCATTCCAAATTAGTCCTCAGAGTTAGCAACGCATCTGCATTTTGATTCTTAATCGATGATAGATGTTAATATCTATGGGTGACAACATCCAATTACCATCAGGTGAACTGTGTACTCATTTGTCATCCTTATTCTATAAAAATACTTTAAGTGCAGTACAGATGCGTTGCTACCTCTGAGAAGTAAGATATAAATGGCACCATGTGTCATTACATGCATGTGTAACAGTAGTGTACGAAGTGTTTCTTGACGACAGGAATAGGTAAGACGTTGGTACTTGTTTTCTAGGCAAAAAGAAGTCCTATCATTTATCAAGCAATTCGAATTCGATACCCGCCAGCACCAGTAAAACTGTTAGCAGGGTTCACTAGACAAGTATAGGACCACACTCTCAAAAATACCAGATATGCTCAAATTCTGATGTGATTGTGGTGAGTAAAGCGATACGGAGAACTTTTTTAATGATAGGGAGGTATTCTATCCTAATCGTCAGGAATAAAAACTTACATTGTATTTTGATTCTTAGTTGAGGATAGATGTTGTTGTTTATGACCTTATGTAAAACGCTTTCAGAAAGATTATCATGTTAAATATTCCAAGAAAATTATTATTCAATTAATTGACTGCCTCGTTGGTCCAGTGTGACTGCTGATCGTGAGGTTATTGGGTCAAATCCAGGATAGGGTCAAAAATCAGCTAAAGGGTTTTTCTAACTCAACTCAGTTGATGATGTTTCACCCCCGTGACTCAAAAAGCATTTACGTGCTTTGTCCTTTACAGATTACTTGGCTAGGAATGGCCTGCGACAGCGGTGGCCGAAGAAATGGTTAAAAACTAAAAATTATATAAATAGCATTCTAACTAGTTTTAACAAATCGTCGAACCTCGGTTCGCTTTATTGCTGAAAAAACAAAGATTTCATCAGAAAAAGACATTTTAAAATTGTTTTTGAATTGTATGATGTATAATTAATATGAATTACATTTATTTATTTTATTTATTTATTTAAAAACTGACACGTAACACCTTAAGCTAAAGGGTACATAGGGCGGACTTAATGCCATGTGGCATTCTCTGCCAGTCAACCCTGGGTGCCAAGGACAAAAATTAATTTAAAAATTCAGGTAATGTTCTCGGAGAAGAACTTTGAAAACTTTTTTATTTGTGGCATTCTTAATATCGTTGGGGAGGGTGTTCCAAAGTTGTATAGCTTGTATCGTAAAAGACGACCTAAAGAAATTTGACTTATGCTGTGGAAACCTTAACCTCAGACGGTTTGACTGTCGGGATGTTCGACCGTCGATCGGATGAAAAAAATGAAAATTATCCTTAAGATAAGAAGGCGACCTTGGATCGTTTAAAATTGAATAAAGTACAAGTAAAATTCTAGAGCATCGCCTTTGACGTATAGGTAGCCATTTAAGCTTTGAACGATAGGATATGTCGTCATACTTACGTAAACCAAAAATAAATCTTATGGAATTATTAAGAAGGCGCTACAACTTGTTTTTTTTTTAATATGATAGGGTGACAAACGAGCACACAGTCCACCTGATGGTAAGTGGTTACTGTGGCCCATAGACATCTACATCTATCCTCGATTACGAATCAAAATGCAGATGCGCTGTCACCCGTGAGGACCAAGATGGAATGCCTCGTTTCCAGTAAAAAGGGTCTCCGGCTCTCCATACGAAACTCACCATACGAAATACAGCAGCATTAAGCTACTATTTCACGCTGGTATTCTGTGAGAGAGTGGTCCTTCCCCGGTCGAGCCGACCCATTCGTGCTACAACTATACTACTAATATAACTGTAGCATGGCTCTACCACGTCTAAGATGTTTAGAAGATTTTCTGATAGATCTGAGTAATATACATCGGCATAGTCGATAATAGGTAGAATAAGGGAATGAACCAGCGTAAGCTTGGTTTTGAAAGGTAGGAAATTTTTGAAACAATAAAGGGAACGCAAGATAGCAACAACTTTACGACTAACTTCAGAGATCTGCAATTCCTAGGTCATAGTTTTATCCATGTACAGGCCAAGATTTTTTTATGGAATCACAATATGGAATAAAACTTCCATTATAAATAACAGGAGATAGATTTCCATAATCAACCTTAGCCAATAATTGCGAACTTCCGAATATTATAACTTTGCATTTGGCAGGATTAACAGAAACGCCATATTTACATGACCACTCTCTTATGGCTTCCAGGTTATCATTTAGTTTGTGTATTACAAAGTTAAAATTATTTAAGCTTGACTGTACATAGAGCTGGAGATCATCCGCATACAGATGGTACGAACAATCTAAAACTTAGGAGATAGAATTTATAAATAAGGAAACATAATAGGAGAAAGTATTCCGCCTTGCGGCACACCAGATTCAATTTCAGCCCATGCAGAAAACCGCTGACCTGAGCGAACCGATTGCTGGCGACCGCGAATATAAGAAGAAAACCATTCCAAGGCTGGGGATGAAAATTTAAGGTGTTTAAGGATGGATAGGAGGATACCATGATCCACTGTGTTGAAAGCGTTTGAAAAGTCAATAAGCACCACCACTGTTAATTTTTGCTCATCTAAGCCCTTTCTTATTTCGTCTGTGACTTTGATAAGCGAAGTTGTAGTACTGTGACCTGAAACCCCGATCAAAATTCATTCAGCAGGTTATGTTTTGCAGCGAATACAGATATTTGCTTAAAAACACAGGCTTCCAGAACTTTAGAGAGGTATGGGAGAATTGAAATAGGACGAAAATGGTTAGGGAAAACAGGATTAGGTATTTTAGGAAGAGCTCTTACAAAAGCCTTTTTCCATGCAGAAGGGTATTGATCTGAGTCCAGAGAATAAGTTATAATGTGTGTTATAGCTGGAATAAGGTACTCAAGAATCATAAACTCCATTTGCTTACTAATTTCATCAAAACCCACAGCCTTGGATTTAATGGCTAACAGAGCTTTTTTAATTTCATCCTGAGTAACAGGGGAGAAACAAAAGTCAGGGATCCGGAGAGGCTGCATTGATTCTATAAAAGCAATAGTTTGAGAACGGACTTGAGGGTCCAATGAAGTAATAGAAACAAAGTGACGATTAATGTCATCCAAATTGAGAGAGGCGCCATATTCCGGAGAATTAGATTTATTAATTCCGATGGACTTCAGGAATTTCCACAAATCAGTGAGCGAAGAATTATTTATTTTGTCATGAATGTAGCGGCGTTTAGCATTTCGTACCACCTGATTGCATCTGTTTCTTAGCGTTTTAAAGTTAGACCAATTTTTTTCTGAGCGATTCTTTTTAAACTTCTGGAGAGCCCGATCTCGCCGTGCCATTGCCACTTGTACCCCTTTATATATCCAGGGAGCAGGAGGACGCTTAATTTTTACATAATGTACCGGAGCATGAATATTATACAGATTCAGGATGCTATTATTTAGAAAGGATATTTTATCATCGACGTTAGAAGCTGCCACCAAAGGGCCAAAATCAATTGAAGATGCGTCTCTCCTGAGACTCTCAATATTTATTCTTGAAAAATTGCGTAACTGCAGAAAAATAGGTTTCTGTTTTGGAGGTTTAAGTTTATATGAAAAATAAATCAAGTCGTGACGTGAGAAACAAGGAGCAGAGAGATGCCCAAACTGAATACCGCGATCAGAAGAGGAAGTAATCCCAACGAAAACAAAATCAAACGTTTAATTTGTTAGTGTCTGTGTAACCAAATCATTTCTTGAAATCAATGTTAACAGGGATATAGTAAAAATTGTAAAATTTAGTCATGATATAAAATAACATCCGTTTGCTAACAGTATTTTAGAAACATTAAAACACACTTGCCTGTACTTTGCATATCGTAATTACAACAATATTCTTTATCTTTACAAAGTAACAAAATAACAGTTTGTTTATATTTTTACCTAATTTATTATAAGAATATTATAATACTATTATTAGCTACTTTATAACTTTAATATATAATATAACTTATAATATAACTTTATAACAGTGGTAGAGCCATGCGGCAGCTTTGCTGTTGCACGTATGGGCCGGCTCAAACCGGGGTCGTGGTACCACGACCTCACAGAATACCGGCGTGAAGTGGAAGTTCTGCTTCCGCGTTTCGTCTGGTGAGTGCAGATGGCCGGAGGCCCAAATCCCCCCCCCCCCCATCAACATGGTAGCGGAATTAAATAAAGATAGACTACCCCAGGAGGGTACCAGCACCCACGGAGAATCCCTCGCTGAGCATCCACGACCATGTTTCTCCACTTCTGAGCGTGGGTGCTCAGGATACCCCGCGTATTCTGGGGGGGGGGCAAAATTCCGCTCAAGACTACAACTGCTCGGGGCAAACGGAGCAACAAGACCAAGGCGACCCCTGCCACGCTGTCCGTGAATTTCTGCAATATCAGGGGACTTCACTCTAACCTAAACGCCGTCCACTACCATCTCGAGACGGCGAGGCCGGCTCTGCTCTTTCTGACCGAGACGCAGGTGTCCTCTCCGGCTGATGTTTCGTATCTCTCCTACCCGGGGTACAAACTGGAACACTCCTTTGTGCCTCGGGCTGGAGTTTGCGTTTACGTCAGAGAGGACATCTGTTCTCGACGCCTCGGCAGACTTGAAGGTTCGGACCTGTCCATCCTTTGGCTACGCGTAGACAGCGACGACCATCCGCGCGTCTACGGGTGCCTCTATAGGTCCCACAGCGGTAATGCCGAAACAGACCGACTCTTCGACCACGTCCAAATGGCTGCAGATTCGTTGCTACAGCAGATCCCCTCCGCAGAGATCGTGATCCTCGGCGACTTTAACGCCCATCACGCCGAATGGCTCGGTTCACGTTTAACCGATCATGCGGGGAGATCTGTTCATGATTTTGCCTTGGAATATGGTCTGACACAACTGGTTACTTCGCCTACGCGGATTCCAGATGTGGAGGATCATGCACCTTCCCTGTTGGACCTTCTGCTGACCTCTCACCCGGACGGATATCAGATTTCCGTCGACGCCCCTTTAGGCTCCTCGGACCATTGTCTGGTCCGGAGTGTTGTGCCACTCACGCTGAAATCGCGGTTGCATTCTGCAGGCTGCCGCCGTGTTTGGCACTATAGGTCAGCCGATTGGGATGGGATGCGGTCTTTCTTTGCATCCTACCGTTGGGGGCGGGTTTGCTTCTCGCCGGATGATCCCAACGTTGTTGCGGATTCTGTTACTGATGTGGTACTTCAGGGTATGGAACTTTTTATTCCTTCCTCTGTGGTGCCCATTGGAGGCAAATCTCAGCCATGGTTTGGTCGCTCCTGTAAAATAGCATCATGCTATAAGCAGGAGTGCTACCAAGCCTGGGTTGATGCATCAGCGTCCCGGGATGTAAACACCAGCGCTCTAAAAAAGAAGTATAATTCCGCCTCTAGGTCCTTCAAAAGAGTCATTGCCAAGGCAAAGTCAGAGCACATAGGCAGAATTGGCGAGAAACTAGTTCGCCTTCCTTCTGGAACCCGTGCATTCTGGTCTCTCGCCAAGGCTGTCCAGGGGAATTTCTGTCAGCCATCTCTTCCATCTCTGCACAGGGAGGACGACTCACTGGCCCATACTGCAAAGGAGAAAGCCGATCTTCTAGGCTCCTTCTTTGCGTCTAACTCGACTCTCGATGACGGGGGGAGTACGCCGCCGACCATCCCGCGGTGTGAGTGCTCCATGTCGGAAGTGCAGTTCACACAGCGCTCGGTTCGCAAAGCACTCCTCTCCCTGGACATCCACAAGTCGAGTGGGTCTGACGGAATCCCCCCAATTGTGCTGAGGACGTGTGCTCCAGAGTTGGCACCGGTTTTAACGCGTCTTTTCCGGTACTCCTACTCCCTAGGCGTAGTCCCAAAATCATGGAAGACGGCTTTCGTCCACCCGATCCCTAAAAAAGGCGACCGCTCAGACCCGTCCAACTACCGGCCAATCGCCATCACCTCCTTGTTCTCCAAAACAATGGAGTCCATTGTAAACTGCCAGCTCATGAGGTACCTTGAGGATCACCAGCTGATTAGTGACCGCCAATACGGTTTTCGCCGTGGTCGGTCAGCTGGTGATCTTTTGGTCTACCTCACTCACAGATGGGCGGAGGCAGTAGAGTTCAAGGGTGAGGCATTGGCCGTTAGTTTGGACATTGCGAAGGCCTTCGATCGGGTTTGGCACAAAGCGCTTCTTTCGAAGCTCCCTTCCTATGGGCTTCCCGAGAAATTGTGCGATTGGATCACCAGCTTTCTTGCAGATCGGAGCATCAAGGTCGTTGTAGACGGTGCAAGCTCCGATTGCAAGCCTATTAATGCTGGTGTTCCACAGGGCTGCGTGCTATCGCCAACGCTGTTTCTTCTGCATATCAATGATATGTTGCATACCCGTAACATTCATTGCTATGCAGATGACAGCACTGGTGATGCTCTTTACACCGGCCGAGCCAATATTTCTCGGGAAAACGTCTCCGAGTGCCGGGACAAACTTGTGTCTGAAGTCGAGTCTTTGCTGAACAGAGTCTCGGATTGGGGGCGACTAAATCTAGTCCATCATACACAAAGTTCAAAAATGTTATTAAACTAAGTTTGTATAAAAAGGGTTATTATAATATTAAGGAATTTATAGATGATAATAACCCCTGGGAAGGGTGATCGCTACCAAGCTATTTCTAATTTGTCTTGTGTTGTTGATTGTAAACATGATTGTAAGCTATTATTAAAAAAAAATAGTCCCGCTGGGTTTCTTGCTGGTTCTTCCCAGGACAGAGGTTTCTTTTGCGAACCAGTGGTAAATTAAAAAAGTGACTTTCAATAAGTATTTTTATAATCTACATTGAATAAAAAAGTTTCTCTATTCTATTTCTATTTCTATTTCCAGTTTAACCCCCAGAAGACACAAGTTTGCGCGTTAACCGCTAAAAAGAACCCCTTTGTCGTATCCCCTCAGTTTCAAGGCACTCCCCTTGTTGCCTCAGCCAGTATCGGAATCCTCGGCGTCGACATATCGAGTGACGTGCAGTTTCGTGGTCACTTGGAAGGGAAGGCCAAATTGGCCTCTAAAAAGCTTGGCGTGCTCAGCAGAGCGGGACAGTATTTCATGCCGGCACACCGCCTGCAACTTTACAAGGCGCAGGTTCGACCGCACATGGAATACTGTTCCCGTCTCTGGGCTGGGGCTCCCCAGTACCAGCTCCTTCCACTTGACCGCATCCAGCGCAGAACGGCTCGAATCGTCGACGACCGAGTGCTTTCCGATCGGCTCGATTCACTGGCGTTGCGAAGAGATGTTGCATCTCTTTGCGTATTTTATCGCATCTATCACGGGGAGTGCTCTGAGGAATTGTTCGGATTAATCCCAGCCGCCAAATTTCGTGAACGCACGACACGGCAAACGTCCCGATACCATCCACACCATCTGGATGCTTGGCGGTCCACCACTGTACGTTTCACAAGGAGTTTTCTTCCACGTACAACCTCTCTGTGGAATAGTTTATCACCGGCGATTTTTCCGGACCGATACGACCTGGGGACCTTCAAGAAAAGAGCTTACTCCTTTCTAAAGGGCCGGCAACGCACCCGCAATTCTCCTGGTGTTGCGGTTGATCATGGGCGGCGGTAGTCACTTAACATCAGGTGAGCCGCATGCTCGTTTGCCCCCTCTTCTATAAAAAAAAAAAAAAAAAAAACTTTACTCTTATTATAAAAAGTAAATAATAAACAATATTAAACCCTTAGTATAGATCATTAGAAATAATAAAAAGCTTGAATTGGACTGAATAAAGTAAACTTAATTATTTTAAAGAATCGTAACAACCTTGAGAAAGTGTGTAAAAATATCAACAACGTCATTATTTTTTGGTCACAACGCGGCGTACCCTTTTTTTTCGTTGCTTGGACCCGATTGTGCCCCTTGATAGCGTGAGACCACTTCTTGTTGGCGACTACATTTAGATGTACTTGGTTGTGATACACCAGAGAGATTACCTATGCTATCTTCGGTTTTGGGAGGTGATGTATTTGAAAGAGGAGAACATCCTGGTGACAAGATTATTGAAGTCTTCCTCTGAAGTTACTTTTGCCCGACTACTATCAGCCAGTTTAATATAGACTGTGCCATCAAGCGTCCACACATTCCTCATGCAAAAGTACTTCCTGGCCTGCTTGTGAATCTTGACGCGTCTTTGTGAGGAACTCAAACAATGTGAAAGACGTACCTTTTAACTTAGCCTTAGACTACCAAACTAATGATTTTGTATGGTGATAATGGAACTGGACGAGGACTGCTCTAACTTGATCTTTACCTTGTGAGCCCAATCTGTGACACCGTTTGATCGAGGTTCTGCTCACATCAGAAAGGCCCATTTTGCAATGTATTAAGCTTAGAACCTTATCAATTAAGCTTACTTCAGAGTCTTCGGGGATGCCATTGAATAGCAATACATTTTGCCGTTGCCGCATGTCAAGTCCATCAATTGTGTTTATACAACTTCTAACTTGCGGTTGCAGTAGACTAAACATTTGTGTGACCATATCCTTGAATGCATAAAAATCCTGACTTAGCTGCACTAACGTTGGATTGGATGGGACCAGTACAGCCTTCAAACGATCTTCGAATTCTGCCATCTTTTGCATCCAGCTGACTTCCAGTTCTTTCTGTATTTTGTCTACATTATTGATGCTTGCCATATTGTAATCGTAATGTAACAGTGCTTAATGGTGGTAAATACTAGTGTTGCTGATGGGTGATGCAGTAAGTTATTAAAAGCTTGTTTACATAGATAAATTATTATTAGAGTACATTAAGATCTCTTTTCTCAATATAATTATCGTATAATTTACACTTATCTATTGTGGAAATTAATAAAATTTGAAATTATAAATAGGAGCACTTAAAAACAGCTGTTGACTGTAACACCTACCCGCAGAAAAAAAGAACATTATAACAAAATGATTCCAAAAATTTTACTCATTACAAGAGGACAAAGTTCTATATTAAAAATAGTCACTAAAAGGCTGGTGTTAGTGTTAGTTTTTTGGCGTTTGGTCATGTTTACACATCATATCTACACCTGAATGAATACCAAGGTGTGCTTGTAAAAATATCCAGCACCGGCATTATCCGCCGCGTATCCGGTTGCAATTTATTAAAGGTATGAGGAACAAATAGGTACTTACAGATTTCTAACATTCGGTTAATTCGTATGGTATAAATTATACTGTAATTCCAATACTTGAAATTAATTTATCAGTCCGTATTATATACTCATAAATAAAATAAGTTAAAATTAGTTGAGGTACATATTCAATGCGTTCAGTATTTATTTTACACCATTTCATTTCTTGAGTTTGCAATAAATCCATCCTTATCTTAATCTCAGTACTATACATCCGAGAGTAATAATAAATTTTGCCTCAAAAATCTGTTGTTTTTATCGCTTTTTTCACCTACGAGTAGGTATTCGTTCATGGGGAAGACTTCAAAAAGTTTTATTGAATCTGAATAAGGTTTTTTTTATTTCCGATATTATTCTCTTATTTCTTTATATATTTTAATTTGTCAATCTTTGTTACATGTTTTTATTTACACATTTCCTTATTCACAATATATAAACACTCACGCCTGTAACCCAGAGGGGTAGGCAGAGACTACAGACTTCCATTTAGCACGATCCTGACATACCTCTCTCGCCTCTTCCCCGAGTTCTTTCCCCGATCCCGGCGTCCCTTTAATGGGGCAGGGATGCGAAGAATCTCCGGGAGGAAAACCGACGACGAGGTTCGCCACCCGTCACGTTCTGTCTCCCGGAGCGGCGAAAAGAGGATTGCGGACGCCCGTCCTTATTTACACTTCCATAAAATTTGTGGAAAATTCTAAATGAAACTCATTTCAAAAAAATTACCTGGATTTTTTCATGAGAAGAAAAATATGTAGCAGCAAGGAGTGCATGATTTTTGATAACACTGATTAATTATGAGATCAGGGCGTTAATCATTTTACTACCCTTGTAACCATGTTTACTACGTAGATCTTCATAGTTTTATGTTCTTAAAAATATAACAATAAGCTTATTTTAAGTACTAATGAACATGCTTGACGGGACCGTATTATTGGCTCCGAGTAAAGAATGCTCAATTTTTATTCTTTCTGTTCAATATTTCACTACTTACCATGTTTACTATCAGAGCTGTATTTTTAGGTGTTTTTGGTTATTACTGAAATTTAGCGTTGTGGTTTCGCTAACTAAATTTGTTAAATTTCTTTTTTTGGCCATGTATTAATTCTTTAGAGCTTCTTTCTCTAATTCTTCTTTCACTTAAAACGCATACCTATTTATGATTAAAACTACTTTTACGGATTTTATCGCGTTTATTATTACTTTTTATTTTTAATTCCCGACGTTTCGGGCGCTTTCCAGCACCCATGGTCACGGGGGACTGAGATGACTGACGTCCCGATGTCATTGTTAAACCCGGAGTACCTTCAGCTTTTTTAATTATTGTTTATGGTCCGATCTATGCAAAATTAACTAACTCTACTAAAAAAGCTGAAGGTACTCCGGGTTTAACAATGACATCGGGACGTCAGTCATCTCAGTCCCCCGTGACCATGGGTGCTGGAAAGCGCCCGAAACGTCGGGAATTAAAAATAAAAAGTAAAAATAAACGCGATAAAATCCGTAAAAGTAGTTTTAATCTTGTGTAGTGTTCGCGTAAATATAAGAAATCATTATGCATACCTATTTAAATATAAAATAAAATACGGATAAGTACCATATTTACGGCTATACGTGGTACTATTATATATTCTGTGGTATAGGTATTTGTATA
Organism: Parnassius smintheus behrii; assembly: GCA_036936625.1. NCBI lineage: Eukaryota > Metazoa > Arthropoda > Insecta > Lepidoptera > Papilionidae > Parnassius > Parnassius smintheus. Next base: position 45,967,713 of record JAUPFT010000014.1, read on the forward strand.
TTATGGCCGAACTCCCGTTTCCGAATGAAGCGCCGGCGCGACGCCACCGGCCATCCGTTTCTCATCAAAAAGGCGTCGACGCTGACGCATGTACACGGTAAAGTTAATTTTTATTTATTACGTTTTTCGAAATATTTTATAATTTTTTTTATATAAACAATTTCAACGACTTTGAGTTCTTAATTTAAAAACTGCTTTTAATGTCTATACGATACGAATACTATTTGCATTATAGTCATTAGTAAGGAAGGACAGTGGTTCCATGGTGGTAACCTACAGTGAGTTTTTAAATAATTGGTTACCTGGGTCTGAAATAAGTCCGCCCAAATTGGGCAAATGAGCTCTTGGATGTTTAAAGTTGAAAGGTGGCGTTAGTCGGGGCGAATTGAGCACAACATTGCTTTTAAGCCTGCACGTGAATGAGCTGACAAAGAGACTCAGCAGCAAGCCTATAGGCAGCTACTTGGAAGATATCTGTGTCAATGACTTCAGCTATGTCGATAGCATGGTGCTGTTGGCTCCCACAATTAGCGAACTACTTAAATTGTGTCTTTTACACGAGTAATACGCTGCAACACATTGTTTTCAATTTAATACATTGAGTTACAATACCTATAGAGTCACAATCTCTAACTGACAATACTCAAAAAATGTCCGAGCGCCGTTCCATATACCTATATATTTTGATATTATATAGTTCAAAATGACATTTGCTCGAATTTAGACGTTAACCTGCTTGTACAATGTTCAAAGTCGCTCGTATGCAATGTCATCATCATTCACTCAAGGGCACGTTATCGCGGCGCCGCGCGGTCGGCGGTGAGTGATTTAGTTTGCTAATAAAATGAAAATTATTGAAATTTAAATGAAAACATGCACTGTGGATACATAAATACGTAAATTTGGTATGATACTTACCTAAAATATGAAACACCATCCTTTTTTCGCACGTGTCTGCTGTTATTTGGGCAGGAAATCACCGAACACTTTGGCATCGCGGACGTTGTACGAGGATTGTGGTCGCCTTACAACTAAACAAAAACTCTGCGCACTTCGCAGCGTGCGCCGAGTTTTGGCGCGGACATTTTATTTGTCTGTTTGTGACTCTATAGGTATTGTAACTCAATGATTTAATATCAATAAGGTCTTATTCGTGGACTAATGATAGTACCATTAGCCCGTGAATAAGATATATCGACGGCGGAAAGGAAAAAAATATCAAGCGATACTTTTGTCGACTTATATAATCGGAAACAGATTTTTTTCTGCGTCGATTGGTATTAATTTCATGTTCCTATGATTAATTTAATGCCACTCAGTAATTTTAAAATTTTTTAAGTTTTCAACGACCAACCGACGAAAATTTTCGTCATTTTATAAAATATTTCGTTTAGGACAATTTTTAATGTTCCGTATTTCTACTTCGTAAATTTATCCTGTTTTTGGCATAAATTATTTTGGCTTTGAAGTTAGTTTTTCCGGAACTTACGAAATAGTAACAATTTATTTGATTATCTTATCTTTATCCGATTTAAAATTTAATTCTTTTTTAGCCTTTAACCTTTTTACCTAACCCTAATATTAGTTATTTGTCATTTAAATATTTCTTACTAAGTATGTTTAACAAAAAGATGTCGTTTCATGATATTTTTCCTTCCTTTAATTTTGTCGCTTAGATGAATGCCTGCCGTTTTCTAATATTTTTTGGCATTAAGATATCTCCCTTTGGAATATTTATTCAATAAAACGTCAGTTGGTTCTTTCGCGTTGATATTGAAATGTCGTGTAAGGCTGTGATTTAATATTGGAGTGGTTGTTGGGAATAAAAAAATTGAATCGCTGCGGCCTTTGGTGAACAGGTGTATTGACCGCGCGTCCTAACCTAATGACTCGACGCTTAGTCTGAGTTTTGTGTGGTTGAAGAAGCGGTAATTATTTTTATTTAAGTATTACCTATTCTTCTTTTGTTTTGATAATGTTTGGGTTAATCGTATTTTACGAATATTAACCTATGTTTTAGAATCACGGATCGAAAGAACTGCGTTTTAGATCTATTTAGTAGATTTATTCTTTAGTAGGTTTATTCTTTAATTAGTGATTTATGATTAGTTTAAAGTTCCTTGATAGAAAATAATGTACCAAACGTATATGTATATATATATATATATATATATATATATATATATATATATATATATATATATATATATATATATATATATTAAGCGTATATAACTTTCATTTTGATGATAATATAATTTTGTTTTGTTTTGCAGGACTCCTCACCCATGTAAAATGTTCCTGAATACTATAATATCGTGTATTTATAAAAAAAAACATTTGTTTACTTTGAAGTATTTCAAATTTACTTCTGGCCGGATAATTTCAACTATAATTTATCAAAAATGGAACCACACGACAAATTTAGATTTTTTAAGAATAATAAATATAAATTTAGAAGTTTTTTTTGAAGAATACTTATTTAAAAGTGGTCTAAATTCTTATACAAAAGAACCACATAATTTTTCCTCTAGAAACAAGGTATACTAAAAGCAGAACCAAACCAAGAGCACCAACAAACCTTAAATATAAAGCAAAACCAAACCAAAGCACCACGGGAGTCGATTGTTAAAAAAAATAATCGATATTACTACCATGTAATTTTATACAAAACAGATCCACGCATACTTAGTGCCATTAGACATTTCAATTATTTTTAATACACCAAATGGAACCAAGTTTTTGTGGTACCGTTCTACTTAAAATAAATTCATAATTTAATTGTTTATCATTTTTGCTAAATGAAACTACAAGCATTCGGTTCTATCATGTGTAAATAAATATTGTAAAACAGTAGAACCACTAGTATGTGATTCCATAATGTATATAACGTTTTGAAGCCCATCATCGCTCAAAGGTCCTAAATGACATGACTTGTTACATGCCTCTCATCTTTAAACAATGAAATATTTACTTTATTCCATTGCATCTATGTCTCGAAGTGTAATAACTCGAAGTTTCAATATAAACGTCAAATATATGCAAAAATAGGTGACGTACAACGAATTAGTTCGAATGCGTGACGACCGTTTTTTTCTCTCTACGAAGAAAGTTCTTTTGTTTATGGTTTTGGTTAATTTCTTTTAAAATTATGTGTGAAAACGTTGAGCAGAGACAAACAATTGGTAAATATAGCATTGGAGGTCAACATATGATGATAATGATAATAATGAAGATACAATAGGTAAGTCATTTTATTTAATGCATTTTATTAAGTACCTACTTAATGAATCTGGGATGTAGATACGCTTTATCCGTTTTCATTAAATTTTGCAAAAGATTGTGCAACAACTTAATAAAAGAGGAATTCACTGTGATAAAATTGGAGCGATACATCTACTTACTCGTATTATAATGAAACTATTTATCTCACGAAGACGGGTTACGTGACTTTTATGATGTCGAATTAAGAGTTATTTTGTTACGATTCATCTGCCTTCCTGAGATGAAACTACCATACCATAGGTATTTTAAAATATTAGACTATAAAAGTAATTTCAAATTTCTTAAAATTCAGGTTAAGAAATTCTTGCATTTAACAATACTGCTGTAGATCAGAAAATTATCCGTACTTCACCGCGGTGCCGCGACAAATATTTACTTATTTCTTTGATTTTATAACTCTCGGGACCACTGTTTTGTGCGGAACAAGGTGGTCACTCCAGCCCCAGCCCGCGAAATTTAAAATATAAACAATGTTTATATTTTAAATTTCGCGGGCTGGGATTGATGATTTTTGTACACAAAGCATGTATAATATACTTTCTAAAGTAACCTTATGTTACTTTCCTACGTGTCCCCACTAGGCGAAATTTGTGCCCGATGTCGCCCGATGTCTCATCACCGTCTGGCAACGCCGTCATCCGATATCTCCGAGGACACACATTGCTCGAGGAATGTTGCCTTGTGGAGACACAGCTTTATAAGAACTAATAATATTTTGCTCTTGCCATACACATATGGTTATTATTTTTTTTTGTTACAACAGAAAGTAACAAAGAACCCGGTACGTCGGAGCCTCTGGAGAAGCTTTCTTCACCTTCGAGCAAAGTTTTAACTTCGCCAGATCGCTTAGAAGAATTTTCCTCGCCGATATTAGAACTGCTCGAAAACTTGTCCCCCTTCAAAAGTCCTGACTATATATCAGATTAATCGGAGGATAGTACTATAGTAGTTGCTGGCGGCAGGAAAATGTGGCTGTCTGATGGGAAATCAAGACGCACTATCGTAGAAGAGTCTGCTTCTGAATGCAAAAGTACAGCGAAATCACCAGGAAGTCGGTTCTTGTCTATTAAAATACTTGGGCGAGCATGTTTCTGAAGATGTCGAGGAACTATTTTTATGGCGCGATTCATGTGAAGGAAAGAATTGTTGAATTGTGTTTGGTCATGTAGAAAGAATGAATGAGGAAAGAGTGACAAAGCAAATGTATATGGTAGATGTGAACGGCAGAGTCGGGATGGGACGCCCTAAAAAAAAGTTTATCGACCAAATTGGCGATAATTTGAAAAAGGCCACGTTAGAAGTACCCTTAACCGACGAGCATGTATGCGTAGATATATGGATGTAAGGGAGGCGAAAGAGGTATGTCAGGATCGTGCCAAATGGAAGTCCGTAGTCTCTGCCTACCCCTCTGGGTGACAGGCGTGAGTGTTTATGTTTTTATGTTATGTTATGAAAGAATTTTAACATAAAGATAGTTTTGATGCTAAAAGCATTTTAGCATTCTCATCCCATTTTGGAAAAAAATAATACAAACATTTTTGATACCTGGACATAGTTACTATTGTTATATAGTTTTAAAGTTCTATCGTAGTGTTATATAGTTCCTACTGTCAATCTTTTTACGCGTGTAGCTTATGGACAACGTATACAAAGCGCGCTAACAGTGCCTTCGTGTTTTATATAATAACATTTTCAGGGCCCTGTTGGGGCTGCCTCGATTTTTTAGTGCATCAGGGATGTTTGCAGAAACACGAACAGATGATTTCTTCGCAATAATGCGTAAAAGAGTGTACTCGCTGGTGAGCAGAATACGTGGCAGCCGCAACAATATAATGAACGTGTTCGCCGAAAGGTGTGACGGACATATGCTAGTTTATTGGAACAATTTGTTAAAAAGTGATTACACATCTTTAAGGAACTAACATCTGTATTTAAGGCGCGCAATGTATTAATAACAACTTATATGGATCTATGTCTGTAATAAAAGAGTTATTTTCCTCATTGAAACGGCAGTGAAGAAATATTGGAGACTATACACATCCAATTATTATGTGCAGGTTATGAAAGATTTCAAGACAAAGAACCCGCTTACAGTTACAGTTATGGCAAAATCCGATTTTCTGGAAACTTCTGTAATTGAAAAAATTATAATTAACAGAAAACGTGGTGTAAATAAATAATGTTTTAATTGGCTACAAACACGGAAATATACCTGAAAAAGGACTCACAAACTCAATTTATTTTAAAACAGATTTCCTTGGTAGCTCTATGGAAGTAAATATAGGAAGAGCTCCTGTTCGCGACGGATCAGGTGTTATCTTATCAGGACATTTAGTTCCCCTGTGGCCATCAGGAAAGCCAGTATCACCAGCGAAACTAGCCGATATTTAATCCATACTACATCTCATTCCACAAGGTGCACAAAGTTTTTATAAGACACGGTGGATTTCGAAATCCAATTTGATGATAACGTCGACTAAACGCTCTCTTTATGTATTATTTTATATTTTTGTGAATTAAAGCTTTAATAGAATAATATAAATACATCGTTTTATAATACCTTGGTTGTGGTTCTTTTTTTTATATGAGAAAACCTATCAATTACTAAATGATAAAAGGAACCACATGCACATTTTCTTAATTATCTAGAAAGTTTAATAGTATTCAGAGCAAATTTATATACACACTGAAAATTTCGGTAATCAAGGAAGTGACACAACATTACTATTTAAAAATGTATTTATTGCTTTTCGAGGTATTCTCCGCGAAATTTGACACATTTTTCCATACAATGGAACCAATCATTGAAGCAACTATTCCATTCGGAAGTTGGGGTGTCTAAAATGGCCATTTTGTAGGCGCCCACAGCTTCTTCAGGTGATGAAAATCTCTCTCCACGCAATTTGAGGATGCGTGGAATCTTCCGAGAGTTCTGACGCACCAAGTAACGCGAGCCACTTTTTGCTCTTCACAGAGAGAAAGCGGTATCCATCGGGAAAACAACTTTCTTACACTTAATTGTTCATGCAAGATTATTTGTATTTGACTCATGCCAATGTCTAAAGTTGCCTGAATTTCGCGTTATGTCACATGTCGATCTTTCTCAATCAGCTTACGCACAGCATCAACATTTTCTTGGGTGAGTGCAGTTTTCGGACGACCTTGACGGGGATCATCACTGAGCTTGACACGTCCACGCTGAAATTCAGCAAACCAGCGATAAATTGTGGTTTTGGATGGGGCTTCATCACCAAATGCAGAAATCATCCGGTCAACACACTGTTTTTGTGTTAAACCACTTCAAAAGTCATAATAAATCATCGCTCTTGAATTTTCTGGAGTCAATTCCATTTTCTCAACGACTAAACAAGTTTGACAAAACCTTGTGACAAGACCGAGAATCTTTTTTTAAATAAATAAATGGTATTCGATTTTTAGTAGAGTAGAGTTTTCAATTAAAAAGAATTTAATATGACAGGAATAGTGGAAATATTCCATTCCCGATACTTTTAGTGCAGCCTAGTACATAGATAAGTTATTTATCAATAAATTTTAATAAAGAGCTGCACATGTTTTTGTAAATCCTTCGATATCTCAGAAGTGCGCGTTTGTTTGGTGGTTCTTTTTTGCATAAATACGGACAATTTAAGTCACAAACGGCAAATGATCCGAAATCTGATATTTTAATGTTTTAACATCAGTTCAAAAAGTCAGCTATTAGCGAAATTGCCATGTGAAAGGATTGTTGACACGTAAGCTTATCCAATGGGACTTTAAATTATAAGTTTAAGTTATTCGCGTTCTGTCTTTACACACCCACATATTATTATCAAATACGAGTATAATTTAGGTATATAGGAACATACGAGTACCAATATACCATCCATACAATGTATGTCCTGCAATAATATAAATATTAGAATGTATGACTTCAGGTGTCCAAAATAATGAATATTGATATCTGTAATGTTCAATAATTATAGAATTCATGGCGTGATCGTCTTAAAAGGTAAGAAAATTTTAGGGAGTACCTATATATACATAGAATGAATAAAATTGAAATGTTTTTCTATCCAAGTAACTATTAAACCATGAGTATCCATATTTAACATTTGATCTCTTTATCTGCCTGTCTGTCAGTCCGAGCTAAACTTCTGAATGGCTGAACAAATTGTGATGAAACTCCACAAACAAATAGAGAGCAATGCCAGAAGTGATCTAAGCTATACTTTATCTTTGATAACTTGGAAATTTTTTGATAAATCCAAAAATTGATAAAGTTAAATAAATGACCTTCAATGATTATCTTCAATATAAATAACACCGCATTCATAGTTCCTACTCAATTATTATTAGCCTATCAAATGTCACTACTGAATACAGGCCTCCCAATAGATTGACGCATAAGAAGCCCGAGTCGCCACGCTTGGCAGGCAGGTTGGCAACCACATCTTTTTTGGGTTACTATCAGGGAAATGCTAATCTCCAGTTTCGTTTCCCTCTACCTCCTCTTACGAAGCACATGGGTCGATATGTGTTGGTGGATTCGTTTACGTGGAAATTTACGATCACATTCTTATTTTTAGTATATTAAAAAGAATTCCACAATTACTTTATTTTTAGTTTTTTTTTTATTTGCACCTGGCTTAATTTAACCATTAATTCAAAGGTTTAATTAAAAAGGTTAAAAAGGTTTAATTTTATTTGGCAGTCGGATGACAAACTGATTTTCATTAGTGGCCTAACTACGCGAGCACGGTCTTTTGGTGGCTTTGACTTTTCCTAATGAAAAAATTTATTGCTCTCTGATAATTTTGTTATCTATACATATAAATAAAATTAAAGTTTCTGTCTATAATATCGAAATAAATGTCTTATTTAGTGATGAGGGGGTTATTTGTATACCATTAAGATATGAATAACCATTTTTAAATTTTTCGCTGGTCTGTCTGTGTGATCTAATCTTCAGAATGGCTGAACCGATTTTAATAAAAAACAACACGAGCAGATAGAGAGCAATGCCAGGAGTGATTCAAGCTATATGTTACCGGAAAACCTTTATTTATAAACAAAGTTGATGTTTGTTCTCAGATTATCTTAAATCTAAACGAGGTCACATTAATAGATCCTACCCAGGCGAAGCGTGGACGGCTCGCTAGTTCTAAATAGAGTTTGTATAATTTTGCTGAACATATTCCTACATAGATTGTGTCACAGGAAGGATTTGGCCACAATTTTTTTTATAGGACAAGGATGACGAACGAACACACAGTCCATCTAATGGTAAGTGGTTGCTGCGGCCCATAGACGTCTACATATATCCTCGATTACTAATCAAAATGCAGATACGTAGTAACCCGTAAGGACCAAAACGGAATTCCTCGTTTTCAGTAAAATGGGTCTCCAGTTCTTTACACTCACCATACGAAACATTAGTATTGTGTGAGAGCGTGGTCTTTCCCTAGTCAAGCCGACCCATTCAGCGTGGGAACTATGAATAGAATAGAATATAATAGGATAATTTTTAATTCAATATAGATTACAAGTAATTCCTATTGAAGTTAAATGTTTTACGTTACCACTGGTTCAAAAAAAAACCTCTGTCCTGGGAAGAACCAGCAAGAAACTCAGCGGGACTTTTTTTAAATAAATTTCACAATGTCAAGGTTCGCAAAATATTTATCAAATTTATTTTAGAAACAGCTTGGAAGCGACCACCTCATTCGCCTGGGAATTAATAATATAATTAATATTATCAATCATGTATTAATTTATATCATAATAACCCTTTTGATTTTTTTAAAATTAAATGTTTAAACTTGGTAATAGAGAGACCTTGTATATTTTCTGGGACTTTGTTGTAATAGCGTATAAATTGCCCAAGGAATAAATTACTGACTCTGTGGAGTCGAGAAACTGGTAGCACCAGCTTGTGTTTGTTCCTAGTGTTTACAGAGTGTATGTCACTTTTTTTTTACAAAAATAGCTTTATTTTTGTGAACATACATCAAATTTTCATAGATACTAAGAAGCCAAAGTTAATATATTTATTTCTTTAAATTTTTCTCTAAGAGACTCTCTCGGTAGGTTGTAAATAGCCCTCTTCTGCAAAACAAAAATAGTTTCTAAATCAGCCGCATTCCCCCATAGCCAAATTCCATATGACATTATGCTATGGAAATAACTGAAATAAACTAATCTAGCTGTCTCGACACTAATCAGATCTCTAATCTTTTTTACAGCATTAGCTACAGAGCTTAGTCTGCTTTCTAGTTTAGGTTTATGGGGGCCCCACTGATGCCAAGAAAAACAAAAGCTAAATACGACACAGTGGCGTATGTGAAATATATGAAAGCTTTTGATTCCGGCAAAATTTGGGTGCTGCTATAGTCCCTTCAGTGGTACCAAGTTGACTGACAGTATATCATATTGCTGAATTTTATACGTGGTAGAGCCATGCTGCAGTTGAATTAGTAGTATAATTGTAGCATGAATGGGTCGGCTCGACCGGGGAAGGACCACGCTCTCACAGAATACCTGCGTGAAATAGTAGCTTAATGCTGCTGTGTTTCCTATGGTGAGTGTAGAGAACCGGAGACCCTTTTTACTGGAAACGAGGCACTCCATCTTAGTCCTCACGGGTGACGACGCATCTGCATTTTGATTTGATAGATGTATATGTCTGTGTGCCGCAGCAACCACTTACCATCAGGTGAACTGTGTGCTCGTTTGTCACCCTATCCTATAAAAAAAATTGTTTGCACAATAGGGCTACGTAGTTACCTGAGTACAGAACAAAAGTACGAAACCTATCCATTTGCAGAGAGGTGTAAGACATGGTGAATGTCCCTGAAACTCTTTACCGCTGCATTGGATAGCGTTTTCAAACTGCTGGACTGAAGAGGATACGGTATTGACTTAAATGGTGAATAAATCACTCACCCTCTATTTGCCGAAGATTTAGTCACTGGAGGACCTAAGTACTATGCTCGAAGACCTCAATGCTAGATAGAGAGGTCAATCGTAGAATTCAACTCGGCTGGGTAGCATTTGAGAAATTACGTCCCATTATCTCGTCAGGTATGCCTCAAAGGACAATGGAGAAATAATATGTGATGGAATTATTAAGCGTCTAATTAAGTCACCATTACAGATATCAATAAAATAGCTTAGTTTGCGTTATCTAATCAAGCTTATGGCCTATCGAAGTCTGAAAAAAATCATTTTACCTAATTTAAAACTAAATTGACTAGTTGCTGTCGCAAATTGTTGATGGAATTATTAAGAGTCTACTTATGTCACCATTACAGATATCAACAAAAAATTACTATTTATTATCTAATCAAGCTTATGGCCTATCGAAGTACGGAAATAAATCATCACACACAATTCAAAACTTAATTGACTATAGTTAATAAAAGATAGCTTGATCTCTGCGACAGCTGTCAGTAAAAATCACGCCTATGAAGTCCTGAATTTCTTAGTAGTACAGACATGCCCACCTAATTAGTGCATGCCCATAAAGTATGACATTGACAGGTACTATCTGTACTACTGTGGCGGCGCTGTTGTCGCGCCGCAAGCGAAACACACCGAAGCTTAAATCACGCTATCAACATTCCGAATCATAAACAGCATATATAGAACATCTCCGAACTATCACATGGAGTGTTGGCCGCTCCCCGGGCAGAACACCTTGCCCGGTGGGAGATCTCCCCTTTTCCTTCCACGGCCAAAGTGGAAACTACAACTTCAAGCCTTCGTCATTATCCTCAAGAACCCTACCATTCAATACTGAGAATCGTCTTCTGCAGTCTTCAGTTCCTGCAAGCCAGTCCAACTTGTCTTCATCTAGACTCACCGCAGATTTATAAGGCAGACTTCTGGCACTTGCTCCGGCACATCGTTCTCACCGGCATCACTTTCCAGTGCGTAGTACGGCATGCATTACACATCGGCATATCATTCGCACCGGTGTTACTTGCCCTTACGCACACAGCATGCATTCCCCACCGGCATTAAACGGACACACCGGCAATCGGACTGCACTTCATAGGCATGATTTTTACTGACAGCTGTCGCAGAGATCAAGCTATCTTTTATGAAGTATAGTTGTTGTAGTTGCTACGATTCGTCAGTTAAGACAGGCAAAGGTCTTATATCATACAGCCGAGTTTGACGTGTGTTTTATTCAGAAAACTCTTCTATATATACTTATGCGTTCTTTAAGGATTCCCTGCTATGATAATGCTAATAATTACCCTATATGAACATGTATGAAAATTATATTGACTAGTTGTTGTTGTAACGATTTGCCAATTAAGGTGTTTTATACCATGCAGCCTAGTCTGATGTGTATTTTGTTTAAACTTGAATATCTTTAATTCCTGACTTCCTGCAGTAATATTACTGAAGAAAAACATGTTCAGGATTTTAAACTCTATATTTTGCATATTTTGTATTTGTAGACGCAAGCCCAAACGATATAGCCCAAAGGATTGTTAAGCTAAAGTGGTAATGGGCCAACCGTATATTTCGTGGAACCGACAACTAATGAGAAAGAAAGGTTCTGGAGTGGCGGCCATGTGGTGAAGTAGCTTCCCACTAGATCAGTGACGACCTGGTAAAATATTCGGGAAGTCGATGGATGCAGGTGGTTCAGGACAGTGCTTTGTGGTATTCCTTAGGAAAGGCTTATGTTCAGCAGTGGACTCGTGAAGGGTTGTAATCAAGATTTTGATGATGAATAATCTTTATGAATTTTTATTTAGTTTGCTTTCGATTTCGGTTGTTTGTTATTTGCTTTGTGATTTGGTTAAGGTTGAATGGATTTATATTGGCTTTCATTTTTGGATTTGCGTATTTTCTTGGATCGGTTTTATTAATTTGGTTGGTATTCCTTTATACATATTTAGACTCTGACTTTGATTTTGGATTTTGTTTATTTAGAATCGTGAATTGGTTTTCGTTGTTTTAGGTTGTTTAACAATATTTCAAAGGAATATTAATAGTATAGATAGTGTATACGGTACCTATACACCTACTTCTTTTTTCGTTGGTTATATTTATATTAACTACTGCTTTCGATTTCGGTTTTCTGCGATTTGTTTTGTGATTTGGTTTAAGTTGTTTCGATTTTTTTTTGGATATCGTTTTCGGATTCGTGTTGTGTCTTGAATTGATTTTGTTGTTTTGGTTTTAAAAAATATTTAAAAGGAATATTTATTCCTTTTAGATATTATGAATTTGATTTAAAAAAATATTTAAAAGGAAATTTAACTCCTTTTAGGTATTTTAACGTTTTTTTTAAAAAATAGGTTTTTTGTTACTTCATAATGCCTCGCAAACATAAGTCCAGCCTTTCAAGAGTATCTTCTCAAAGACAAGCGAAAAGATTAGCTCGATCGCCAGAATCTTTAGAAGATGCTGAACTAAGAAGGCAAGAACAAGCAGAGCGTGAGGCTGCTTTTAGAGCATCTGAGACACCTTCTATAAGTCAGGAAAGGCGTCTTGAACAGGCAGAACGTCAAGCGACTTTAAAAGCTTCTGAAACACCTTCTCAAAGTCAGCGAAGACGTCTTGAACAGGCAGAGCGTCAAGCTAATTTAAGAGCTACTGAAACACCTGCTCAAAGTCAGCAAAAGGGTCTTGAACAGGCAGAGCGTCAAGCTACTTTAAGAGCTACTGAAACATCTGATCAAAGTCAGCAAAGGCGTTTTGAACAGGCAGAGCGTCAATCTACTTTAAGAGCTACTGAAATACCTGCTCAAAGTCAGCAAAGGCTATTCGAACAAGCGGAACGTCAGGCCGCCTTAAGAGCCGCTGAAACACCTGATGAAACTCAACACAGAATCATTGAGCAAGCTGAACGTCAATCTACTATAAGGGCATCTGAAACACCAGAACAGACACAGGCGCAAAAAGATGTAAATGCACAGCTCCAAGCTGAACGTCGACATAATTTTAAAGAAACAATTGGTCGGTTTTTGATGACGCAGTATTCAATTATGATCCATTGATTGATTATAAAAATCACAGGTTAGTTGTTATTGGACTGATGGACAAGGCGTGTCGATTTTGCCGCGCTTTAAAATGGAAAGATGAGACCGCAGGCATGTGCTGTTCCAATGGCAAAGTGTCTCTTTCGTAGCTTGGGGAACCAGAAGAACCTTTGAAAACTCTTTTTTTATATGATGCTAATGAGTCACGGCGCTTTTAAAACAGGATCCGGAAATATAAATCATGCTTTCAAATGACGTCCTTCGGAGTTGATCGGGAATAATAATGCCGGGATTTTCGCCTACATTTACGGTGCAAGGGCAAATTTATCATAGAATAGGTTCGCCTTTTCCAGCTGAAAACGAACAGCATAAATTTTTACAACTATATTTTATGGCTGACGAAGAAATGGAGGTAGACCGTCACTGCCAATTTATCCAAGGAGTTGAGAGAGACACAGTGTTCAAAATTCAAAGATTCTTGCATGAACGTAACATTTTAGTCAAAACAATTAAAACTGCTTTAGAAAACCTACCTGAAGAGAATTATAAAGTCGTCATTTACGCAGATCGGACCCCTCGAGGAGAGCATGAAAGGCGCTACAATGCACATTTGATAAACGAAATAGCAGCCGTAATTAGTGGTGATCAATTTTCTTCACGAGACATTTTCTTGCGAGCACGTGATGATACGTTGCAACGGGTAGCTGATACACACAAGTTTTATGACGCTCTGCAATACCCATTGATTTATTGAAGGACAAGAGGGTTATCATTTTCAAATTCAACTCATTAACCCGGTCAAAAAGGAGCCTACTCCGAACAAAAAAGTATCTTGTATGGATTTTATGCGTATCATATGATATTGCGAGAAAATGATTTTAACCTCTTAGCCCGGTGTAGACAATTATTTCATCAATTTTTGGTAGACATGTATGTAAAAGTAGAAAGTGAACGTCTCCGTTATACATCTTTAACTCAAAAAAATCTGCGCGTTGAGAATTATATACATTTACAAGATGCAGTTTCTAGCGACGCCAATGTAAACCCCAGAGATTTAGGTAAAATGGTAATTCTGCCCTCATCATTCGTTAACAGTCCCCGCTACCTACATGAGTTATGATGATTATGTGAGTTGTGTGTACAAGACGCATTCGCCTTAGTACGAACTTACGGAAGACCTGATCTTTTTGTTACTTTTACTTGCAATCCCACATGGAAAGAAATAACCGAGGAGCTAATGCCGAGCCAAAAAAGGTCTGACAGACACGATTTACTTGCTAGAGTATTTAGATTAAAAGTACAAAAATTAATGTATGTAATTAACAAAAGGAAAATTTTCGGAGAGGTGCAGTGCTTCATGTATTCAATTGAATGGCAAAAAAGAGGATTACCGCATGCCCACATTCTAATATGGGTTAAAGAAAAGTTGCCAAATAGATGACATAATAAGCGCCGAGATTTCGGATCCTGAGCAAGATAAAGAATTGTATGATACCATCGTCCGAAATATGATTCACGGTCCATGTGGAGCACGAAATTTAATATCGCCATGTATGAAGGAAGGAAAATGTACAAAGAAATTCTCTAAACAGCTATTAAGAGAAACAGTGCACAATGACAATTATACAGGCGCAGAGCTCCCGAAGATGGTGGCGGGAAAGTTACAATCAAATCTCGCTCTGGAGCGTTCGAAACGCTGGATTATCCCGTATTCGCCCATTCTATGTAAAATGTTTAATGCCCACATTAATGTAGAAGCATGTAGCTCTGTCCACACAATCAAGTATATCTGTAAGTACATAAATAAAGGAAGCGACCAAGCAATATTTAATCTCAGGAGTAAAAGTGAGGCAAATCCCGTTAATGAAGTACAGAACTTTCAAGCAGGGCCTTATGTCAGCAGTAACGCGGCAGCATGGCGTCTTCTTGGCTTCCCTTTGCACGAAAGGCACCCAACAGTTACTCACCTTGCTGTGCACTTAGAAAATGGAGAGCGTGTATATTTCACCGAAAGAAATTTCCAAGAAAGAATTACATCACCGCCAAAAACTACACTAACAGCCTTCTTTCAACTTTGTCAAACCAACCCCTTTGCAAAAACGTTGTTATATTCTGAAGTACCCGCTATTATACTTGAAACACATCTAGGAAGGAGTAGAAACGCCGTATTCAAGGCGCGCCTGTTGCAAATTGGCCCGGTGTAAAGTCATCGGATGCCCTTGGTTGTGTGTACACCGTCCATGTAATTAATTTTGAATGTTTCTGTTTACGATTGCTTCTGCACCATGTTCGGGGTCCTATAGGATATAAAGACTTTAAAACTGTCAAAGGTCAGGAATGCGCAACTTATAGAGAAGCATGTGAAGCTCTGCATCTTTTAGATAACGATAATCACTGGGATGAAACCATGGAGGAAGCTGTGCAGTGCCAGTCACCAGCCAAAATTAGGGATCTTTATGCAACTCTTAAATCATCTTGCGGGCTATCTAATGCGGAAGATATTTTGCGAAGGTTACAGCAGACACACGCGAACATGATATACAAAGAACACATTTATAATGAAGCACTTGGAAAAATTGAAGATAAATTAATGGCAATGGTAGGCAAAAAGTTAAGCGACTTTGGAATGATAAGCTCTCAGCGAACAACCGAAAATGAACTAAGTGATGAAATTATACGTGAAACAAACTACGATATACCAGCTTTGCAGCAGCAAGTAGCCGAATTTGTACCCCGCTTGCTTCCAGAACAAAAACGAGTTTTTGACAAAGTATTAGGACAAATTGAATCTGTAAATGGTGCATTTTTCTTTTTAGATGCCCCTGGAGGAACTGGGAAGACATTTTTGTTAAATTTTATTAGCGCAAGTACGGAAAGATAAAAACATTGCTGTGGCCGTAGCTTCCTCCAGTATAGCAGCCACACTGATAAGCGGGGGCCGCACTGCACGTTTTGTTTTAAAATTACTATATATACTATGGATTTAGAGGGAGTAAATATATTAAAATTAATATATATACTCCCTCTAAATCTAGCCCAGGAAGAATCGCTGCTCTGCAACTTTAGCAAAAATAGTGCACGAGGTATAATGCTACGACAATGCAAACTTTTAGTGTGGGACGAAAGTACAATGTCGCATAAAAAAGCTGTAGAAGCAGTAACTTGAACGCTCCAGGATTTGCGCAGCAATACCGATGTAATGGGAGGAATGGTGGTTTTACTGGCTGGTGACTTTCACCAAACTTTACCTGTCATTCAAAAGGGCACACCTGCAGATGAAATTAAAGCATGCCTCAAGTCGTCTATTTTATGGAACAAGGTGACAAAATTCAGTTTAACTACGAATATGAGTACATTTGTATAATGATGATGATGAGTTTCCAATGCTGGAAACTATGCTGACACACTATTAAAGTTTGGCGATGGGCGTTTGGAAACGGATGCTGAGGACTGCGTTAAATTGACGAGAGATTTTTTTAATTTAGTACAGAGTCATTCTGAATTAATTGCGAGCGTTTATTCAGATTTAACGAACAACATGCATGAAGACAAAAGTTTATGTGAAAGGGCGATTCTTGCACCAAAAAATGAGATCGTTAAGAAAATAAATTCAATATATTAAGCGAAGTAGCAGGAGAAAAAACAGAGTGTTTGTCAGTAGACACAGTTATGGACACAGAATAAAGCACTTCATATCCCGCAGAGTTTCTAAATTCTATAGAGTTGTCAAGTGTGCCCTCATATAAGCTTCAATTAAAATTAGGCGTCTCCGTCATGCTAATGCGAAATTTAGATGCTCCTCGATTATGTAACTGGACAAGGCTGCGTGTGACATATCTCGGATGGAACATAATCGGTGCTACAATTTTTACAGGCGTAGGAAAAGGAGAAAATGTTATTATACCACGGATCCCTATAATTCCCACAGATCTTCCTTTTCAATTCAAAAGGTTGCAATTCCCTATTAAGCTCAGTTTTGCAATGACAATTAATAAAGCGCAAGGGCAAACGTTACAGGTAGCGGGGTTCAACTTAGAAAAAACGTGCTTCTCTCATGGTCAGCTGTATGTAGCATGTTCGCGTGTGTCAAATTCCCAGAATCACCACATTCTTTCCCCGAATGGAAAAACATATAACATTGTGTACAGTAGCGTCTTAAAATAGTGTTCAGTTAGGTTTTTTTTTCAAAATTCCCACAATCAATTAATCAGAATTCCCACAGATATTCCCTTTCAATTTAAAATTTCCTATTTAGCTCAGTTTCTTTTCAATTCCAAATGCTGCACCTCTGACGGACCTATTAAGCTCAGTTTCCTTTCAACTCAAAAGGCTGCATCTCTGACGGATCTTTTATTTGGCTCAGTTTCCTTTCAATTCAGAAAACTGCATCTCTGATGAATCAATTTAGCTCAGTTTCTTTTCAAAAGTCTGCATCCCTGACGGATAATTATGCTCAGTTTCCTTTAATTAAAAAATATCCCATTTCCATTCGGAATAAACAGGCTATTTTCATGCTTTCCTATACGCTGCGTTTCAAAACATTTAAATAGGCTGACGAATCAATTTTGCTCAGTTTCCTTTTAATGGCTGCACCTCTGACAAATCTATAAAACTCAGTTTTCTTTCAATTCAAAAAGCAATTGATAGTTCATTTCCCAGTGACCATGCGGACAAAACCGCGAGTAGCAGTTATGAAGTAAAACTAATTATAAATGCTAGTTGTAAATGCTGAGTGAGTGCATCCTGTCGGATGCACTCACTCAGCACGGAGCATTGGGTAAATGGTGGAAGTGATACGCTCGAAGAGTCAATCACTACAATAATAACAGTAATTCACAAGTCTACTGTTAACATAGGCCTCTCTAAGGAATATTACAAAGCACGTTCCTGAGTCACTTGCATGCATCGAATTCCTATGCGCATGTAGCGCAGAGCGGTTCGAATCGTCGGCGACCGAGCGCTTGACAATCGGCTTGATTCACTGGCATTGCGAAGAGATGTTGCATCTCTTTGTGTATTTCATTTCATTTACCACGGAAAGTACTCTGAGGAATTGTTCGAAATAATTTCGCATCGCGACGAAGCTGGCGATACCATAAACCATCTCGATGACTGGCGGTTCACCACAGTGCGATTTTAGGTCAAAAGCTTTCTTCCTCGCACAACTTTCTTGTGGAATAGACTCCCACCAGAGATTCTTCCGGCTTAGGAACCTTCAAGAAAAGAGTCTAATCCTTTTTAAAAGGCTGGCAACGCATTTGCAATTCCCCTGATGTTGCAGTTGTTCATGGGCGGCAGTAATCACTTACCATCAGGTAAGCCGCATGCTCGTTTGCCCTCTCTCCTTTAAAAATATTCAAAGAACAAAAATAATAATTTCACTTTCAGAAGTCGGGGCTAAAACATATTATAGTGTATGTAAGAAGGTTTTATGTCCTTCACACTGCTCAATGCGTGTTGGTGTACTTCACATGTATGCGGGGTGTTTTTAAAAGTCTTAGACACACAGGTGTTACTGTTTTCACTTGAAAAGATAGCTTATTTGTTGTTAGAAAATAACATAGAAAGTGGTTAGGTTAATGTATCTGCATTCGTCTTATCTTGACACACAGGCTATAAGCTAAGAACGGAAAAGAATAGGACGGACACCGGCATAGGCATAGGCTTGGTTCTCAAGGGTGGTAACATAACTGTATTAATATTTTAAGCACGGAATAAATGTAAGTGCCTCTAAAGCACAACATCCACTTACCATTAGGTAAACTGGGAACGGGTTAGTCATTAATAATTATAAAACATAATTAAGAAGTGTAAAACTAAATAAAAGATTTTGATTTTTACAATCAAAAAACTAAATCCTTTGTTATTGTTTGTAAAAGTAGTATTTTATTTTTAAAGTTAAAAATAAAGACATTGGCCAAAACTAAAAGCTAAACTTTGTTACTCTAATGAACTAATAAATAGCTCTCCGAACCACAAACACTCTTTTCTTTTGCGATAATTACAAAGTGATGGCAGTAAATTGGAACAACGAAAATACCACAGCGTAACATGTTATTTGTAAACAAATTCATTATTTTCTCCGTTTTCTTTTATTTGCGTTCCTCTTGTTATGATTTTAACAAAATATTTGTCTGGTTTACGCACCAACCTGGATTTTGGTGGTGCTTGGAGGTGCGTTCTTCTTTGTCAACACCATTTTTAGTACGTGGCTGGACATTATGGGACTGGATAGGCCTATGCAAGTTTAAGACTTTTCCAAGAATGTGTACATAAGTACGTAATAGAAGTACGCTTCAGAGGTTATGGCTGCAATAAGAACAAGTCGGCTTGACCGGTGAAGGGTAAGCTCACGCAGAATACCAGCGTAAATTATCAGCAAACGCTTGTTTGTTTGGTTTGGCGAGTGAAAAGAACCGGCGATATTTTGAGTTGTAAAAAGCATACCATCTTAAACCTCAGCGGAGACGTCACATCACCATTCTGAATTATAATCCAAGATATATAGATATCTATGGGCCACAGCACCCACTTCTAGCGAGTGGAATGTGTGCTTGTTTTCGCCCTTTTTTCATAGAAACGTTCAAAGAAGCATGAAATAAGTTGAAGACATATTAATGTATGATTTAGTCAAAGTATGCGGGATGGTGGATACAGACCAACCTTCGCAATAACTATGCGGATTCCTGTTACTAGTCTGTGAAATTTATGTAATGATGTCTTATATTTATGCAAATACTACGCATTAAAGATTTTATCGCGTTTAATTTTAACTTTTAATTCCCGTCATTTTGAGTATTTTTTATAGGATAGGGTGACAAACGAGCACACAGTGTACATGACGGTAAGTAGTTGCTGTGTCCCATAGACATCTACATCTATCCTCGATTACAAATCTAAATGCAGATGCGTTGTCACCCATGAGGATCAAAATGGAATGCCTCGTTTCCAGTAAAAGAGTCGCCGGATCTGTACACTCACCATAAGAAATACAGCAGCATTAAGCTACTATTTCACGCTGGTATTCTCTGAGAGTGTGGTTCTTTCCCAGTCGAGCCGACCCATACAAGCTATACTACTAATATAACTGCAGCATCGCTCTACCACGTATAAATGCTAACATCCGTCGTCACATCGGGGACTAAGGACTTTGATACCCGAAACGTCGGGACTCGAAAAGTTAAAATTAAGCGCGATAAAACTTGTAAAATTAGTTTTATTTAATTCGTGAAATTTAGATTCAACATTCTTGAATACAATTTTCTTCAGATTATTTGCCAAAGCCTGGCTCGTTAATCAATAGGGTACACCGTGATATATGTTGACTTCAGAGAAAATGTTGACTTATTTTCCTCCCACTTACATCCCGTAGCTAACATTAAAAATCAATTTATAGCTTTGCGAGAAGTTTCAACATACATGATACAAAAAAACTTTCTTGCCAACTCGGACCAGATTTCCAGAGGAAGCCGCAAGTTCTTGAACAAACTTCCGCTTTTTGTGCTTTGGCCGTCTTGGTTTTTATACTTTTCGTTTGGCTGTACACTTTTCGTCAGAAAGTTTTAAACTTCAATTTAGCGTTTTTTAATGTTGTAGTTTAATTTAAATTATCATCACCTCCTTAACCATCATTAAAGGGTGTTCACGTTTTACGTAAAACACAATTACAAGTGATACAGTGCGTGCAGTATAAACATTTTAATATAAAATAATTTAATGTAAAGTCGGTTATTTCACTGCATGGTCTTGCCTGAAGGCACTTGTGGACAAAGAGTTTGATTTGGCAAGTCAATCACGTTCTTAATCATTATTGTCTCCTACAATAAACTTCGCTAATATTTATTTAGTTAAATTATCTCTTTATATATAAAAATCGGTTGCTGTCTGTTAGACTCGCTAAAATTCAAAAACGACGTCAATATTGATGAATTTTTTTTGTGTCGCTATGGATCCCTAGATGGTCTGGATTCACAATTTGGACCCAGTAACCCCCGTGCAAAGCCGGGGTGGATCGCTAGTTAGTTTATAATTTCAGGTTACCTTTTCTATTTTGCTATGTATTTACTATCAATATTTTATCATAATTATTTCCCGTTATGCTATAAATAACTAAAAGTTGTAGCTTAAGTGATTTCAAACAACAACAGCCCTATTAATAAACACAGACTTGATCAAGATTAACTTTACTCCTAGTATAAAGCTTAAAATATCTAATTTCAGTATAAATAAACATAGAGTAAGGAAAGGGAAGGGACGGAGTAAACTAATCCGATTCTACTCTCGGAATAAAAGTTAATCCTTGGCGGTACCTAGTTTAACGACTGAGTAAGCATAGACTAGTCGCGTATTTTGACATTTTGCAAAACTTTACGTTTACGCGCGTTGTTACCCGTGTTAAATTCATAAGTTGTAAGCACTAGTAACAAAAATAGCATAATGGATTAAAATGCCAAGAAGTGATCTGGAGCAGAACAAAGTGATTGCAGGTTTTTATTCATTATGTGGATTTAGACAAGTGATTGGGGCGCTATTTAATGCTACATATTCTAACAGAAACATCGGAAAATACTACATAAACAGGAAAGGATACAGTTCAATAAATGTACAAGTAAGTTTTATAGCACCTAGCTAGCCCATCTCTGCCGTATAGGTACTTAGTTATTTTCTCAGATTCAATACAATCACCTCAATCTATTACTTCATATTAAAGAAGTTATGAGTGCTTTGTTCCAGGTTGTGGCAAATGCAAATTTAGAGTTCATGGATACAATGGCACATTGGCAAGGCAGCACACATGACTCAAGAATATTTAATTATCGTTGCATTAAAACAAATGTATGAGCAGTCAGAATTTAAAGGCAAACTTCTCCGAGATTCTGGTTTGCTTGTACTTCTTATTTATACACTCCTATCCTGCGTCCTAATAAACAAAAGGAAGAATGTACAACCGGTCGCACATCTGGTGGCCCCGTTACACCGTAGAACAATGCTTTGGAGGGAAGCAAAGGTTTCGGTGTTTACTGCGAGGACTAAATACTAAATAAGAGCATACAAAACAATATACAAATTGCAATGCAAAAGCAAGATCTGCTTGAGGATGTAGTATAAGATGATGAAAATATCAGTCACACAATTAGTAAATAACTCCGTTAGAGGAAATTCTGTTCGGGCAGCATGTATTAACGATTTTTTAAATAAATATACAATAATTACATGTACAAAAGATTTTATTTATCCCCAAAAAACAAAACAAAAATGGTTATTTAATTAATTTTGCGTTTTCCTGTTCTCTAACCTTCATGATCTGATTCACGTTTGCCGACTTCCCCGTTCTCGGTATATGTACGATTTTCCTTCGTATTTGTGCTTTATCGTATTTTACTTTTATTTAATAAGTACCGTAGCCCCACGCGAGTGCTCCACTAATTATAAACGATGTAATGCGTAAGTTTAATTATTTTCTGTCTAATATACTTCGATCAATAATAATTATGATGCAAAAACTAGTTACAAGTAATAATTTCAAAGACTGAAAAAAACTGCTATCCCTGGTTTTTTAGCTAAGCCACACATCCTAAATTATCATGCATATACATTAACCTACATAACACTCATGAATCGGAACTTTATTGATATCTACATTGTGTAATAACGATTAAAACCGACTGCCAAAATCAACTTCATAACTTTTGTCTACTACTGCGTAGCTACATGCACTTTTATGATTTTTTTTATATAAAAGATCATTACTTTCAAATGACATAGATTTCATCTTTGTACAATCTGAGGCACAGGTTCATGCAATTTTTGGCCATCTCCTTTGAAAATCATCTGCATATAAATCTAATAGTGATCTGCCCTACATTGCGTTTACCGGTATGAGGCTGCAATACTAAAACTTTTCTTCCCCGTTGATGGGTATGATTAAATAGCCAGCCTATTGTCCCTTCAGCTTACTAATTCATTGGTCTGGGCCAACCTATACTTCAATTACACACTAAAGCTGAAGCTACCACACTAAACTTTTTTGCCCATCATCTGGCGTATTGCTAGTTGATGGTAAAGAAAGGTGCCGTTATACATCGGCTTACTCATCCGTTAGACTGTGTCGGTAGATTCGAAGCTGGTGTAAACTCACCTGTAGCGAATTACGGTAATGTATGAATATAAATCTGTGTGTGGAGAGAAAAAATAAATGGCAGTTATATTTAGCCATTATATCTTTAATTTGGATCTAGAAACAAAGGTCTCGCACTTTTGATGCTACGCCCTTTCTCCGAGACCCTGAGAGGCTATGAGGTTATACCGGTCTTTCCTATGGACCCCTCGTGCGGCACCCATGGAACTGAAGGGGATATGGATTATAGATTTCCTTATGTCGCTACCGTTTGAAATGTTTCATTGATACAACGTAATTACTGGTGTGACCTAATAGAACCTGCAGAAAATCATCGTATATCTAAAAACACACAGTACGGTTTTTCGGTGTATAGTTTTTTTATTTCAGATATTTATTATTTTCGGCTGATACAAATTTTTATTATTTTCTTTGTTATTTCAAATGATATATGAATAAAATGTGATATTTAAAATAATATAATAAACGTTTGTAGCATAAAACAAAACAAATTGTTTTCATAATCCAGATCCTAAGGTGAAAAAATGCAGTTAGTCTGAGGAGTCTCCTAAAGACCACCCCAGGAAAGCTTTGAAGCTGGTAACGGGACAGATGGATCTCAGCTTCAATGCCGTTGTTTGCTGCACAAGTTTTTAAATTCTCAATTCACTTAGGTACGATTCTGGAAAATCTTTTCAGCCGTTTTAAGTTCATCAACTTTTATTCTTTCGGTTTTATTTAATTTTTAATTTAATTTATGTCATTCCAAAAAGTTTAGAAAAGAATAGGGTGCCTGCAGTGTGTATTTACACAAACCATTTAAGCTTTGTAGTCATGAATGGTAGCGTAATTGTATTTTGTTTCTTAATCTACAATAGCGCTAAGTGACTATGAGCCACAACATCCACTTACCATTAGGTAGACCTTGTACTGGTTTGTTATCATTAGTTACAAAAAAAAAACTACAAATTAGATTTTTGCAAACAAACCACTTAAACCCTTTGTTTTTGTTTATAAATGTAGTGTTTAATTTCTGAAGTTATAAATAAAGACATTGACCAAAACAGAGAGCTAAACTGTGTTGCCCCAATAAATAGCTTTCGGAACTACAAACATTGTTTTCGTTTGTGTTAATTACGAAATGATGGCACTAAATCAGAACAACTAAAATCCTCTCAAGCAAATTATTTGTAATCAAATTCATAGAATATTTTCCCCTTTTTCTTTTATTTGCATCTGTAGTCTTGTTTTGATTGTAACAAAATATTTAGGCTTAATCGTACTTTATACATATATATTATATCCTAAATAAATTCACTGCTTAACGTAAGCCTCCCAATGTAGCCATAGTTGCCACACTTAGCAGGCGGGTTGGCCGTCACAGATTTTCATTACTTTGTGTTGATACTATGCCACTTCCTGTTCCAGTTTCCCTCTGCCTCCTCATGGACACCCACGGGATGACGTGGTTTACTTGTTAAAACAACAAATAAAATTATTACATTCAACTGGCATAACTAATATTACTTTCTATTAAATCGTTATTATTAGTAACAATTTATACTATAAGTTTGCTGTGCATCGCGATTACGGTAGGTATATAGTGTTTGTAAAATCATGGTGTGGTTTGCTGTGGTCGATAGACACAAACATCTTGATTAAGTCATTGCTTAAGAATCAAAATTGAGAAGTGCTATATTGATATCAATCGCCAGCTGTTTGGTCGACAGTATATAATGATTTCTTATGTTTACGCAAACACAACACATTCAATGAAACTAGTTTTACAGATTTCATCGCATTTTGCTCTCTGATCCCGTCAATATCAGCTGTCACATGCTGTCACTATGTATCAGCCTTGATCAAGGGGGAGCTTAGATTCCTTGTGACCATGGATATTCTACTAGTAACGTTATGACGAAAATATAAAATTATTTAATTAAATCCGCAATA
Source organism: Parnassius smintheus behrii (assembly GCA_036936625.1). Taxonomy (NCBI): domain Eukaryota; kingdom Metazoa; phylum Arthropoda; class Insecta; order Lepidoptera; family Papilionidae; genus Parnassius; species Parnassius smintheus. The sequence goes on from JAUPFT010000014.1 coordinate 45,993,069, forward strand.
AAATTCGTAAAACTAGTTAATTTGAGAGTATCCTTTTGACGACACTCACAATAAAGCAGATGACCAAAAATTGTACGAACCTGTGCCCCAGACTGTACAGACAAGAAATCTATGTCATTTGAAAGTACAGAGCTTCTATATGAAGAATTAGAAAAGTGCATGTAGCTATGCAGTAGTGGATAAAAGTTATGAAGATTTAAAAAAAATGATTTTGGCATTCGGTTTTCATCATTATTACACAATGTAGATATAAAGTTCCAATTCATGCGTGTTATGTAGGTTAATGTACGAGTACATGCATGATGAATAGGATGTATCCTAACTGGTTTAGCTAAAAAAAAGGACAGCAGTTTTTTTCAGTCTTTGAAACTATTATTTCTAACTATTTTTGTAACATAATTATATTAATACTATTATTGATCGAAGTATGTTAGACAGAAAATAATTAAACTTACGCATTACACCGTTTATAATTAGTGCAGCACTCGCGTGGGGCTACGGCACTTATTAAATAAAAGTAAAATACGATAAAACACAAATACGTAGTAAAAGCGTACATAATATACATATCATATACCGAGTGACACTTTGACGGTTTTGATGCTTGACGGACGGATTCAGTCTTGCAAGTACTAAAGTAAAATAACCCTATCCTGTAATGTAACACTACATGTTTAAGCAGTTATGTATTAAACAAATAAATAAAATCCTATCCTTTAGTGTATTTTGATGTATTAATTTATTAATTGAAGACTTGTTTATATCATAACATATCATAAATAAAGTATTTTTATAAGTTTAGCTATTGTTTCCCCCCTAATCTGATTATTTTAAGTATTATATATCCAAATTAAAGGTGCTATAGAGTGACTTCAAAGAGAAGAAATCACTTTAAATACTTTTAAACTTGATTATTTTTCAACAGCTGCTATGAAATGTTAATAGTTATTCAAAATTCTTTTTTTATTTTAAGTTAATATTCTTATTTTTGTACAGCATAGGACACATTTTGGCCATCTCATTTACCATTTGAAAATCTCTAAAAACCCTAGATGATTTAATAAACTAAAATATACGGCATTAATTTTCCACCGTAAACCCTTTTAAAAATGAAAAAGCTTCTACATACCATCCTTAAATTCCAATTAGAGGGGTTCTCGTAATTTACTCTAATTATACTTTATCTTTCGTCCTTGTTATTTAACCGAAGTGCGGATTATCAGTGGCATATCAGTGTTTATATTATCATTTTAATTTTTCACTATTAAAATTATTTTGATATTAAGTATTTTCCGGCGATCCTTTTAACTGTAAATTCCAAGTTAGTCATCAGGGGTGATAACGAAATGAATTTTTCTACGGGCCACACTTAAACTTCAAGAAGTTACAACCTTTTAAAGTATTATAATGAACATAAGCCTTCCCCATAAGATACGACAAAGGGGGATATTTACCACTGGTGCCACGCTTGGCAAGTGGGCTGGCAATCGCAGTTTGTTATTTTTAGTCGTTCTTATGAAGAGGCTGCTGCTATCTCGTGATTTGTTACTCTCTATCCCTTCTAATGACACCCACGGGATGACATTATGTACTGGATATTTTTACACCGCTACTATATGGTAAGTTAAACTATATTATCACAGTTTAAGGAGATATTATGCTTCATTTGTTACTTTTTTATTCTTCCTCAAAAAGTCACCGCAGTTTTTACTGAAACCAAGTGGCAAAAAACTCGTTAATCTTGTTTTATTTTTAACTATAAATCCCTGGCAAAAAAAGCCTCTAGGCTGTTATTGAAACTTTTTTGACAGAAAAACCTAATAAATCATGTTCAGATCACTGAACGATATTTAGGTGAGAGAAGCGGTAAAACCGGTTTGCTGGCGACCGCGGCGGCTTGGAGTGGAACCGGGAGTGAGCGAACGGACCTGGCACCGACAGTACGCGTGGACGCTCATATAATATAATTTTAATTTAAACATACTGTAACGTTTAATTCCTTATTATACCAGTTTTTGTATAAATTTGCAGTCATTTCATTTAGTACTACAACATCGAGAACAAACATATTGGTCCTTCTCCCGTGAAAATTGAACCAAGTGAACAAAAAAGTTTTAAAATTACCGTTGAAATATCATTTTAGTTGACCTCGCTTAAGTTTGCTGTCTTCATTTTATCGCCGTGCTCCTGCTTTGTACACCTTTGGGATCATTACACAGGCATATCATTGCATTTAGGCATACTTGCTAAATTTGCTAACACTAAGAAGAAGGTTTGTCGGGACAAAGAGGAAGTTTATATTTATACATATGAAGTTAGCATTCACCGAGATTTGTACCGTGACCGTGAGACGTGCCCTTCATCCTCAAATTGAAAAATAAAATACACAAAAAGAAGAATAAAACAGACTTCCTTTATCTTCACGTCGTGATCGCAGAAGACAGCATTATACATACGTGAGATCGCTGCAGTTTCCTTTCTACATCATTATATCATTTCATCCATCCATCCACCATCATCAATAATAATCTATGTATTAAAAACTTAGTTTATGTACCCCCATTACTATGATATATAATAATTTTTATTCATAGCAAATCATTACATTTCCAATCAATGATTAAGTACACTCAGTGATTCTCTTTGTTGTAGAACTTATAGTTAAATAAATTTTGTCTTGTAGATACGCATACTAAATACATATAATAATTACGCAGCTATATTAAACTCCACTGCTTTGCGCCTAAGAATAATAAATTTATTGCAATTTTAAAATAAATTTGCTTGTTTCTTACTCATTATAATACATTGCATTTACTTTTTCTTGCTTTTTCTTCATACTTTAATTTACTACATTATTCATTTTCATAAAATGGCTGAATCAAAAACATTAATAAAAAAGCGAGCTTCTATCAAAGCTAAGCTCACACAATTTTCTTCATATATAAACCTGTCAAAGTCTTGTGAAAGGTTAAGTGAACAGCAGGTCATTGAAATTGAATATCGCCTAAATACATTTGAAAACCTATACGATAAATACGATTCGTTACAGAATGAACTGGAGGCGTTGGCGGATGACCCCGACGAGCAATATACGGAGCGTGAAGACTTTGAAAAGCTGTATTATAATCTAATGCGCTCACGAGTACCGAAGTTGTGTCAGAGGTAAGTTCTTGTGGTCATACACACAAACACATTTCTGTCCGATTACCAAAAATTGAATTACCAAAATTTTCGGGAAGTTACCATAACTGGCTAGAGTTTAGGGATACGTTTGTTTCCATAATTCATAGCAATAACGACATAGACAAAATAAACAAGTTACATTATTTGCGTGCGTCACTCAAAGACAGTGCCTTACTTGTTATAGACAGTTTGGATTTTAAACCAGATGACTCGGCCTGGAAATTGCTCTGTGACAGGTATGATAATAAAAGGCTTTTAGTGAACAACCACGTTCAAGTGCTTTTTAATGTAGAGTCATTACAGCGCGAGTCTAGTAAAGCCCTCAGATATATAATTGATGTAACAAATAAAAATCTTCGTGCATTGTCCACCCTTGATCAACCGGTTGAGCATTGGGGTACGTTGATAATTTACATGATGTCAATTAAATTGGACGCCGTTACCAATCGCAAATGGGAACAGCATCGAAACAGTTTAATTAATGCGCCTACTTTATTGATATTCACATCATTCTTACCCAACAGGGCTGACCTGTTAGAAACCCTTGAAGAATCTCAACTCGCCCAGGATAAGAAGGATAATACAAGCGCGCTTCAAACTAAAAAATTTTATGTTACAAATAGTAAACAATATCTATATAAAAATAAGTGTCCTATGTGCCAGGACTCACACCTTTTGTACACTTGCTCAACTTTCCGTAAGCTTCCAGTAGAGTCGAGAATTAGAAAAGTACATGAGTTCAATGTATGTCATAACTGCCTTCGCTCAGGACATTTTACTTCAAAATGCAGGTTAAGTAATTGTAAATATTGCCACAAGAAACACAACACACTCATACACGTAGATGGAAGAGATTCAATTTCCATCACAGAACATTGCATTAACTGTAAATCAGTACACTGAATCACGTATCGTATTGCTTTCCACAGCGCTCGTAAAGGTGTCCGATGCCAATGGCAGCATCTGTACAGCACGAATCCTACTAGACAACGGAAGCACTGGCAACTTTATATCAAAAGATTTTTGTCGTAAGCTTTCTTTACACACAGTCAAATTGCAATCGAAGGTTTTAGGCATTGACAATCAGTCAAGTCATTGTTCAACATCATGTTCAGTTACGTTACAATCGTTCAACGAAAAATACAAATTCGACATCAATTGTTTTGTTTTGCCCCAAATTGCTTCAAATCTACCAAGTAGCTATGTAGATATTACAAATATTTCATTACCTTCAGGCGTTCGCCTTGCCGATCCATCTTTCAATATTCCGTCAACGATTGACATTCTTGTTGGCGCAGAAGTATTTCGGGATATCATAGGCGCGAATCGCATTTACTTAGGCAAAAATAAGCCTTCTCTGATTAAGTCAAAAATAGGCTGGCTTATATCTGGTATAACCACACAAAACCAGTCCAGCCCAACCGTGTGTATGTTTGCGGATGGTTCAGGTGACCTTCATAGAGATTTAACTAGATTTTGGGAACTCGATTCCGTTTCGATAAGGCATAAGTATACAGCGGAATAAAAAGCCTGTGAACAATTTTTTGTAGACTCTACATATCGTAAATCAGATGATAGATTCGTTGTGAGTATTCCACTCAAAGAAGCGCCTACCACATTAGGTGAATCGTATAAAATGGCCAAACAAAGGTTTCTGTCTCTTGAGTCACGACTAAGAAGAAATCTTTCACTTAAAAATCTATATATTCAATTCATGGACGAATATGTCAATCTAGGACATATGCCTGAAAATGTAAGTAAAGTAAACAATGGTAATCCCTCTTAATTTCTGCCAGATCATTGCATTCAAAAGAAATCTAGTACAACTACCAAACTCCGTGTAGTCTTCGACGCCTCCGCAATCACTACATCAGGAAAGTCATATAATAATATTCAAATGGTAGGCCCAACTATTCAAGATGACTTACTGTCAATATTACTGCGCTTTCGACAACATAAATTCGTTGTGTCCGCGGACATTGAAAAAATGTACCGTCAAATTCTCGTTGACGATAAATATCGCCCACTCCAACAAATACTATGGAGAAGGGAAATGAACCATTAAAAACTTACACACTGAACACTGTGACCTATGGCACGGCTTCCGCACCATTTTTAGCTAAGAGGTGCCTTAATCAATTAGCCAATGAGTGTATCGATCCAAGTAATAAATTCACGATTACTCATGATTTTTATGTAGACGATTATCTGTCAGGAGGTACAAGGGTCGCAGATTTGTTACATCAGTGTCGTGAAGTAAGTGCTATTTTGCATTCGGCGAAATATAATCTGCGCAATTGGCAATCGAATTCGACGGAGATCTTAGAAAATCTTTCTGCCAACAAAAGTCAAGGCGATTCAGTTGATCTTAGTGCTAATGATCTTTCTAAAACGTTGGGCCTTAACTGGAAATGTTCAACTGATACATTTTCATTTTACATAAACATCCCTTTTAAGGCAATTATTACCAAGCGTGAGATATTATATGTAATATCACAAATATTTGACCCACTTGGTCTTGTAACTCCATGCATTATCCAAGCAAAAATCATCATGCAGAACCTGTGGATTGTGAAATCTTCCTGGGATGAACCCGTACCAGACAATATCCAAAGCGCCTGGGGAGTCTTCCGGGATACATTACCTTTATTATACAAGATTGAAATACCTCGTTGGGTTATGAACAGTTTAACTCCAAGTGTAGAGGTACATGTATTTACAGACGCATCTGAAAAGGCTTATGGTGCCCGCGTTTATGTACGAAGCCTGATAAATAAAAACTCGGTTAACTTACTTACTTACATCCAAGAGTAAGGTGGCTCCCAAAAGCCTACCACTATGCCACGTCTCGAATTGTGCGCCGCGCTCCTGGGCGCACGGCTATGCTCTAAGGTACGACATTCACTCACACTAAAATTTACCACCTGTACCTTTTGGTGTGACTCTTCTATCGCTCTTGGTTGGCTAACATCGTCGTCAATGCAGTTAAAACCTTTTCTACGTCATCGCGTAAGCGAAATTCAAGAGACAGTCGGAGGCAATCATTGGCGCTATAATCCATCAAATGAAAATCCTGCAGACCTCGCTTTGCGTGGACTTTCTGCAGATAAATTATCAACTTCTTCTTTGTGGTGGTCTGGTCCTCAATTTCTTGCATCAGCAGATATTTCACAGTGGCCTTCTATACCCAAATCCAATACGCAAGTACCAGAAATCATAAATAATTCATTGCCTGATATAAACGCTCAATCCAGTTATCATCTAATCCCAATTAACCAAAATAACAATGAACTCTATAAATTAATTTCAAAATATTCCAAATTCCTCAAATTACAACGTATTATGGCTTATATATTGCGATTCATAAATAACTCAAACCACGGGTTGACACTTGACCCTTTAGTTCTCAAGAACTCACTAACTCTACTAATTATTTAATTAAAATTGCCCAAGAACAATCCTTCTACGATGAATATAATTTATTAAAAATGGGTAAGCAGTTACCAAATAAAAACAAACTTAACTCATTGTCACCGTTCTTAGATTCAAATAACATTATACGTGTTGGGGGGAGACTAAATAACTCATTTTATGATTATAACGTCAAACATCCCATTGTTATGTCAAGTTCTCATCATATAACAGTTTTACTTTTTGAAATGTTTCACATTAAATTATTTCATGCTGGCCCACAGTAACTGCTTGCTACCATTCGGCATCATTACTCGCCTATTGGTGGCAGAAATTTAGCTCGAAAAATTACACGACAATGCTTAAAATGTTGTATGATGAAGGCAAGTACGATACAGCCAGTCATGAGAAACTTACCAGAGCAACGCGTTCACCTAGAATTCCCTTTTCTTGATTCTGGAGTAGACTACGCCGGACCAATTATGATCGCCGATAGGGGAGAGGTAATAATAATAATAATAATAAGTTTAATTTTTAATAAGATATTATTATTATTATTAATAAGATGGGAGCGACTGGAGGCGAATAACTTGAGGTCATCCATATAGAAAAGGTGGGTCACTATTGTCCCTCCTCTCCGTAGCTGAAATCCCCTCCCGGAGCCCTCCAGTAAGGTACTGAGAGGGTTCAGAGAGAGGCAGAACCAGATTGGACTCAGACAATCGCCCTGGAAGATACCCCTTCTTATCCTTATGTGGTTCTCCGCAGCCATCATCCGCTCGCCCAGATGACAAAGGATCGTACTCCACTGCCCCATACACTGCCCGAGGAAGTCTCTAACTGTACAGTCAATCTTGTACAGCTCGAGGACCCTCTTTAGCCATGTATGGGGCACCGAGTCGAACGCCTTTCTATAGTCTATCCAGGCGGCAGAGAAGTTCCGACGGTTGCGTTTCACCACTTTGCCTATGACCGCGTCAATGAAGAGTGGTTCCTTGGTTCCACGACCACCGCCCCGACATCCATTTTGAGCGCGTGACATCACCTGGTTTAGCTCCAGGTGTCGAGTGATTCTCGCGCTCAAAATGGATGTCAGTGTCTTATATATGGTGGGTAGACACGTGATGGGGCGGTATTTGCTCGGGTCTGTGGTATCCTGATCTTTAGGAACCAAGTGAGTGATCCCAGTAGTGAAGAGGCTCGGGAGCGACTTCTGGTCGAGGGCCTCTTGAAACTGTCGGGCGAGCACAGCGTGACACACTATGAACCCCTTCAGCCAGTAATGATGCAGCCCGTCAAGCCCCGGACTTTTCCAGTTCGGGGCCCTACGGACCGCCTCAGCCACGTCTTCCGGCGTTACGGTGATGGGGTCTATAGGCGTAACACTCGCACCCTGGCTCGCCATAACTTCCATCCAAGGGCCCTCGCTGTGGTTTACGGGCTCTGACCACAGGCCACGCCATAATGCGATAATGTCAGCCTGATCCGGTCCTTGGCCCGCTCCACATAGCTGTGGTCGCTCCAATGATTTATAGAGCCTCTTCTGATCACTCTGGAAGAGACGATTCTGGTTGAACCGCCTTGACCTCTCGGTAAATCGTCGAATCCGCTTCCCCCAAGCAGCGATCTTTTGCTTCAGGTCGTCTATGCGCTCCGTTAGTTTCTGCGTGATATCCGGCTGGGACAAACTGATATTTGTCCCAGCAAACGCCATCCTAACGGTGCGCATAATCCTCGGTCTATTATTACCCGACCTGAAGCTTGTCAGTCTGCCGATAAGGGCCCTTGCCTTTGCGATACGGTCCTCGATTCTTTTTCTCCAGGATGGGATGGCGCTACTTTGTGTAGTAGCGCGTCCAGCCATGGGAAGTTTGGCGCCAATAATACGGCAAACTGCCACTGCGGCGCCAAAGAGAATTGAGTCCGTCTCGCAAAGGTCCCGGCTGGCTTCCAAATAGGTCACCAGCATTGGGTTAAGAGCCCTCACGACAGCCCGATTTCGCTTGCTTAGGGGTATGCGGGGAAGTCGCGGTCGATTTTCGATAGGGGTGCTGCGCGTTTCCAAAATCGCCTCTTCCAATATACTCCTCATTTTCTCTAGTTCGTGGGAGACTATTTCATCGTCGTTCGAATCAACCACAACTGGAAGATCCATGGCGGCTTCCACGTCTGGATGCTGGTCTGTCGTATGTGGAGCTGCATCTCCAGCCATAGCCGATTCATTCGACGACGGAATAGCCTCACGTCGTAGTCGTTCGAGTTCGGCATCATCAAATATTTTCGAGCGCATGATGTACCGAACTCGGTCTGCCAGGTTTTGTTCCGTGACGGGGATAGAAGGCTCCAGCTCAGCAAAAAAGCAATGCATCCGAGACCTATACGCTATTCCCACAGTCTCTTCCCCTTTCGCCCTATAGTACGCCCGCAATGCGTTTTCATTCATAGATTTTGTCCAACGCATGCGACGTGCTCCACCAGCGGCGGGTGCCGCTTGCTGAGTCCGAGAAGACCCAGCCGACACCAAGCCTTCTGGTGGGGATGATGGATGCGAGGGGCTGCTAGGTGATCGTGCAGCTCCTCGCGCTCGGCTGGCGGCCCGCATGCTGCCGCGTCCAGCGCCAGCTCCAGACGCGCCCCGGCGACCCCCAGGCAGCGGGCCTATGCGCGTTCCTCTTTGTGCCATCATCCATTTTATGGGCGCCAAATAACGGGAGACGCCCAAACCCGGCACCGTTTCGTGGTTGGGTCATATGCACAAACGGACCTTTGCACCTACAATTTTGCCTAGGCACGGCGCTCACACCTCTTGGCAAGATGCTGACTGACTGCGCCGACGTAGCAGTTTTGTCACATAACTGTTACGTCAGCGGGCGATGGGGTCGTCACTTCCCTACGCCATTTTATTAAAATAATTTATATAGTTCCATTGGAATGGAGCTGGGGACGGATAAGTGTGCGGTCCTCCATGTCGAGAGGGGAAGGGTTGCTAACTCTGAGGGCATAGACTTGTCTATGCCCGTCAACTTAAGGACCCTTTCCAAGGCTGAAACATACCGATACCTGGGTATGTCACAGAACATCGGTATCGATGAGGCTGGTATGAAACAGTCAGTTTGCGACGTGTTTTATGCACGCTTGACCAAAGTGCTTAACAGCCTTTTGTCTGGTGTGAATAAGTCACACGCATATAATTGCTGGGTCATGCCTGTCCTCATGTATACCTTTGGCATACTCAGGTGGACTCAGACTGAGCTTAACGCCCTGGATAGAAAAGTCCGCACTACCATGACGTCCCATAGGATGCATCATCCGAGATCGTCGGTAATGAGGCTGTACTTGCCGCGAAAGCATGGTGGGCGTGGCTTTCTGAGCGCGCTCACCATGCATAATCGCGAAGTGTGCAGTCTCCGTCAATACTTCTTGACGAGATCGGATGATCCATTCTATGATGACGTCATTTCTAGTGATAAAGGGCTTACCCCTCTATCCTTAGCCAACAAGCAATGGCAGGACCCGGCAGTGCTTAGCATTTCTGACCGGGAGACCGTATGGAAGGAGAAGGAGCTCCACGGGAGGTACTACAAGGCTCTACATGAGCCCTTCGTAGATACAGTCGCCTCCCTCAACTGGCTACGTTTCGGTGACCTTTTCGGGGAAACCGAGGGTTTTGTCTGTGCAATACAAGATCAGGTTATTAAGACCAACAACTATCGGAGATACATCCTAAAGGATGGCACCGTCGACGTCTGTCGAGCTTGTCGCCATCCCGGGGAGTCACTTAGGCATGTCATCTCCGGTTGTTCGGCGCTTTCTAACTCTGAGTACTTGCACAGGCACAACCTAGTAGCCAGAATTCTACACCAGGAGCTCGCTCTGAAATACGGTCTCGTGGACCGGAAAGTGCCGTACTACAAGTACTTGCCGGAAGCCGTGCTCGAAAATGACCGCGCCAGGCTCTACTGGGACCGGGCCATCATCACAGACAGGACTATTCTTGCGAATAAGCCTGATATTGTGCTGATGGACCGGGCACAGTCAAGGATAATTTTGGTCGATATTACCATCCCTTATGACGAGAACCTCGTGAAAGCCGAAACAGATAAGCAATCAAAGTATCTGGACCTGGCTCACGAGGTGACCGACATGTGGGGTGGTATGCCGACCGAAATTATTCCTGTAGTCGTCTCTGCGAATGGGCTAATCCCAGTTAGCCTCTCTGGTCATCTGAGGCGACTGGGACTCCGTGACGGACCGCTCCGGGCTCAAATGCAGAAGGCGGTGCTCCTTGATACTGCCCGCATCGTCCGCCGGTTTCTTTCCCTTTCCCCCTAACCCTCGGCCGTTTGGTCTCCCCTGCCGAGGGCTTCCATCTGGTTGGGCTTTTATTTATTTATGTATTTTTGTATTTATTTTATTTTATTAATATTTATGTATATTTATCTTTTCATTTTCATTTAATATTATATATTTATAGAACCCAACCCGATGAGAAAACTATGTAGATACCCCACATAATAATAATAATTCTTAGCTGCTTTTAGCCGTTTTATTACTCGTAGGGGGAAACCACGAAACGTGCTTTCAGACAATGGCACTACGTTTGTTGGGGCCTACGACACGATACGGACATACGAACCCGGATAATATTACCGCACTCGCCGCTTTACGACCGATACACGAAGACTAACGAGGTTGAATTATAAATGGATTACATTACCTCTTTAAAGGATTTAAACATGTAAACTAACTTATTTGACTGGATAGGATCTATCAATGTAGCGTTATTTAGATCTCAGACATTCAAAGACCATTTATTTTATAAATTTTTCGTGTTTAAAAAAATCTGCTAAAGTACAGCCTAGATCGTTCCTGTCATTGCTCTCTATCTGGTTGTAAAGTTTATCACAATCGTTTCAAGTATTCCGAATTAGCACAGACAGACAGACAAAATTTTTAAGAGTGGTTATTTATGTCTAGCATGCAAACAAGCCTCTGAAGCTAATAGGAGCCACTTATTTCAAAATTACAGAAAGACACTTTCATTTTATTTATATTATGTATATATTACCTAAAATTTCTAGAATTCCTCAAATTTTATATGATTTGCATCATCGATATATATGTACTACGTGTAGATATGGCATTCCGAACACTCACTATGTTCAACTGAACTGTACTGCAATCCGTACACCTGCAATTGTGTCTTCGATAGAGCGTCGCTAATAATAATTTTATATTAAATTAGCACATATGCAAAATAAACGAAAATTAAAAATATGTACTCGATTAACCATACAATCTAAATAAAAAATTATCTATTATGACTATTTTCGCGCGTTTATATCAACTGCGCATGCGCGTCTCTATAATTGTTTCTTTATTTACAGAGTAGTGCACGTTTTTTGTGTGTTGGAATAGCTTCTCTAGTACGTAGTACATATAAGTCACAGATTTAAAGTAGCTAGCAATATCCGGCCGTGTATTCATGGAACGCCACAAACGTGAAAAGATTGGCAAGAGCTGTCAACAGCAAAGCTGTTCACAATTTCGTTGGGCGTTCTGCTTTGAATTATACGGTACATCTTTTCACAATTCACGTGTTTACCGCATGCCATGCACCTAAAGTTTTTGTTTTCATTTTACAACTGCCTATGAGTTAAAAAAACTGAAATAATCATCATTTTTGTGTCATTAATTAAAAGGTTAAAATCATTAAGTAAACGGTATTACGGTAATAAAAACTCAAATAAATTCAAACAAGTTGGAACAAGCTGACAGTATACATACATATATTTTTATACATTTGATAAAAAATACATTATTTATATCGATGTTTTACGCTATAAACATAAGTAATATAGCTTTATCATAATATACCAATTACCATCGGCGGCGGCGATGTGGTTCGCCACCCATCACGTCTCGTTTCTCGCGGGGGCGAAAAGCGGCCCACGGAGAGCCGCTTCGCTACGTTGAATGTAAGAGGAGGGATGGATGGAAAGGTAGATGGAGTGTGTCAGATGATGGATGAACGTTGCATTGATATTCTGTGCGTGAACGAAACCAAGAGGAAAGGATGTGACACCACGGTTCATGGCCCCTACACGGCATACTGGTCGGGAGTCCCCCAAACCAGCCGAGGATGTCAGGGAGTTGGTGTGATTCTTTCATCTCGAATGGTTGAATGTGTGATGGAGCATGAATGTGTAAGCCCAAGACTCCTCTGGATAAGGTTAAAAGTTGGACTCACCCGCTTGTTTATCCTTGGGGTCTATGCACCGTCTATGCACGGATCTGCGTGGAGGTGGGTCACTAAAATCACAACAAGAGAGAGAGGAATTTTGGGATAGCATGAGAGAGGTCTTGAATAAATGCGGAAAAAATGAACGGATCGTGATGTTAGGGGACTTTAATGGATGGGTTGGAGTAAAGCGTGATGGGTATGAAGGAGTTCTGGGTATGTTTGGGGACGAGAGAGTGAATGACAATGGGAGAAGCCTGCTTGAAGTATGCTTGGAATGGAATCTGTGCGTGGCCAACACAATGTTTGACCACAAAAAGATCCATTTGTATACAAGACATGAGGGTGAGTCTATAAGTATGATTGATTTTGTAATTGTGGATAAAAGACTGAAGAAGAAAGTGCTAGACACTCGGGCATACCGCGGTGTAGGCCTCGACACAGACCATTTCCTGGTCATAGCCCGAATGCGTGGCCTATTTAAACGGTGGCGACACCGAGGGGCCGAGCCTACGAGTGTTTTAGACAGAGTAAAAGTGGAAAATCTACAAGAAAAAAAAAGAAAGACGAGTTTGTAGAGAAACTGAAAGAGAGTTTTAAAGGGATAGAAGAGACAGGAAGGATTGAAGATTTGTGGGAGACATTTAAGAAAGGGGTTGTAAATGTTGCGATTGAGGTATGCGGGGTAGCTAAAAGAAGGAAAGGGAGAAAGAATGATAACGTGTGGATGGATAAAGATGTACAAAGGGTTGTGCAAGAAAAGAAGAAAGCATGGTTGGATTGGTTAGCAACAAAAGCTAACCAAAAAGTTCAAAAGGCAACGGATGACGAGATAAAGGAAGCAAGAACGAAGTATAAAAGATTGAAAACAGCAGCGAAAGAAACTGTGTCTAGAAAGAAAGAAGAACGAAAAGATGATTTCGATAGGAGGCTCACTGAAGATTTCCAGTCAAACATTAAGTTTTTCTGGAAAACCATCAAAACAGTCAGAGGTAAAACTTCTACCTCGGAGCTGAGTACAATCAGGAGTCAAGATGGGAGCATTATAAAAGGAGAAGAATGTGTGTTAAAGAGATGGAAAGAGTATTTTGAAAGTTTGTTTGAAAGAGAGGAAGTGCAGGTACAGCATCTGCCACATTCCATGGAAACGAATATAAATGTTGATGAAAATGAGATAAGCATGGATGAAATAGTGAAAGCGTTGAAAAGTATGAGATTAGGTAAGGCTGCAGGGTATGACAGGATTACCGTCGAGATGCTGAGGGCTGGACAGGGCCTGGTGGCTAGTCAGCTGTACCGCCTTTTCAATCTGTGCTGGCGAAATGGGCAAGTGCCGGGAGACTGGTGCAAAGCCGTAATCGTGGCATTGTATAAGGGAAAAGGGTCACGGCAGGACTGTATAAATTACCGTGGTATAAGCCTTCTTAGCGTCGTCGGTAAATTGTATGCGAAAGTGTTGATTGAAAGGGTTGTGAATGAAACAGACGAGAAAATATGGGATGTACAAGCGGGATTTAGAAAGGGAATGGGATGTACGGATCAGGTCTTTTCATTGCGGTGCATAGCCGAAAAGTGTTTGGCTAAAAACAAGAAAATCTACTGCGCCTTCGTAGATCTAGAAAAGGCCTATGATAGAGTGGTGAGGAATGAATTGTGGTCAGCACTGTCCGTGTACGGTGTGAGCAGTGTCCTCATACGAGCATTGCAATCTCTTTATAGGGATTCTAGTGCTTGTGTAAGGATAAACGGGGCATACACTGAATGGTTTAATATCGAAAAAGGTGTTAGACAGGGATGTGTAGCGTCACCGTGGCTGTTTAATCTGTTCATGGACAATTGTTTGACAGATTTAAAAGAGAATGAAAGTGGGTTGAGAATGAATGAGTTACTCGTCAAATGTCTTCTCTATGCTGATGACCAAGTATTACTTGCGTCTTCGGCCGAGGAGTTGCAGGAGATGGTAACTGCTATGAGTGGAGCTTTTGTTAGAAAGGGAATGAAGATGAATGTAAGGAAAACGAAAGTGATGGTGTTTGAAAAAGATGAGGCAGTGACAGACTGCAATATCGTGATTGAAGATGAACAAATTGAACAGGTGAAAGAGTTTGTGTATCTGGGGTCAAAGTTTACAAGAGACGGAAAGTGTGAGAGTGATATCGAAAGAAGAGTGAATGCAGGAAACATGGTGAATGGAGCTTTGCACTCCTTTATGAGCAGTCGGAAGGTGTCTAACAAGGCTCGTTTGGCTGTGCATGAGGGGGTGTTGGTTCCGACACTCATGTACGGAAGTGAAAGTTGGGTATGGCAGAAGAAACATGAAAGTAGAATAAATGCAGTTGAGATGAGGGCACTAAGAAGTATGATAGGAGTTAAACTGAGTGACAGGATAAGAAATAGTGAGATAAGGAAACGTTGTGGTCTGAAAGAAGATGTAGTGACAAAAATTGAGAAAGGTATGCTGAGATGGTTTGGCCACATCGAGAGAATGAATGAAGAACGATTGACGAAAAAAGTGTATAAGGCGAGTGTGAACGAAAGTGCTGGAAGGGGTAGACCTAGGCGGACTTTTCTAGACCAAATTAGGGACGTCTTGAAAAAAGGCCAGGTTAAGAGTACCCTAAACCGTAGAGCATGTATGAAGGGAATAATGAAAGTGGACGAAGCGAAACAAGTATGTAAGGATCGTAGCAAGTGGAAAGAAGTGGTCTCTGCCTACCCCTACGGGAAAGAGGCGTGATTATATGTATGTATTACCATCCTCATTCCTAGTGACGTAGTTCGCATACCTGGCGCTTCGGGTCCGCGCTACGAGCACTTAACCCTATAAGTGCTCGTAGGGTCCGCGTCACCTCGCCATCATTTTAACGAAAGTTCACCAACAATCACGCTGCAGTCAAAGTTGGCCATTGTGGAGGTTCATCTCCCTTACACCGTAGTTTAGTATGCCCTTTCAAAATTTTTTATATTCAAAAAAAATCTGGCAATGCTATTTTACTAATGTTACCTTTAACCACTCCCGGTAAAATTAAAATCCTTGTAGACATGGTTAACGACAATAGTCGAATGGCGGATTCGAACCCACGATCTTTTGAGTTCGTGATTCGTACCTTTAGGGTACTGTCGCGCAAAAGAGAAAGTGAAACCAAAATAAAAATTAATGTCGATTATTTCTGAATATGTATACAATAGTTTTGTCAAAAAATATTCTTTTGCACGATTGTTCTGTTGATCCCTCCAATAGCAGCAAACAATATAAGAGGATTACTGAGGCCTGAGTTATTGTGTCCGGCGCTGTCGCGACGTGAGCGCACCCGGTCTTATCGGTCACCGCCGGGGATTTCTGTGAATACTGTGCGATTTAGTTAAAACGTTAAAACGTAAAAGTTATTTTCAGAACTCTATTATATGCTCAATAATGCCTTTTATTTCTGTCTATGAATTTATTAAATCACCTATTTTCTATTTTATATTTTTTTTGTAAGAATTTTGTTAAGGTGTTTGTTTTTATTTATTTATTAAACGCAACTACAGCACACAAACCGCAGTGGTTTGTTTGTGTTGTACAGTCTTCATAAATAAAATATAATTTAAAATCTACAGCAATAAGTAAACGCTTTAAAATATTACATTAGGATTTAAATTATTTAGTTCCTAACTATTGACTGATAGAAATTGTGCAACGAAAAGTGATGCAGTCGAAGTTGCAGTTTTGCCTTGTTTAGTTTACTTATACATAAAATAAATGTTTGTTCGTTTTAATAATCGACTTCAAAAAGTAGGCGGTTCTTAGTTGGACTATATGTATATTTTACTTTTTTGTATATATTATGTTATGCGATATCTTCTTCAATTGCAATTACTTTTTCTGATCTGATTCTTGAGTTTACTTCAGGCATGGTTCATATAAATTTGAAGAAATAATTCCGAACAAACAGGATAATATGAAGTTTTTAATAAATTGTTTGTTACCTTTAAAGTTAAGTTAAAGTTAAAGTTACAGCCTATATAGGCTGTTACTTAACTTTAACTTAAAAGTTCCAATGCCGGGCACGGGCCTCCTCTCATTTCTAGGTAGTTTAGGGCAATAAAATGTCCACTGCGTTGCCCCGTTGTCTTCGAAATTATGTTTTTTTATTATTTCTCAGACATGCAGTTTCTTCACGATGTTAACTTAAAATTGAATAACCACTTAAAATTGAAATAAACAATTTCGTTGGACCTGGTGGGGTTCGAACCCAGGTTGCCCGCATCCTGTGACATTTAGAACGAGCGCTTAGTCCCTGAGCTACAACGGCTTCTTGTTTTGTGGTATTCCTCAGTCTACTAAAAAGAGTCAAAAAATTAAAGTTGTAATAAAAAGTAAATAGCGATGACAAAGAACTAAAAATGAAGAACTTTTACGATTTATGATGAAATTATGGAGTTATTTTTATATAAAGTAAGTCCGTAAAAGTATAAATATAAAGCAAAATTTCCGGTGAAATAATAATTTTTTCAATCAATAATCAATAATAATAATTTCTCGTAAAAAAAAAGGAAATAGCAGAAGTAGAAATGACAAACGTTTTGCTGTTAATTGACGTTTTACCGACGCTATTAATGGATGAAAAGAAATAGTAGTTACGACGTTTGCAACTAGGCGCATCGGATCGTAAACTTAATAATCTTATTTTAATTGTAGATTCTTTTGAAATTGACGTTGTTAAAGGTAATAACAATGAAAATGAAATACTGTAACTGAGTACTTTTTATAACACGGATAAACGATCTTTCGGTATGTTGGTAAATTTCAATTTGTGGGAAATTCGAGGAACATTTTGTTTTCTGCAACAAATGCCGGAGTACCATTGAATATAGTTGTACGTATAACAGTGACAGACGTGATATCGAGAAACGAATGAAGGCCTTTGTCCAACATTTGTTATAAGCTTTAGAAAAACGAAGAGTTACACCAGGTAAAAGTCCATCTGATGTCACGTGGCTACTGCAGTCCATGGACCAACAATCTAAAATCAACTTCAAGAAAATGATAGTTACGAGTACAATGGAATGCCTCACAACCTATACTTAACAGCTCTCTATACTTCGAAACGGAGCACACCAATGCGAGTACTGCTATTTGACAGAAGAAATAGGTAAGAGGATGGTACTTATCAAGATTGACCCCTAGACAGAAAAGGAGTCCTAGCATATATTAAGTAAACCTAGAAGTCTTGCTTCTTCCTTGTCCAAAGGCCATGGTGATCATAGGTCGCGAGTTAAGATTGCATATCGAATAAATTTTAGACGCGTAATAATTAAACAACACATTATAATATTTTTTTATATTTATATTTCTGATAAAAATGTAAAATTAAATATCGGTAAATAGTTAGGGCAATCTGACCATAAAGGTAAGCTTCATTTTTGCTTCCTAAATTATATTTCAATGATTCCACATACATGTATTTACGACAAAAGTAACGAGATAAAAGCATTTTAGAGATCTTTAAAAAGCAATAATATTACGTGAGCAAGCGAAAATCGACTTCCTTAATCCGACAACAGGAAAAGTGAATTTGTCGTCGAAAGGCATCTTCCGTTTGTATTTAAAAATCATACTTGAAATGTTTACTTCGAACGTTTATAAGGCTTATATAAGGTTTTGTTTTATTTCATAAAAAGTAAATGAGGTTTAATCTTACTCCATGATGGAATAGTTCCTTCACCGCTGGCTGCAAACTCGAGGTCATTCAGCGACTAATGCAGAGATCTATGCTTGGAGTTTCTATGCGCGATAGACTTCGTAATGAAAATTCCAACTGCAGTACCAGAGTGACCGAAGTGTTAATGGCCGGCACGTGTATCTCTAAGAATCGCACCTGAAAGTGAAGTGTAATTTATCCAGGTCGATACTGCACCGCCAAATGGTGGTGGAGTATCGATCTGGTAATGTTTTCAGGATGTCCATGTATGTAGATGGCACAAAACTGTGCTATTAGGGTGCCTTAATATTCAGCAGTGGACTTGTGAAGGGCTGTAATGATGATGATGTTTACTTAATTTTGAGTAATAACTATAGAAAAATCTTTGTTGATTTCTGACATAACATTATTTTCCGTGATCAATACACTTATCGATTGCAAATACAATGCTATATTATGCTTTGTTTTATATTCAATATAAGCACTTAAGTAGTGTGATGAAGAATATTAATGGTTGTTTCTCCAGCGGCATAAACTTGTACCCTGGTGTCAGATAAATGTTCATTCCGCAGATTAAAACAATATCATATAATAATTCACATAATTTATACTTTTATTTATATCTTTTTATACGTGGTAGAGCCATTTTGCAGTTATATTAGAACTATAGTTGTAGCCATTGACTTTTAGATTACTAGCGTAAGGACCGGGCCGACCGAACAACTTAAACGGACCAGTACGCTGTCCCTAAAATTACAGTTTAGGGCCAACGTGAATCGGTCGACAGTGGTTCGCATATGTTTCGGAACAAACACTGCATATAATATTTTTGACGTTTCATTTTTATTTTCACCAGTTGCAACATTGGTTTTTTATAAAATATAATCGGGGGTATCCTGGGTTGTAGTCTCTTTATCAACACGGTTTATAAACAACGTTTTTATACTTGCTGCCTAAATTTACACGTAGGATCTTTCGCATGTCCCTTGCAATTCCATAAATATGTTCCTAAGTCGTTTCTTCTGCACCATAATCCCTTCGTTTACGGCTTAAAGATCTCTCGTCAGATCGTTAAGCCAATCCCAAAAGGTGGTGTTTAGTGGGTAAAAGTCTCCACATAACCATACAGTCGTGTGTATGGTATGCTATGAGCACTCACCACCTCCCTCCCCCGTTACCGGAGGGTTGCCCTTATTTGCTTCGGACGCAAAAACAAAACATAATCCACTCTTCATTTAAAGTAGACTGAGCATAATAATAACACAAGAATTTTTGAAACCAAGTTAAAACTTTTCATAAATTACAATGTTCATTAATTTCGACGCCTATGTCTTGTGTCACAACGTGAGAATTGTTCCAGCGAATTCGAGCTGATAGTGCGGATTTGCCTCAATCTTATTTTTAC
The DNA here is from genome assembly GCA_036936625.1 of Parnassius smintheus behrii. Taxonomy (NCBI): domain Eukaryota; kingdom Metazoa; phylum Arthropoda; class Insecta; order Lepidoptera; family Papilionidae; genus Parnassius; species Parnassius smintheus. Next base: position 46,012,996 of record JAUPFT010000014.1, read on the forward strand.
ATTCACATTTCTCATTTATTTTTACATTTAAAATAATGACTAGTAAATGCGAATAATATAGTAACTGAATTAAAAAAAAAACAACTCAAAAATTAGAATATACGAAATAGGTTTTACCAATTTTTCTTAATGCGTTTTCGTTTGAAAATAATCTGCCTCGCTGACCACTGTTCTGAATGACAAGCAAAAACAACCCTCTACTGGATCATTAGCAATTCATCAACTATCTATCTCGCTTAGTCAAGAAAAAGTTATCGCATTACGATGTTTCGCGATGAATCTGCAATAAAACAAAAACAAGGCGTACAAAAAAAGAAACAGAAAAAAGTAGGAAATGAGGATTCGCGCGTTCATTAGCTATTCCCATTGTTTACTCCAAAACAAAGGAAAATAATTAATTTATTTTGGTTGAATGCCGAATACACAAACTTTTGTTTTCATTTTATGTTATTTTAGAAAAATTTTGGTTCCAATTTTACGAATGACACCGCAATCTCTTTCTTTTTTGCTAGTCAGTGCACTAGTCAAACCAATATCACAACGACTTATTAATAAGAAATTTTGAACAAAATATTTTCGAATTAAGTTTGATTTTATGTATATAATTATAAAATAATATAAATTTTAAATTGTAAAATATGAGTATTCATGTGGAGAATATTCTATAGAAAACATTCGACTATGCAATATACCCTTTAACAAGAAAGTGCCACAAAATATAAACGATATGATTTTTATTTCCCCATCCTTTGCTTTGCCTTTACTGTGCTTTGGATTCAAAGGATATTATTTGTAAAGTTTTATTGAACAACAACTGTTCCTATAACAGCGCATACAATTACGCTTGCCTAGCGTGGACAATATGGCAAATATTCCCTCCATAAGGCAACCTATTTGAGAGGTCTGTTTTTTTATATAATATGGGTGACAATTGAGCACACAGTCCACCTGATGGTAAGTGGATGCTGAGGTCATTAGACATCTACATATATCCTCGATTAAGAATCAGAACGCAGATGCGTTGCCACCCGTGAGGAGCAAGATGGAACGCCTCGTTTCCATTAAAAAAGTGTCTCCGGATCTTTACACTCACCATGCGAAACACAGCAGTATTCAGCTGCTATTCTAAGCTGGTACTCTGTGAGAGCGTGGTCCTTCCCCGGTCGATCTGATCCATTCGTGTTACAACCATAATATAGCTGCAGCGTGGCTCTACCATGTATAAATGTTAAAGATTGTTACGGTCTATGTTCAGGAGTGGACTTTAACTAATTATTTAAATCTAGTACTCGTAGTACTTTGGACTAAGATAATTTTAAACCCATTTCTGTACTACAAACTCTTAGTATAAGTAAAAAATCTGGCTCAATAGTTTCTGCGTAGATTGGACCGAAAATTAATATTAAAAAACTGAAGGTAGCCGGGCTAAATTGGGACGTCAAACATCTCAGCCCCCCCCCCCCCCCCCAACGTGACCATTGGTGCTGTAAAGCACCCGAAACGTCGGGAATTAAAAATAAGTAAATAAAATCTGTATAAATAGTTTTATTCTATGTGTCTGCCTAAATTTAAGAAATCATTACGTATAACGTAGAGACATGAATTCCTATTGAACTTGATAATATCTGGGCAGTTTCATTAAGTGATCTTTTACTATCGGAATCTTTAAATTAGTTAAACAATTTGTGTATAATTTGTTTTTGTGTAGATTGCAAAGGACGTTTAGTACGCATAACTATGGGAAATATCCGCCACAACTTACCCACAAACAATGTCGTCTGGCTTACCTACTAAAACACGCGCGACGCGCAGGAAGTATCTGATTCAACTGAGCAGTGAGCACGGACCACAGACTACTAGGAGGATACTACGCATCAGCTGAGTATGCATTAGAGTGGAGCGAAAAATTTTTTTCACCTTATCATAATGTAATAGTGCGCAAAAAGTGCCTAAAGAAATAAAATTAACTCATGCAAAATAATATTTGAATTGATTCAGAGAAACTGCCTCTGCAAAGTCATTGAAATTTTATAAAAAGATGATTTTTGACTCAGGATTGACGCTATGTTGTAAATATGCTATTATTTAATAAATTGTAACGTTTTTTGTTTTATTTTTTTAATTGAGTATAGTATATTTTCATAATAAATCAATAAAAAACCAAGTTTTACGTAAAATTACTTCAAATCAAGGTCATGATGACGCACGCGGGAAGCAATTTTTGTTGCACGTACGGGAGGTGATTTGACGCGCATTTATCGTGTCACTGCCAGTATGCTGTTACTTTTATATGTGGAGTGTCGCACTTTAATTTTTAAGTTACACAATATTTCTTGGTTTTTTAAGCATGGAAAGAACATTTAGTGCATCCAAGTGCCCCTTTTTGGTAACATCCAAGATATTAAAAAGATCACTTTACCTATATGAGTATGTGATGAAGTACTACGAGTGGACCAGATATCAACTAAAATTGCAATTCTGTAAACTGTGAAAGAGCCAATATTTTAGCAAATAGGAGTTATTGTGGCACCTAGAGTTGAAAATATCTGGCAAACTGTGCCTATTCCGACCCTTACTAGAACACGAGTTATAGGTACAAATTTTAACATTTGTAGCCTACCACTTAAAATATAAAAATGTACTCAAGTCTATTAAAGAGCTCTCTTCAGAAAATTTGGAGAAAAGGTAATAAATAATACAGAACAATGACTGTTAAAGAGCAGATTTCCCTAATTCAGGAGCCAGGTTCTATCTACATGGGTTATGTAGTACCTAGCAATGTTTCTGCGAAAGCAGTAGAATCAGCAATCACATGGTTCTTAGCAAAGGAAAGTATTTCCCTAGAACATCTTGTAACAATAGGTTATGTTGGGACTAATGTAAAATCTGAAAAGTATGGCGGTATTATACGACTCCTTGAAAAAAGGCTATAAAGGCCCCTCCAACGGATTATTTGTTCACTGCATATGTACGAGCTGCCATTAAGGCATTGCTTTTTACATATTAACGGAGGCACTTCGGGACCCAAGTCTTACACTGATCAGTTGGAAAAGATACTGACAACTTGTGAACAAATGCCGATTAAGAAATTCCAACCCATCGAAGCAGAATCACTCCCGAAAATGCCCCAGATTTGAGCACATTTCAATTGTACTTGCATGAGATCTTCTACGCGGTACAATTAGGTACTTTTCCCGAAGATCTAGCACACATCTCCATGTGTGTACTTCATTATCACATTATTTTTACACAATCTCATGCGGAATCGAACCCCACATTCGTATATTGCAACAGAGAAACAATAAGGGAATTTGATTGCTCTTGCTCTCAAACTCTACTCTACTCTACTATTTGTCGTAAAATTTTACGCCCCAGCTTGATTCTCGATTAAGATTAAACCATCATGTAAAGATGTAGCTCAAAATAGCCTCCAGGTATCTGCCAGAATCCTTAAAAAAAGTGATCGACCCCGTCATTCAACGCAATAGCTTCTTCCCACATCCTGATAATTTTGCTATTTGCAATGATTACAGATGATAAAAAGCACATTCGTGAATGTGCTTTGTGCTTTTAATATACGCAGCCCGGCGTATATTAAAAGCACAAAGTATATAGCATTCCTCCGCACTAAGGCTATTCGAGATGCCTGATATTAATTTCAGCGGAACAACCGACATGGATATGATAAATTGGCAATTCACTAATACTGAATCGCCAATCTTGAAACACTTAAGTTACCAGGAAATTCAGCAAATAGTCCAATCTGGTGGTGAGGGTAAACTTTTGTTTTTACGTCTTCCATGTCATACCCAGACTGTTGAGCAAGCTGTGAAGTTGACGACAGAAGCGGCCATTTCTTATTGTAAGAATTCATCACGATTAGAGGCCATAAAAGCCAAATTGGAATCCCGTAAGAAAATGCCAAAATTCAAGACGAAGAGAGATTTTAAGGCACACTGACGATTTGATTTTTAAAATATATGATTGCATTTTGTTTCACTTTTTATTAAATTGCATTGTAAGTATTCTAAATATATTATTGAGTTTCATTTATAATCTATAGTTAACTCTTATTTATTAATCTTAGCCCAAACATACTAAACTTTTTCGATAAAACATTAAATTCTAAGGTCCCTGCGGAGGCAGAAGATGTTATTCAATTGAGCTGAAAAAGGGAAGTTGACTTTAATCATACGAGTAATGCAATAATACCGCGCTATTACGAAAATAAGAAATTTTTTTTCGTACAACGGCACTCCACCCTAGTGTGCATGTAACTACAGCGTTTGTGTGAAACAGACTCTATGTTGATTACGTGGACCAATAACAACGCATTCAAAATTTTCAGTACGCGTTTGTTAAAAAAACAAACTTATCGACTCTACAGCGTTAGTAATTCGCTTATGAGGCAATGTATACGCTTTTAAAAAAAACTCAGTAAATGTTCAGTTCGTCAATAAAAAAGCTTAAAAGTTTTGTTAAAGGCAAATTGTACAAAAAAAGGTTAATATCAAAGGAACATATGAATGAAAATAACTCTTGGGAATGAGGTGATTGCCACCATACTCGTTCTGTTAAAATTCATTTTAAAAAATTTACAAAATTAACATTACAAATTAACGTGTTTTTTTTTTAAATAGTCCCGCTGGTTTTCTTGCTGGTTGTTCCTAAGACAGAGGAATTTGGAGGAGTAGAGGTAAGTGTTTAAAAAAATAATTTGCATTGTGTAACAATCTATGTTGAATAAAAATCATTCTATTCTGATCTAATAGGCTGTAACAGTACCTTTTTACATCATTATAAATAATTATAAATTATTATAATTTAAATAAAGAGTTTTCCTGGGTTTTTTCCTGGTTCTTCCCAAGGCAGAAGTTTTATCCCAAACAGTTGGAAAAACTTCTGCCTTGCATTAATGACTATCAATGAGTATTATTTGTAATACTTACTGAATAGAGATTATTCCATTCTATTTTATTCTAATACAATGACTTTACTGACAGTGATTTCATTAAAGATTTTGAAGTGATCCCTTATGTTCAACCATCCAAAGTTGCCAAATTACTAAGACCACCAATCTTGGATTTTTTATCGATAATTAAATAATTTGAGCTTGATTACAATTGAGTTTTCTATTTTATTTTATTCTATTCTATTCTATATCTAAACACGAAAAATGTCAAACATGATTTCAACGATGACAAATCGTCCTCAATATAGTAACAAAACGTTCATGGTGTTTCTCTTCCCTGGTTTTTTGGTCGATCGATCCATCACTGGCTGTCTCCAACTTCTTAATAATATTTTTAGCATGTTGTTCATCCAGGCGCCGGAGATAGTACAATTATTTACTTCTGCCCCTGGTTGCCTCTCCAGTTTTAGTAGGCGCTTGGAGATATGACATGATTTGCCCAAAACAGTTGACTAAGCATTGTGATATTTACAAAGTTTAGTACAAGCCGTGGTTTTATTGCATCCGCTATCACTTTTTCAGAACAACTCTGAAGCTCTGAAAATGGCCCAAATCCCCCCCCCCCCCCATCAACATGGTAGCGGAATTAAATAAAGATAGACTACCCCAGGAGGGTACCAGCACCCCTGGAGAATCCCTCGCTGAGCATCCACGACCATGTTTCTCCACTTCTGAGCGTGGGTGCTCAGGCTGCCCCGCGTATTCTGGGGGGGGCGAAATTCCGCTCAAGACTAAAACTGCTCGGGGCAAACGGAGCAACAAGACCAAGGCGACCCCTGCCACGCTGTCCGTGAATTTCTGCAATATCAGGGGACTTCACTCCAACCTAAACGCCGTCCACTACCATCTCGAGACGGCGAGGCCGGCTCTGCTCTTTCTGACCGAGACGCAGGTGTCCTCTCCGGCTGATGTTTCGTATCTCTCCTACCCGGGGTACAAACTGGAACACTCCTTTGTGCCTCGGGCTGGAGTTTGCGTTTACGTCAGAGAGGACATCTGTTCTCGACGCCTCGGCAGACTTGAAGGTTCGGACCTGTCCATCCTTTGGCTACGCGTAGACAGCGACGACCATCCGCGCGTCTACGGGTGCCTCTATAGGTCCCACAGCGGTAATGCCGAAACAGACCGACTCTTCGACCACGTCCAAATGGCTGCAGATTCGTTGCTACAGCAGATCCCCTCCGCAGAGATCGTGATCCTCGGCGACTTTAACGCCCATCACGCCGAATGGCTCGGTTCACGTTTAACCGATCATGCGGGGAGATCTGTTCATGATTTTGCCTTGGCATATGGTCTGACACAACTGGTTACTTCGCCTACGCGGATTCCAGATGTGGAGGATCATGCACCTTCCCTGTTGGACCTTCTGCTGACCTCTCACCCGGACGGATATCAGATTTCCGTCGACGCCCCTTTAGGCTCCTCGGACCATTGTCTGATCCGGAGTGTTGTGCCACTCACGCTGAAATCGCGGTTGCATTCTGCAGGCTGCCGCCGTGTTTGGCACTATAGGTCAGCCGATTGGGATGGGATGCGGTCTTTCTTTGCATCCTACCCTTGGGGGCGGGTTTGCTTCTCGCCGGATGATCCCAACGTTGTTGCGGATTCTGTTACTGATGTGGTACTTCAGGGTATGGAACTTTTTATTCCTTCCTCTGTGGTGCCCATTGGAGGCAAATCTCAGCCATGGTTTGGTCGCTCCTGTAAAATAGCATCATGCTATAAGCAGGAGTGCTACCAAGCCTGGGTTGATGCATCAGCGTCCCGGGATGTAAACACCAGCGCTCTAAAAAAGAAGTATAATTCCGCCTCTAGGTCCTTCAAAAGAGTCATTGCCAAGGCAAAGTCAGAGCACATAGGCAGAATTGGCGAGAAACTAGTTCGCCTTCCTTCTGGAACCCGTGCATTCTGGTCTCTCGCCAAGGCTGTCCAGGGGAATTTCTGTCAGCCATCTCTTCCATCTCTGCACAGGGAGGACGACTCACTGGCCCATACTGCAAAGGAGAAAGCCGATCTTCTAGGCTCCTTCTTTGCGTCTAACTCGACTCTCGATGACGGGGGGAGTACGCCGCCGACCATCCCGCGGTGTGAGTGCTCCATGCCGGAAGTGCAGTTCACACAGCGCTCGGTTCGCAAAGCACTCCTCTCCCTGGACATCCACAAGTCGAGTGGGCCTGACGGAATCCCCCCAATTGTGCTGAGGACGTGTGCTCCAGAGTTGGCACCGGTTTTAACGCGTCTTTTCCGGTACTCCTACTCCCTAGGCGTAGTCCCAAAATCGTGGAAGACGGCTTTCGTCCACCCGATCCCTAAAAAAGGCGACTGCTCAGACCCGTCCAACTACCGGCCAATCGCCATCACCTCCTTGTTCTCCAAAACAATGGAGTCCATTGTAAACTGCCAGCTCATGAGGTACCTTGAGGATCACCAGCTGATTAGTGACCGCCAATACGGTTTTCGCCGTGGTCGGTCAGCTGGTGATCTTCTGGTCTACCTCACTCACAGATGGGCGGAGGCAGTAGAGTTCAAGGGGGAGGCATTGGCCGTTAGTTTGGACATTGCGAAGGCCTTCGATCGGGTTTGGCACAAAGCGCTTCTTTCGAAGCTCCCTTCCTATGGGCTTCCCGAGAAATTGTGCAATTGGATCACCAGCTTTCTTGCAGATCGGAGCATCAAGGTCGTTGTAGACGGTGCAAGCTCCGATTGCAAGCCTATTAATGCTGGTGTTCCACAGGGCTGCGTGCTATCGCCAACGCTGTTTCTTCTGCATATCAATGATATGTTGCATACCCGTAACATTCATTGCTATGCAGATGACAGCACTGGTGATGCTCTTTACACCGGCCGAGCCAATATTTCTCGGGAAAACGTCTCCGAGTGCCGGGACAAACTTGTGTCTGAAGTCGAGTCTTTGCTGAACAGAGTCTCGGATTGGGGACGACTAAATCTAGTCCAGTTTAACCCCCAGAAGACACAAGTTTGCGCGTTAACCGCTAAAAAGAACCCCTTTGTCGTATCCCCTCAGTTTCAAGGCACTCCCCTTGTTGCCTCAGCCAGTATCGGAATCCTCGGCGTCGACATATCGAGTGACGTGCAGTTTCGTGGTCACTTGGAAGGGAAGGCCAAATTGGCCTCTAAAAAGCTTGGCGTGCTCAGCAGAGCGGGACAGTATTTCATGCCGGCACACCGCCTGCAACTTTACAAGGCGCAGGTTCGGCCGCACATGGAATACTGTTCCCATCTCTGGGCTGGGGCTCCCCAGTACCAGCTCCTTCCACTTGACCGCATCCAGCGCAGAGCGGCTCGAATCGTCGACGACGGAGTGCTTTCCGATCGGCTCGATTCACTGGCGTTGCGAAGAGATGTTGCATCTCTTTGCGTATTTTATCGCATCTATCACGGGGAGTGCTCTGAGGAATTGTTCGGATTAATCCCAGCCGCCAAATTTCGTGAACGCACGACACGGCAAACGTCCCGATACCATCCACACCATCTGGATGCTTGGCGGTCCACCACTGTACGTTTCACAAGGAGTTTTCTTCCACGTACAACCTCTCTGTGGAATAGTTTATCATCGGCGATTTTTCCGGACCGATACGACCTGGGGACCTTCAAGAAAAGAGCTTACTCCTTTCTAAAGGGCCGGCAACGCACCCGCAATTCTCCTGGTGTTGCGGTTGATCATGGGCGGCGGTAGTCACTTAACATCAGGTGAGCCGCATGCTCGTTTGCCCCCTCTTCTATAAAAAAAAAAAAAAAAAAAAAAAATGCATGAATTTTTGTCATCGGACCTTAGTTAGTCGTACCGTAGTAGTAGTTCCGCAGATCAAGTTTCTGTCACGGTCATCTGCAAAATACAGGATTATGGTGCACAAGTGTATATGCAAGTGCATTCTTTGTTCCCATACTCTCTTAGTCCTTTGGAACGGCAATCCGACACTACCAAGAAGAGGTCTGACGCTAGGATAGACGGTTTTACGTTCTTTCCGAACCAATGGGGGAAATACCCCAACTTTATGACTCCAGTTCCTACTGAAAAGTTCTAAACGGAAAAACCTAATTTTGATTTTGATCCGACTTCATGATCAGAATTCGCAATTTCACCCATAAGTCCAGCAAGACAGTCAAAGAATCAAGTGCCACAACATAAATTACATACAACTCTTTTGCAATCAACATAGTTTCATTTAAAAGTTGTTTTAAATTTAAATACAAAGAAAAAATCTAACTAACATGCCCTCGTCAATTGGAAACGAAATTTATATTTTCTAAGCAATTTATTTAAGCACTCGATGGTAAAATATAAAAAAGTGATTAAACGTTTAAAATTAAATTCACTTTCACGAATAAAACTCCAATATTGAAATTCTCTTCTCATCCTTTCCAAACGAATTCTTCATTAATCAGTTCGATACCAGACGAACGGGCTCGTTACAAAACCTTTTTTACCTAGGTATATACTATTTTAATGAAATTTTTGAAGTGTTTGAGAATTCGTTCGATATGAAAATCCTCCATAAACTATGATCTTTTTTATAAAACCCATGACTTAATAAAAACCTATGTAGTATTATAGCTATTTAAACTTGTAGCGACGGTGTGAAAATATCCACTAATCCAGATCATCAATCATGTCATCATTTAACCGCAAATCTATGAAATATCACTGACTCACACACTCATTACGATATCTCCAAATCTATACGCCTGATTGACTTGGAATTTGGCATATGTACTTCTTTCTTAACGTAGAAATCCACTAAGGATTTTGGAAAACATTTGACGAAATGAAATATGGGTTATAGCTTGTTGCATTATAAAGTTTTGAAACCGATTCACACCAACACCCCTTCTTAGTTTATTTTTTGAGACTAGTTATTATCTCAAAAGAAATTCTGAGCAGAAATAAAAGTACTTTTTGTTGTACTGTAGGGACATGCTGCAGTTATACTATGGTTGGAGCACTAATGGGTCGGCTCGACTGGAGAAGGACCACGCTCTCACTGAATACCAGCGTAAAATGGCAGCTTTATGGTGTTGAGTTTTGTTTGGTAAATATACTGAACCAGAGACCGTTTCTACTGGAAACGAGGCATTCCGTCGTAGTTGTTATGAGTGACAACGCATCTGCATTTAAATACTTAATCAAGATAAATGTAGGTGTCTATGAGCTACAGCATCCACTTAAAATAAAGTGAATTGTGTGCTTTTTTTATTTCGTTTGTCACCTTCGTTTCTTTAAAAAAAAAACTTTGTATGTGGTGACGATTTCGAGATATTTCTTTTTTAATAGTTACTTTAATTGACATTATGGTAAAACAAAAGAAATATCGATGGCATAACCTACTGAACCTACGTACATACCTCATCATCATCATCATTATTACAGCCCATCACAAGTCCACTGCTGAACATAGGCCTCCCCCAAGTAATGCCACAAAGCACGGGCCTGAGCCACCTGCATTCGTCAACTTCCTGCATGTCTTACCAGGTCGTCACTCCATCTAGTGGGGGGTCGCCCTGCACTACGCCTACCGGTACGAGGCGGCCACTCGAGAACCTTTCTTCCCCATCGGTTATCGGTTCTTCGAGCTATATGGCCGGCCCATTGCCACTTCAGCTTACTAATCTGTTGGGCTATGTCGGTCACTCTGGTTTTACTGCGGATATCCTCATTTCTGAGTCTATCACGCAGAGAAACTCCGAGCATAGCCCTCTTTATAGCTCGCTGAGCGACCTTGAGCGTCCTCATACGGCCAGCAGTGAAGGACCACGTCTCAGATCCGTAAGTCATCACTGGCGACACGCACTGGTTATACACTTTAGTTTTCAGAGATTGGGGTATAGTATATATTGGGGTATAATATTAGTACGGCACAAGCGGCCCGCAACATCAACAGCGTTTACGGTAAAATACTACAAACAAATACACCACCTGTTATTGGTTTATCCGCTTCCGTTACAAACGTCCAGACGATATGGGGTAGTGGATACACGGCAATTTACAGTAATGTAACAGTATATTCTCCTAATGTTTTGTTAAATTTACGCGAACATTACACATTGATTAAAACCACTTTTGCGGATTTTTAATCCGTAGTGAAACTAGTGAAACCAACCGACATAGTCCAATATGGTCAGCAAAATGAAGTGGCAACTTGAAAACCGGTAGGAAAAAAGTTTCCGAGTTGCAGCCTCGTACCAATAACTAGATAGAGTGACGAGCAGATGTACAAGAAGTCGATAGATGCAACTCATGTAGATGTGTCTCAGGACTAAGTTTTGAGGCATTCCTTGAGGGAGGCCAGGAATTATCTTCAAGTCTTGTTTGTTGCATTTGGTAAGGGCTGTCATAATTATGCTCTAATTTTCTTAAGTGCCTGTCTGTTTTGTGGCATTTCTTGCGGGAGGCCTATGTTCAACAGTAGACTTGTAAATGTCTATAATAGATACCTACAGTCCGTACGGATAAAGATTGAAATTAGAAATGGTGGCTCATCGAGCCCGTACCGTCAACATGCACAGAACCAACAGTAAAAGACCCGCTTATAGCGGTATATCGTTATAACGTTATATTATTCGGTTAATTAGAAATTTTCTGTTAATGGAAAAATATTTGAAAATTAATGTATACCCAAAAAGGTACATTAATTTTAAAATAATAATAATAATTAGCGATCTGTTCTGGTTTCGCCAGGGTGGGTTTTATAAATGTAATTATTAAAGGTTATTTATTGTATGTTATCAATATTTCTATTTTAATAAAATCTCTAAACGTTCTGGATAAAATATAGTCCAAGTTATTCCTTATACTACGCCCTATTTATTCGTGAAGTTTTATTGCATTCGGTTCAACCATTCCGAAGATTAGCTCGGAAAGACAGACAAACGGAAATATTAAAAATAACTCATCTCAACTAACAAAATCAACAATAGTTATAAAGAAAAAAAATTGCAATACTGAACTGAATTTTTTGTAGTTTATGGCATTTTGTAATTATAGATTCAAGTCAGACTGAAGTTTTTTTAATAGAATAAGGGTGACAAACTAGCACACAGCCCACCTGATGTTAAGTGAATGCTGTGTGGCCCACAGCACAGACCTCTACATCAATCCTCTATTAAAATTCAAGATGCAGAAGCGTTGACACCTCCGAGGTATTCCTTTAAGATGAAATGCTTCGTTTCCAGTAAAAGGGGTCTCCAGTTCTCTACACTCACCATACGAAACACAGCAACATTGAGCAGCTATTTTTATACACGCTGTATTCTGTGAAAGCGTGGTACTTCCCCGGTGGAGCCGACTCATTTGTGATACAACCATAATATAGCTGCAGCAACGCTCTACCACGTATAAAACGCATATCGCAACGTATTTTTTTTAGTCTTTACCGGCGGTTGTGAGTATAGATAGCGATAGTATGCGAAGGAGAGGTAAATAGTCACGACGCCATTTTCAATCCCATTCTTTAACCACACGGGTAGTATTTATGAACAATATTAGTTTATTGCTGTGGCTCAGCAACTTTAATATCTTGGCCTCCGACACTTCTTTTGGTGCCATCTGACTCAACCCTGCATGTCTTCTTACCGGTTGATTATTTGAAAGGCAACTAAATACTTTTTCGACTTCAAAGTGGACGAAAAATGCGCTCAGTCGTCAATTGTCATAAAACGGTCTCTCAACCGATTCTCCCCCTCAGTGCGTTGGCTCATCCACGTGGCTCGTCCTTTACCAAAGGAGGAATTTATTAATAAGCCATAATTCCCTTCTGGTATTGGTCTCAAGCTCTAAGTGTTCTATTTTATTTTATCTCTTGATTTTTTCTATTTGTAATACTAAATCAATATAAAAAGTAAAGTAAAGTTACAACCTATTTACGTCCCACTGCTGGGCACAGGCATCCGCTCATTTCTGAGAGGGTTTTAGGGCAAGCAATAGTCCGCCGCGCTGCCCCAATGCGTGTTGGCGAACTTCACATGTCTTCGAAATAATTTTTTTCTTATTTCTCAGACATGCAGGTTTCCTCACGATGTTTTCCTTCACCGACAAGCACGTGGTAAATCAGCACTTAAAATTGCAATTAACAATTTCATTGGTGCCGGCGGGGATCTAACCCGGTTTGCTCGCGTATCGTGAAATTTACAGCGAGCGCTAACCATCTGAGCTACCACGGCTCCACTCCACGGCTAAATCAATATAATATATCAGTTAATTTGCAGTAACAATATCAGTTAATTTGCTATGTCCTGAATATTTTCCCGTAAAATTAAAGTAAAGTAAGGCGGTCTCCAATTTCCCTTGTCCGTTCGTTATCTCGTTACAGAATGTATGTTTTATTTTCTAATATTTGTATTGGCGAAACGAATAATATCAGGGAAGACCCCTCATTCCGTTGTTTTTTTCCTTCCGCCTTTTTAGGTGTGCATTTTATGTACGGATCCTAAATCAAATTAAGCAACGTATACCTAATTATAATGCTCTAAACGAAGACGTAACCTAGTTCACGGCCTACAAAAGTCACATCATCATCATCATCACCATCCTAGCCTATCAAAGGGAGTTATGTAATTAGGCCTTCCCGATAGATTCCCTTATACCTTGGCTGGCAACAGCAGTTTTTTTATTATTTTTAATTGTCAGCAGAAGTATACTGCTACTGATCCATTGTTTCATTTTCCCTTTGTTGCATTTTAAAGGACTATGCCTCTTGTAATTTCTAAGACGATTTTTGAGGAGGGAAAGAGTCCACCACGCTGCCCCATTCCGTGTTAGCGGACTTAGCATAAAAAGTTGTAACATCCTATATTAAGGGTTATACCGCCATTACCAACATTGCTACTTCAGTTGGCAAACACTAAAGGCTACCTCAGTGATCTTAACAGAATAGCAAGCTTTATTAATGCGCAAGACTAGCTAAGTTGGTTTGACACTCGTTCTATGAGATGATAACGCTACGCGTACAAAGAGCCTATAATATATGTAGAAAATATTCTCACTCGATGCTAATTTGTTTCGTGATTCCCTTGCTCATTGGAGTGCGGTTAATAATAACCGTTATTCCGAAAAACAGCAGATAATTTCCACTGTAGTGGAACTTGAGCTCCCAATGGGTACGTCAAGCCTCTTGTGATTGTGCCACAACACGTAAAATACACGCAATTTAACATAAGAATATATTGCGTAACTTTATGTAAAGCTTTTAATTTATAACTTGAGAAGTGTATCCTTATTTATGTAAGGGAATGTGCACACTGGGCCGTATTTAAATTTAATGATATGGTGTATTAGATTTATTAGAAGGAAAGGATGAAATATAGTAATAAAACGTTATCTACAGTAACATCTCGTTATTACAAATATTAATTTAATTCTTTATCTTATTAAATAGAGCTTAAAAGAAAGTTAAAAAAGGGGGAATGAAAGTGAACGCAAGTAAGACGAAAGTGATGGTTTTTGAAAGAGAAGAAATCAAAACGGTATGTGAAATAAGAATAGAAGGAGAGTTAATTGAGCAAGTGGATGAGTTTATGTATTAGTGCAGAATGGGATGTGTATTTAGCAGGGATGGTAGATATGATAAGGATATACGTAGAACGACGAGTAAATGCACTACACTCTATTGTGAAGAACCAGAATGTGTTAAAAAAGCCACGTATGGTAATTAATAATGCTGTGTTAGTCCCTACTTTAATGTATGGTAGTGAAAGCTGGGTGTGCCAGAAGAAGCACGAAAGTAGAATAAATTCTGTGGAAATGCGATCTTTAAGGAGTATGCTAGGGTTGAATCTGAATGACATGGTGAGAAATTGCGTGATAAGAGATAAATGTGGTATGCAAGATGATGTTGTGACCAGGATTAAGAAAGGAGTGCTTCGGTTTGGTCATGTAGAAAGAATGAATGAGAAAAGAGTGACAAAGCAAATTTATATGGCAGATGTGAACGGCAGAGTCGGGAAGAGACGCCCTAGAAAAAAGTTTATCAACCAAATTGGCGATATTTTGAAAATGGGCCACGTTAGAAGTATCCTTAACCGACGAGCATGTATGCGTAGATATATGGATGTAAAGGAGGCGAAAGAGGTACGTCAGGATCGTGTCAAATGGAAGTCCGTAGTCTCTACCTACCCCTCTGGGCGACAGGCGTGAGTGTTTATGTATGTATTATGTATATAAATAGAGCTTACTACAACGTAATGATTTACAAAATATATGACTCAACCTGGGATGGCCCAAACTTGCTTAGAATAACAGCGGAAAATTGTCACATAATGGTGTTGGATTTCGTATGAGTAACGGAAACCTCAGACGCTTTTTATCGGTAACGCGGCATTTCAACATAATTCTTACGAGTGACAACGTATCTGGATTTAAGTCTTACTGTTAAATTTACAGCCTATTAAATTCCACTGCTGAACATAGATTCCATGATCCGTGGAATAATCGCTATTTCGTCTTTAGTTAGTCGTTAGTCGGTGTCGTTAGTTGTTTACTTGTTATTAGGAACACGCTGCAGCAAATCTACTTATTTTATTCCATACAAACTCTTACGACATCCGCAGAACCATACACGTTCATTCTTCATTTTACGTGGTAGAGCCATGCTGCAGTTATATTAGTAGTATAGTTGTAGCACGACAGAATACCAGCGTCAAATAGTAGCTTAATGCTGCTGTGTTTCGTATGGTGTGTGTAGAGAACCGGAGACCCTTTTTACTGGAAACGAGGCATTCCACCTAAGTCCTCACGGATGGCAACGTATCTGCATTTTGATTCGTAATCGAGGATCGATGTAGATGTCTAAGGGCCACAGCAACCAGTTACCATCAGGTGGACTGGGTGCTCGTTTGTCATCCTATCCTATAAAAAAATATGGGGTGACGGGTATTCTTACATCGCCACCACATGGCCCATTATATTCATGAATAAATAGGTGTAAACTAAATTTTGTCATGTTCTGCAATGTATTACAGTTGTAAAACATCCTTCCAAAACAAAACGTGCCACTTAAGTAAACGAAACTAGGGGTCAAGTTGTAGCACTTTTTGATTATATTGGCTTTGTACTTGAAATACGACCTATTAAGAAATATTTGATAAGGCGTGGAATGAAATCTAATTTTGTTTCGTAACATTTCTAAACAAAATCTAAATAGCAAGAGAAGGTAAACTCCAAGTGTTTGGTGAAGTAATCGTATCATTCCTTGATCTCATGTTTTCTCTTGTAACTGGAGATGAACTGAGGTATTTTCTTAATAACAACTAAAAATAATAAAACATTGCGCACGTCAACAGCATTGGCAAGCGTTGCAACTATCGCAATATCCCTCCTAAGAGGAAAACTATGAAGAAGCCTATGTTCAGAAAAGAACCTTTGATAGACTGGAATACATATGTTATATATGGCATTGTAACGATCCCCCCCCCCCTCTATTGTATTGCAAAATAAAAAAATTTATTTTATTAAAAATATCCCCTTTTTAATAACATTATATATGTGACCAGGATTAATAACCTATGTTTAGATCTTTCTAAATGATCTTTCACAAGGTTTATTAATAGGCCGTTTTTAATATTTTGGCGTGATCGTCTTAGTTAGGACCCTTATTTACGTTGTGTTTGTTTAGTAACTTAGTTCTTTTAGGTGTCTTTTGGAAGAATGAATATTCACTAGAGCAATTGAAAGCTGTTTGGTAGTGCCTTATAAGCTAAGTGAACCCCGTTCACAAAGACAGGGCTCGAAAAAGGTTAAGAACATAAAACGTCCCTATTCCACTTGCATCAGGTTTACATTATTAATTATCCCTTCCCGCTCGGAAAAGGCTCAAAATATATTTATACAAAATACCCGATACAAGGGCTTCGCTCTCCTACATTTATTTAAAAAAAATGTAGGGGAGGTACACGGCCCCACACACGCCGTGCACGGTGAGCGCCAACCATTTTGATGCACTCCCCCCGAAGGGAACGCTAATTCGGGAACTGGACCGTAGTCCACAGCAAAATAACTGGCGAACCAGTAAAAGAGGCTTGGCCCCTTGTTAGTGCGTAAGCACAAACATCGACCGAAGTCGCGCATGTCAATGCGTGTAAACGCCATACAGAATACGAACGAATCCAGCCACAGTGAATGTACGTCACACGGTTTAGGCAAATAGGCACACTGGCCGTAAACCCTCCGTGAGCGCCACCACCTGCCAGACCGCCGCTCCTGCAGACGTGATGTAAGTGTATGGCATTACCACCAATTGCATGATCAGCACGGCTACTAGCCGCAGAGCGTGTCATGAGACTACTGCTCACCTCAAGGGAATGGGGTCCCACGTTGTGCGGCTTTCGGCCGCAGCCTTGAGAGTCTCCTCAGATCCTCCCGCCAGCTACCACCCGCATGAGGTCGACACATATGCTCCACCAACCAATACAACGGCAGATATAGCCAAAAGGCAGTTATAAGATAAGAGTAATAATTCGCCATCAGAAAGGGTTTGTGTCACTGACGTTGAGTAAATGCATTTTCGATCATGTTTGTCTCACCCACCAACAAGTTGCCTTCAATCATTCAAAGGTGGGAAAGTTACAGAGATATAATATTATGTTGTTATATAAAACATCGTGGAGGGCAGACAGTCTGCAGCCCCGCAATGAAGGGACCCGACTTGGGCAAAGCTACTTAGGTGTGAGTCAAACCAAGACGCAGAGAGCGCCATTGAGAATAGCGTCCCACCAAACAACCATCGCAGAGACGCAATGCTGCAGAACGCAACAAGCATCAATACGACTATCGTCGGGCTTACACCATTCCAAGCTCCCCCATACATCCCAGCAGACATCACCACCCGTATACCTCCATCGACCAGAACCACAGAGAGCGTCGAATCAGGCGCAGCACACCCGCAGATCCATCACAAGACGCAATACCGCCAGTAGCAGTAAGCATCAATGCAACTATCATACGGATGGCGCCCCCTCACAACACACCCAACATGATCCCTATCGACTTTGGTAACAAAGTTGGTATTGTTGTTATATTAAAAATATCACCAACGTATCATAGTAGCACGCTACTAAGACGCCAATGAACAAAACTCCACGTATCATAGCGCTAATGCACTAAGACATGAAGCTGAGTATGCCTGTTACACTTAAAAGTGCTACCAAACACACTCAACATCCCCATCCGAAAGATAGACGACGCATCGCTATGCGCTACGACGCCGCACACAAACGGTATGGGTGTGCGATGTCCACGGGAAAGCCGTATTGCTACAACAAACCCGCTTACCACCGACACTAAGATGTTAATTGTATACCTCCATCGACCAGAACAACAGGAATGCGTCGAATCAGGCGCAGCACACCCGCATATCCATCACAAGACGCAATATCGCAAGTAGCAGTAAGCATCAATGCAACTATCATACGGGCGGCGCACCCTCACAACACACCCACATGACTCCTATCGACTTTGGCAACAAAGTTAGTATTGTTGTTATATAAAAAATATCACTAACGTATCATAGTAGCACGCTACTAAGACGTCAATGAACAAAACTTCACGTATCATAGCGCTAATGCACTAAGACATGAAGCTGAGTATGCCTGTTACACTTAAAAGTGCTACCAAACACACTCAACATCCCCATCCGAAAGATAGACGACGCATCGCTATGCGCTACGACGCCGCACACAAACGGTATGGGTGTGCGATGTCCACGGGAAAGCCGTATTGCTACAACAAACCCGCTTACCACCGACACTAAGATGTTAATTGTATACCTCCATCGACCAGAACAACAGGAATGCGTCGAATCAGGCGCAGCACACCCGCATATCCATCACAAGACGCAATATCGCAAGTAGCAGTAAGCATCAATGCAACTATCATACGGGCGGCGCACCCTCACAACACACCCACATGACTCCTATCGACTTTGGCAACAAAGTTAGTATTGTTGTTATATAAAAAATATCACTAACGTATCATAGTAGCACGCTACTAAGACGTCAATGAACAAAACTCCACGTATCATAGCGCTAATGCACTAAGACATGAAGTTGAGTATGCCTGTTACACTTAAAAGTGCTACCAAACACACTCATCATCCCAATCCAAAATATAGACGACGCATCGCTATGCGCTACTACGCCGCCCACAAACGGTATGGGTGTGCGATGTCCACGGGAAAGCCGTATTGCTACAACAAACCCGCTTACCACCGACACTAAGATGTTAATTGTATACCTCCATCGACCAGAACCACAGAGACCTTCTATAGTATTGCTTTTGAATCATAGACCTTACTTTCATAAGTCATTCATATATAGGGTTCGAACCCACGACCCTACTATTGTAATGCATATTAATCACAGAGACCTTCTATAGTATTGCTTTTGAATCATAGACCTTACTTTCATAAGTCATTCATATATAGGGTTCGAACCCACGACCCTACTATTGTAATGCATATTAATCACAGAGACCTTCTATAGTATTGCTTTTGAATCATAGACCTTACTTTCATAAGTCATTCATATATAGGGTTCGAACCCACGACCCTACTATTGTAATGCATATTAATCACAGAGACCTTCTATAGTATTGCTTTTGAATCATAGACCTTACTTTCATAAGTCATTCATATATAGGGTTCGAACCCACGACCCTACTATTGTAATGCATATTAATCATAGAGACCTTCTATAGTATTGCTTTTGAATCATAGACCTTACTTTCATAAGTCATTCCTATATAGGATTCGAACCCACGACCCTACTATTGTAATGCATGTTAATCATAGAGACCTTCTATAGTATTGCTTTTGAATCATAGACCTTACTTTCATAAGTCATTCATATATAGGGTTCGAACCCACGACCCTACTATTGTAATGCAAATTCATCATGGAGACCTTCTATAGTATTGCTTTCGTATCATTGAGTTTAATATCATAAGTCCCTAATATAGGACTAGTCATTATGCTACAGTACTTCAGGCAGTCAGGCTCCCGACCACCCCATATATATGTACAACTGCAGGTATGTATCTCCGGCACCTCATCCATACAAGACGTCTATACGTGAACACCTTCCATAACTTAGGAAAATTTTCTTTAATACATGAACTCGTTCAACAACTTAGAAAATTTCATCTATACGTGAACTCCTTCCACAACTTAGAAAAATTTTCTTTTATACACGAACACCTCCCATGACTTAAACAATTTTTAACAAATTTTCTAATTATCTTATAAACGTTATTTAACTTAATTTCATATTATTTTTTTGACTTGTATTTCTATTATTTATCTTATTTTAAATATTTTTACAAGTTTTTATAATAAATTTACTTATTACGAGAAACAATAATTTTGCCTTTAATTTGCTATGTTATTGGGATAATGTCTGAAATATATATTAACTTTATGTTTATTAATTTAACTTATTGCTTAATATATATCTTTTAAAACTATTTTGACGCCCCTTTATATTGAATTTAATTATTAATAATAATATTGAGCCGTCACAGCATGAATGAATGAAATCCATGCTATCCAAAAATATTACTATATTTTGTGCTTCGCCGCAGTCGGATTGGAAAACATGCTACTACTACAGCCATTAGATTGCCAGAAATTATAGCCCGAGCCACCTGCATCGTTCGATTGCCTGCGTGTTTCATCTGGTCGTCACTCCATCTATTATTCTACTGTGTATTAGCGGTGTGAGAATGTTCACCACCATATCATCCTGTTGGTGTCATTAGAGACGATGAGAGGAAAGTGAACCCGGATCAATTGATCATCTTCCTAATAATAGCTTCATATTAAACTGCAGATAACAACCCGTTTGACAACGTGGCAACCATAGCAATTCTCCCCTCTATAAGAAAACAACTGAATAAAATTATAGGCTCTATATTTCATTATCAGCAGTTTTTATTAGACGATTAATTACTTTAATTACCACCACGCTAAATAATCAAAAACGAGAGGGAAGCGCTGAATTCTCGCATAAAATGCAAATAAATAACAAGTAATAACATCAAAGAAAATTTACTTGTGTTTCCTTTACGATTTTGCACTCTACGCGCAAAACATTAGATAAATATTTCGTTAGGCAGAATACCACATAGATGTACAAGTCATAAGCGATGACGGCTTTTCTTGATCATAATTAGAAGTAAAATCAGGCTTTCAAATCCTCTTCGTAGGGAATTCCTCTTTGTTATTTGGTAGGCGAACTGGTGCCTGCTGTCACAGTCATCTGGTACATTTGAATTTTCTGCCATCGAATAAGAGATGCAACTATGCACATTTCCTCATACAGGTTGCTAGCTCCCTAATAAAAGCTTACTCCTATTGAGATTCCTTCCTATCTAAGATCTCACTATCAGCAGTCGTGTTTGTGCTTAAATGAGACGATGATTAATATCGAGTCATCAATGCTCACAGAGAGCCAAAATATCGTTCCAGCATATCCCTTACAACACCCACGGGGAAAATGCAAAGATGATTTCTCTTAAATCGCCGTAAAAACAACACGGCATACCAAAGTAAGATACGTATAATTCAAGTAAGTCACGTTAAAATACGCAGATAAATTAATCCGCTATTCGCATCTCGCTTGGTCCACGCACTGGAGAAATAAAAGCATTTCTATTTTGATACGTTATTTAAACTGTGGGTAATTATCTTTACGTTTATTAGGGTGCACATAATTTACGAAGTAAAATTTTGCAACAAATTTTTGTTTGTTTTTGCCAAAATTATGCTCAAGTAGAACGTGTGGAAGCTCACGTGTAAGAAATGTTTTTTATTCGTACATAGTATATTCATTTTACCATCTAAATTATGTTTGTAAGTATTTTATATAATTAATACTATTGATTAAAACTACTTTTACGGATTTTATCGCGTTTTATTTATTTTTAATACCCGACGTTTCGGGTGCTTTCCAGCACCCATGGTTACGGGGGGACTGAGGTGACTGACGTCCCGATGTCAAAGTTAACCCGGAGTACCTTCAGCTTTTTAATTATTGTCTTCGGTCCGATCTACGCAGAATGAACTAACTGTGTTTTGAAGTCTTGCAGTGGTATGCTTGGGTTTAGTTTTAATTTTATTAATTATAGGATCCCAAGCAGGTGTTAGTACCCAGCCTTCTTCTCTATTGAAATTAGGATGTTATTTTTTAAATTCAATAGCCTCACGTATCATCCTTGGTAGGAATCGATGTTCTTTCGCGAGGATTTGTGGTCTATTAAATCTGATGTAACGGTTGGGGCCATCTAGGATATGATCGCAAACTGCAGACTTCCTGGAACGTTGATGCTTCACGTCAGCTATGTGTTCTTTTACGCGGGTTCTAATTGATCTCTTTGTTTGCCCTATATATGAGAGACCACAATCAGAATCAAGCTTGTACACTCCTGCATCTTGTAGAGGAATATGACACTTGACGGATGGTAAGAACTGACTAATCTTCTTCGGCGGTTTGTTGAATGTTCTAATAGAAGCTCACACACATCACACGCTCGACTGTGGCTGTGCCTGCTGTACTACCATATTATGTCAGAGGGGTCACAGACAAGATTGGCTACATCTTGAAGCGAGCTTCTATTAGAACATTCTACAAGCCGCCGAAGAAGATTAGGCAGTACAAGAATATGTACTTACGCAAATCGTCTCGTGGGTGTCGTAAGAGGACACAGAAAAAAGTTAAAACAGACGATTGAATACTCAAAGGACGATGGGCATCACCCTAATAACTTAAAAAATAAAACTGCAGTTGCACCTGATAAGTGTGGCAACTACGAGTATATCAAATTCTTTCCTATGAGGCAAACTATGAAATAAAAAGTGCATTTTTATAGGCTGTAATGAAATGGAACCCAGAATATATTTAAAAGAATATTTCAATGCATTTCTAAATTGTTTATTATTGTATCTAAAAAAATGATAATAATTTAATATTGTAAATTAAATGTGACGCATATCCTATACCTTTAAACGAGCAATTCTTGTATATATATAATCGGAATCTCGGAAACGGCTCCAACGATTTTCATAAAATCTAGTGTCCAGGGAGTTTCGAGGGCAATAAATCGATCTAGCTAGGATTTATTTTTAGAAAATGTCTTTTTGTCTGTGTTTTTGGGCAATGAAAAACTGCTATAATATAAGAAGGTAAATTTTGACATTGTGTTTTAATAATCGTAATAGCTCAATTGGATATCGAGCGGTCGCGAAATCATAATGCCTTGGTTCGCGTCCAGTCTTCGGTCCGATTTTTTTTTCTCTTTTTTCCCTTCTTTTGTGAGGAAATCTATTATTTCGAGCACTTTTTTAGTATTCTTTAAAAATAGGAAAATTTTAGTTAAACTAATTGCACTCATGATTTTTTATTCAAATAACCAGTTTATTTTTTTCTATGATGTCAATAAGATCAAAAAATATTATTCATCGGTATGTAATTTATATCTAAATGTAATTAAAAATCATCCGGGTACTTTGTATTTAGGCAAAAGACAATTTTATATTCATTTTATGCAGTTATTGTTTTATATTCTTTTTTATTACTATTGCCCTGCAAAAAGTATGAATTAAATAATATGATAGAAAACATTTTTACGTACTTAAAATTACCTATAGTTAATTTTTATCTTCAGTTAATTTTCATATTACGTAAGTTAAACAACACTGACAATATATGTCGTACGTTTGTTTTTCAGTTCTAAATTTTATTTAAATACAGTAACACCGACTTATCTGTTCAAGTGGACAAAATTGTAATTATGACTGCCATTTTATAAATGATATTTCGCTGTCAGCTATTATTTATCCAGTGCTGTTTTTTTATATTTTATTTGTTTTTTTATTATTTGTACTCTCCTTAGAGTGCTATGTTTGATTTCATTGTGAAAATTTCGTTTTTATTGATTTCATTGTGAAAAGTGTAAATTTCATACGTGTTAGAGCTACGCTGCAGCTATACTATGGCTGTAGCACTAATGGGTCAGCTCGATCAGGGAAGGATCACGTTCTCACAGAATATCAGCGTAAAATACCAGCTTAATACTGTTGTGTTTCGTAAGGTGAGTTTAGAGATCCGGAGACTCTTTTTTACCGGAAACGAGGCATTCCATCTTAGTCGTGAGGGGTTACAACACATCTGCGTTTTGATTCTTAATTCAGGATATATGTAAATATCTATGGGCCATCCACTTACTATGAGTTGAAATGTGTGCTCGTTTTGTCACCTTTATTCTTAAAAAAAGGTGTGTGTAGTCACCTATTTCCTCTGTAAATTCCTTAAGTGGCAATAGTAAGCTCTTCTGTAGCTGAGTCAACAGAACAGTAAATTTGGTGAAACTAAGTATATACAAGTATGAAAAGGGTTAAATCAATCTTGTCATCTCCATCTTGTGTATGCAGCTCTGCTCTCGTAGCTAGATAACAGAATAGCCGTTTTTACGTGGTAGAGCCATGCCGCAGCTATATTTTAGTTGCAGCAAGAATGAGTCGGCTCAACCGGGGAAGGACCACGCTCTCACAGAATACCAGCGTAAAATAGCATTTTAATGTTGCTGTGTTTCGTATGGTGAGTGTAAAGAGCCAGATACCCTTTTTTCTGGAAACGAGGCATTCCATCTAAGTCCTCAGAGCTGGCAACGCATCTGCATTTTGATTCTTAATTGAAACTGCTATGAATGAATTAAATTATAATGTTCGGGGCATCCGAATCAGAGATCTCCAAACGCATGCGGCGAGACTTACGCATTTTTAATACTGCTCGTGTTAAAGAAGCGATCAAGCGGAACCAGGGCTCCAAAGTCTTTGCCAGAGATCTGTCTGCCAGAAACAGCCAACTGTCAAAGCTGCAGTCTGAGTGTGGCAGCATCGTTTCCGAGACACCTGAGATTTTGAGTGAGATTGAGAGATTCTATGGGCAGCTGTACACATCATCGTTGGAGCCACACGCAAGTGTGAGTAACGATCCAAGAGCAAGTCTTACCCGACACTATTTCGATGATACCCCGGACGTCAGTATGAGCGAGATTAGAATGGCTATCCAGCACCTTAAAAACGGCAGGGCCCCAGGCGAGGATGGAATTACAGCGGAGCTTCTGAAAGCGGGTGGAACACCGGTACTTGAAGTCCTTCAGAAGCTCTTCAATTCCGTCCTCCATGGTGGCACTACTCCGGAGGCGTGGAGCAGAAGTGCGGTCGTCTTGTTCTTTAAGAAAGGCGACAACGCTCTCTTGAAGAACTACAGACCGATTTCCCCTCTGAGCCGCGTCTACGTGCTGTTTTCGAGAGTCATTAGTCATTACGAATCGTCTCGCACGCAGACTCGACGACTTCCAGCCTCCCGAACAAGCCGGTATCCGAAAAGGCTTCAGTACCATAGACCACATACATACGCTGCGGCAGATTGTACAGAAGACCGAAGAGTACAATCTGCCACTTTGCCTGGCGTATGTGGACTATGAGAAAGCCTTTGATTCCGTCGAAATTTGGGCGGTGCTACAGTCCCTTCAGCGGTGCCAAGTTGACTGTCGGTATATCGAAGTTCTGAAGTGTTTGTACAGTAGGGCTACGATGGCTATCCGAGTATAGAATCAGAGCTCGAAACCTATCCAACTGCAGAGAGGTGTAAGACAGGGTGACGTTATATCCCCGAAACTCTTTACCGCTGCATTGGAAGACGTTTTCAAGGTACTGAACTGGAAAGGATAAGGTATTAACATCAATGGCGAGTACATCACTCACCTTCGATTTGCCGGCGATATAGTCCTTATGGCAGAATCGCTGGAGGACCTTAGCACTATTCTCAATGACCTCAATGGTGTCTTCCAAGGGATAAGTCTTAAGAGGAACATGGACAAAACAAAGATCATGTTTAATGTCCATGTCTCACCTATGCCGGTATTTGTTGGGAGCGCTATGCTTGAAGTTGTTGACGAGTACGTTTACCTGGGACAAATAGTCCGACTAGGTAAGTCCAACTTCGACCGAGAGGTCAATCGACGGATTCAACTCGGCTGAGCAGCGTTCGGGAAATTACGACACATCTTCTCGTCAGGTATACCTCAATCTCTGAAAACGAAAGTGTACAACCAGTGCGTGTTGCCAGTGATGACTTACGGATCAAAGACGTGGTCCTTCACGGCTGGCCGTATGAGGACGCTCAAGGTCGCTAAGCGAGCTATGGAGAGGGCTATGCTCGGAGTTTCTCTGCGTGATGGACTCAGAAATGAGGATATCCGCAATAAAACCAGATTGACCGACATAGCCCAACGGATTAGTAAGCTGAAGTGGCTATGGGCCGGCCATATAGCTCGAAGAACCGATAACCGATGGGGAAGAAAGGTTCTCGAGTGGCAGCCTAGTACCGGTAGGCATAGTGTAAGGCGACACCCCACTAGATGGAGTGACGACCTGGTAAGACATGCACGAAATCGATGGATGCAGGTGGCTCAGGACCGTGCTTTGTGGCGTTACTTGGGTGAGGCCTATGTTCAGCAGTGGACTTGTGAAGGGCTGTAATGATGATGGTGATGATGATGTTCGGGCATATAATTTATTTCTTAAATCAAAAATTTAATCCTGCGAAATATAAAATTATCGCTATCGCTCGTTATCTCCTTCCGATTTACACTTTTTGATGGGAAAATGAACAATGATTTAATATAAATTACAACGTTACGGTGGACTGAAAATTAATTATTGACTTTCGTCTATCTATCGTTTCGTCTATTGTTAAGGAGTGATTGATAAAATTTCTTGTTTAATTATTTGATCTTTATTTTATAACTTAGACTATTTCAAATAAAGCTTTGGATGCGCTGCGACCTGAATGTGGTAAAATTATTTGATTGACACATATACAACACGTAACAAAAACCCTGTGGCTCCCGTTCGGTACGTTACCAGAATCAGTATTCAAATAGAATAAAATTACCATAAATTAATAATTAAAATAAATTTAGACAAATTTTTATTAGAAAATTTAAATAAAAAATATTTGTATGCGATTTTATTACCTCTAACTGACACGCGCCTCGGTAAATCTGAGTACTGATGTATAGTCAAACAATACTCCTACTCCCCACCCAATGCAGAGGTAATGAAACCACCAACAATTTGCAAATAAAAATTATTTAAGTTTAAATTGATTCTTGTGGTCCCTTTTTCTGAAGTAGGTTACGTTTCAATACTGATTCTGTTAACGCATTTACCGGGAACCACAGGATATTTGTTACATCAGCTGATAAAATTTTTGAAAATGAACGCATCATGTCAAAAAAACACTGACAAAATAATAGAAAACTGCAGTTACCGAGACCTTAATACATTTAGTAAATTTCATTTTAAACCAAAGTTTCAACGCTATCACAGGTCTAAAAAGTCGTAAATCTTTTTGGATGTTCTAATTTATTACAAGTTACTCCTCCTACCTGTGCAAAAAATTAATCCAATTTACAGACTGGTCTCGAAACTCGAGACACTACAAGGCAGGTTACGATATTTTTTTTAGTTCATTAAATATTTTTAATTAATATTCTATGTACATCAGTAATCACACACTTAACTGATTGTACTCGATAGATCTCCGTGTGACTTCACGTTGGACTAGTGATCGTAAATCGTTGTCTTCTGATCATGAGGTCCTAGGTTCAATTCCTGGTCTCGGTAGCAGTGTTGTCAGGGAGATGCTGCTGCCCATCTCTTGATTTGTTTATCGCTGTCGCACATGGGCCACGGGATGATGTAGTGCAGTGGATATTTTTAAATCTCACTACACGGTCAATCACCCTTATTCTATATAAAACACAGTTATCAATTTGTCATTTTCGTCAATCATTAATTATTAAGGCAACCATTATAACGTAATATTTGTGGCATTTCCTTGAGCAAATATCAATCAATACCATGTCAAATAACATTAATAGATGGCATCGTTTCATGCCCAGTTTCCAAATTCGCATTTGCTATTGATTCGTATTTGTACGCGTATTAATTCCGAGCCGTCGGGTCGATAATACCATTCGCAGATGATCCGCTTTCGCGAAAGGGTTCACATTTTGTCACGTACAAAACAGGAGTTTCACTTTCCTAAAGCCAAGTCCAAATCAAGCTTGAATATGTCGCCTTTGTGCAAAGTTTTATAATCGATAAAATATCTTTAATTTTACAACCTACACAGATGTCATGCACTAAGGCCGGTTCATCCATCCATTATAGCCTATAACAGTTCACTTCTGAACTATGGTCTGCCCCATAGTTTGCCTCATAGCTCCCTTAGATATTTTAATAAGCTGATATTTTAGGCAGCTATTCTATGAAAGCGTGGTCCGTCCTTGGTCGATTGACTTATACATGGTACATCCATATATATATATATGCAGCATGGCTCTACCACGTAAAATGGCGACGATAATGAATATTTAATATGTACGTAATATAATGATGAAAATTGCAACTTTCATCGTAACCGCAAATAAATATTCCGCGGGATAAACCTCAACGTATATCCTGACATTTTAGTTTGAGTAGGGCAAAAAATCCTTTGTTTTCCTATACATCATATTACACAAAACAAATTTTCCTGTTTAATATGTGACAATAATAAATTTTGTCGCTGAAATCATTATATCCACCTTCATGACATTCTACAATAAATCCATTCCATCCATCTAAGTTACTAATAAACGTCTACTGCTGAGCATAGGCTTCTTCCATAGATTGCTTCTCTGGGGGGATTTTTCCACGCTGCGCAGGCGGATTGGCATCCGCATTTTTTTATTTTTTCAAACTATTTTTCAAATGATGCTTCTGCCCATCTCCTGTTTTAGTTTTCCTTTGGTATTATCGTATATAAATGGGTAGTAGATATTTTTACACTGCCACTACACGGTTGATTCTACAATAAACACTACATTAAAATAATTTGCTTATACCCTATCTTTGAGCGGTAGCTGTAAGTAGTAAGAGCGAGACGTCTAGCTCTGCATTCGTTTATTTCTTTGATAAGGATTGGCACCCAACAAGATATATCCTATAAAAGATGCCAAATATCAAAAAATCTGAAACGAGTAGAATACGAAATTAAAAATTTCGTCCATTAACGTTACGACTAACAACGCAGATAAATCTATACTAAAATAAAGCGGAAGAGGTTTTTTTTGTTTGTTTAAACACGCTAATCTGTGAAACTACCAGTCCAATTCGAAAAATTATTTTTGTTTTTTTAGCCAGATTTATGAAAAATAGGCTAATTAGAATTAGGCTACACCTCTCATCTAGCATAAACTATTGGTTTTCGTTAAGCAAGTTAGAAGAAAAGCGCTCCCGAAATAGTTTATCCACATGCGCTGGAGTAATGGTTAGTAATACGAAAATACAATAATTTACAAAAATATAGATCTTTACCCAATCTAAAAAAATTCCGTGATACCATATGCCTATTTCTTATACATAAACCAGAATAAGGTATTCTGTGACAAAAAATATTGAAAATCTACAAATGATTTATGAGCGTTATTTAATAATAAATTTTATGCTTCGAAAGCATATTCCATACTAATTTATGGCATATGCTTTCGAAGGAAAATTGATTCACCATAAAGACAATTTTATGAAGATAAATTTTGCTCCTTATAGCATGTTTTTGGACGCATAGTTTAAGAGACAATGAAAAATTAAAATAATTCAATTCTCAGCTCGGTGCCGGTTATATAATAAAATAAATAAGGCTGCATCGTTTCCCGGACACCTGAGATTTGACTGAGATTGTGAGACGATGACACGTCTTCGTTGGAGCCACATTCAGTGTGAGTAAAAATACAAGAGCAAGTCTTATCCGAAATTGTTCCGATGATGTCCCAGATGTCAGTCTGAGCAAGTTTAGAATGGCTCTCGAGTATCTTAAATACAGCAAGTCCCCGGGCGGGGATGGAATTACAGCGGAGCCTCTTAAGGCGGGTGGAAAATCGGTACTAAAGTCCTTCAGAAGCTTTTTATTTCAGTCCTCCATGGCAGCAACACTCCGGAGGCGTGGAGCAGAAGTGCACTGATTTTATTATTCAAAAAAGGTGACAACGCTCTCTTGAAGAACTATGGACCGATTTCCCTACTGAGCCGCATCTACGTGCTGTTTTCGAGAGTCATTAAAAATCTTCTCGCACACAGACTCAACGACTTCCTCTCTCGAACAAACCGGTTTCCGAAAAGGCTTCAGCACCATAAACCACATACATACCCATCAGTAAATTGTACAAGAGACTGAATAGTACAATCTGCCACTTTGTCTTGCGTATGTGGACTATAGAACGACTTTAATTTCGTCGAAATTTGGGCGGTGCTTCAGTCCCTTCAGTGGTTCCAACTTGACTGTCGGTATATCGAAGTGTTTGTACAGTAGGGCTACGATGGCTATCCGAGTACAGAACCAGAGTACCAAACCTATCCAACTGCAGAGAGGTGTAGGACAGGGTTACATGCATTCGAAGACGTTTTCAAGCTACAGGACTGGAAAGGACACGGTATTTACATTGATAGCGAGTACATCATTCACCGTCGATTAGCCGATGATATAGTCCTTATCGCCGAATCGTTAGAGGACTTAAGCACTATGCTCAAATGACCTCAATATTGTCTCCCAACGGTCTTAAGATGAATATGGATAAAACAAAAGTCATGTGTAATGTCCATGTCACACCTATTTCCGTAGTTGTTGGAAGGAACAAATAGTCTGACCCGGTATTTTCAATTTCGAACGAGAGGTGAATTGACGGATTCAACTCGGTTGGGCAGCTTTCGACAGATTAAGACACATCTTCTCGTCAGGCATACCTCAAAACCCCAAAATTATACTGTACAACCAGTGTATTTTACCAGTGATGACCTATGGATCTGAGACGTAGAATTTCACTGCTGGCCTTATGTGGAAGCTTAAAGTCGCTCAGCGAGCTATGTAGACGGCTATGCTCGGAGTTTCTCTGCGTGATAGACCTAAAGACGAGGATATCCGCAGTAGAACGAGAGTAACCGACATAGCCCTATGGATTAATAAACTGAAGTGGCTATGGCCCGGCCATATAGCTTGAAGAACCAACAACTGATGGGGAAGAAAGATTCTCGAGTGGCAGCCTCGTAGAGGTAGGCAATATGTTGGGCGTCCCTCCACTACATGGAGTGACGACCCGGTAAGTCATACAGGAAGTCAATGGATGCAAGTGGCTCGGGACGATGCTTTGTAGCGTTCCTTTGGGGAGGCCTATGTTCAGCTGTGGACTTATGAAGGTCTGTAATGATAGAATAGAATAGAATAGAATAGAATAGAATATCGTTTATTTCTTAGTATATGGTAATTACAGATGTTGAAATTATAGAATGATTCACATATACTACCGTATTCGGTGTAGAAATATTACAATTAAAATAATATTTAACACTTTATAGTACTTATTTAGACAAATTTATACATTTATAACATTATATAGGAATTATCAATTGTAGATATATATTATTATTATTATTAATACAATATTGGGAGCATTCATTTATGTATAATTTATAAATTTATAATCTATGAAATCGTTAAGACTGGACTCCGCGTCTAAAACATAGGTATCAGTGGTTGTTCGAGACATAATTTTCTTTTAACGTACTCATTATTTCAACACCACCTGAAAAATCTTGATTATTTTCTGTTAATACGGGCTGACTAATTGATAATGATATCGCCTGGGTGGTTTTCAAGATTTAAATTCGAATTTTTAAACCCTTACTAGAAGCATGATGATGATGATGCTTCTAGTAAGGGTTTAAAAATTCGAATTTAAATCTTGAAAACCACCCAGGCGATATCATTATCAATTAGTCAGCCCGTATTAACAGAAAATAATCAAGATTTTTCAGGTGGTGTTGAAATAATGAGTACGTTAAAAGAAAATTATGTCTCGAACAACCACTGATACCTATGTTTTAGACGCGGAGTCCATCTTATATGAAATTATCCCAACACGCAATTTACCTTAAAACACAATCGATATAATAAGTAAATCAACCTGTTAAAATACAAAAAAATATTGATCTTTCATCAACATTACTCCCGTTTCTGGCCAATAAAGAATGGTCAAGGTAATTCTGGGTACATAAAATATAAATATAAACTGGTAAAAAATATCACACATAAAATTGTATCTGGATTTGTTTTAATACATAATCACGATGTTGGGTTTTAACGCCCTTCTTTGCTCGATGGTACCCTCCTCATTATTCTGCACGACAAACCACTCGATAAAGTCAATTTTATGCCAAAAGCCGTGTCCGAAGAACTTTTATATGCGACCCTGTAATAACGCTAAAAGGCACTTAAATGTATAGTTCAGTCACATTAATGCGAAATTCAGTCAATGAGACTCATAACATTCACTTCTAACACCACATCAATAGAGCATACATTTTCTTCTTTTCAACTTGTAAAGTTCATTCGTGAACTTTACTAGTTGTATAAAACGCAGTGTATAAAAATAAGGAAAAATAATTGTATATGTACGCACGTATGTTTACCGTGTGTAAGCAGTGTAAGAATATGCAATACCTCATTTCATCTCGTAGGTAGGGTAAGAGGCGACACAAGGAAATTAAACTTGGAGAAGGGCAGCAGCATGTTTCTGATAGCAGCTGCTAAGCTACCTGCTAGTTAGCATCCTACGGGGCCCTATTTTCAGCCGTGGACTTTTGATAGGCTCTAACTACTATATTTAATGTCATGTGTATGACCTATGCACATATACGGAATTCTCTACGTGCTAGAGCTACGATGCGGCTATATTAGGGCTGCAGCACGAATAGGTTGGCTCAACCGGGTACAATCACGCTCTCGCAGAATACCAACTTGAAACAGCACAATAACGCTGTGTTAATTTTTGGTAGTTTGATATAAGTATTTAGAGGCTACAGTACGTATTTACCATCAGGTTACATCCTGATCCTATGTCACTCCTATATAAAAAATCGGCCCCATATATGTCGGCAGAATAAAATAATAAAAGTCTATGAATGCAGCTCATCAGCGTGTTGCAATACGTATGTCCTACACACATACATAGACCTACGTTCTGCAGTAGACCTGTAGAAATTTTTAATAACGATGTCATTAACGTTCTACACTAATATTCTTTATATGAAATTAAGAGGTTTTAAAAATTTGGATACACTACATTAACAAAAAGTTTTCTGCTCCTAACCAAAAAATTAGGACATTTTTAAATAAAACAATTATTTTTAAAGGATAATAATTTATTTATTTATTTCGTATTATAATGTGTTGTACATATAATTTGTGTGAAATAATAAAAAAATTATTGGATTTTTGTATTTATTAACATCACTATTTTCAATTTGTATAAAAATACTCTGTGATTTTTATTAAGGTTTAGTAGTTTGGTTAAAAATAATAAAACCTCGAACGCTACTGATATTACGGCCCCGCTCGCCGCGCCGCCTTAGTATAATGATGATAGTCATGTAGAGATATTAAACTCTGAAAATCACAGACACCATATCTTTAATCTGAAGTTATGAATCCATTCTTTCATGATTTTACCATGAACAAAAATACCAGTACCGATATCGGCATTATTTATTTGTATTGGTACATCACTAGTTAATACTTTTTTTTTTCTATGACAATGTAAGTTTTAATTATCTAGTACTACTTGTATGCCTTAGTTATTGTTCTGAGATTCCTTTACATAAGTGATATCGCAACTATGTGATATAACATTACATTTCAGGCTTAAAGTTACGGCCTATATACGTCCCACTGCTGGGCACAGGCCTCCCCTCATTTCTGAAAGGGTATTAGGGCAAGGAAGTGTCCGCCACACTGCCCCAATGCGTATTGGCGAACTGACATGCAGGTTTCCTCACGATGTTTTCCTTCACCGCTAAGCACGTGGTAAATCAGCACCTAAAACGGCAATTAATTATTTCATTGGTGCCGGCGGGAATCAAACTCGATTTGCTAGAGTACTGTAAAATTTTAAAGCGAGCGCTAACCATCTGAGCTACCATGGATTTTTCAGGCTTATCAGGAGCATATTACAATTTAATAAGAAAAAAGTAAAACCAACTCCAAAAAACTAAAAATAATAAAATAAATACCAAAAAAATTTAAAAGTTTCTAAAGGATTTATATTTTTTTGAACTTGGTTTCTAATTTTGATTAAAACTACTTTTACGGATTTTATCGCAGTTTATATATTTTATTTTGAATACCCGACTTTTCGGGTGCTTTCCAGCACCCATGGTCACGGGGGACTGAGGTGACTGACGTCCCGATGTCAAGTTAACCCGGAGTACCTTCAGATTTTTAATTATTATCTTTGGTCCGATCTAAAGCGTAAATATAAGAAATCATTGGTTTATAATTTTTTGAACTTGGTTTCTATCAAGCAATATCACAACGCAATGTAACAACTAGAGCCTAAATAAGAAACTGTGTCCCTTAGGAGTAGACATTTTCTCAAAATTTAAATGTAAACACTTCTTTTCATAAAACTCGAAAATTGCCAAAGATATCGCGTGTAACAAATTATAATTAACGCGCACACGCGCACATGCGCACAAGCGCACACGCGCACACGAACACACGCGCTTACACACGCGCGTACGCAAGCACGCAAGCATACGAGGCACTGAAAATTTCGGGAATAAAGAATGTAACACATTACTATTTAAAAATGTATTTATTGCTTTTCGAAGTATTCTCCGCGAAATTTGACACATTTTTCCATACGATGGAACCAATCATTGAAGCAACCATTCCATTCGGAAGTTGGGGTCTCCAAAATGGCCGTTTTGTAGGCGTCCACAGCTTCTTCAGGTGATGAAAATCTCTATCCACGCAATTTATTCTTTATTTTAGGGAAAGTATAGAAATTATTAGGGCTTAGGTCGGGGCTGTACGGCGGATAGTTTAATAATTCTATGTTTTCTTGCTCTAAAAACTCTTTTGTTCTGTGTGCGGTGTGAGAACTCGCATTGTCGTGATGGAGGATGATGCGGCGGTTGCAATTCTCTTTACGGAATTCAGAAACGACCTGTGGCAAACAAATGCTAGCAGACCATTCTGCATTAACCGTTTTTTGTTCCTCAAGAGGAATAGTTGTAACATGGCCGGTTTTGGAGACAAACGTGGCCACCATTTTTTTTGCAACACTCAGTGAACGAACAATTTTTGTTGGCTTTAACTCATTTTCGAACACCCAAACTCGTGACTGGTTTTTTGTTTCGGGTTCGTACGTGTATATCCAAGATTCGTCGCCTGATATGATGTTGTATACAGCATTTGAGGATCCTGCGTGGAATCTTTCGAGAGTTCTGACGCACCAAGTAACGCGAGCCGCTTTTTGCTCTTCACAGAGCGAATGCGGTATCCATCGGGAAAACAACTTTTTTCACCTAATTGTTCATGCAAGATTATTTGTATTTAACTCATGCCAATGTCTAAAGTTTCCTGAAATTCGCAGTATGTCACATGTCGATCTTCCTCAATCAGCTTACGCACAGCAACAACGTTTTCTTGGGTGACTGCAGTTTTTGGACAACCTTGACGGGGATCATCACTGAGCTTGACACTTCCACGTTGAAATTCAACAAACCAGCGATACATTGTGGTTTTTGATAGGGCTTCATCACCAAATGCAGAAATCATCCGGTCAACACACTGTTTTTGTGTTAAACCACTTCGAGTCATAATAAATCATCGCTCTTGAATTTTCTCGAGTCAATTCCATTTTCTCAACGACTAAACAAGTTTGATAAAACCTTGTGACAAGACCGAGAATCTTTTTTTTAAATAAATAAATGGTATTCGATTTTTACAACTCAGGAGTTTTCAATTAAAAAGATTTTAATATGACAGGAACAGTGGAAATATTCCATTGCCGATATTTTTTGTGCAGCCTAGGTACAACGCACGTATACACACACGCACGTACGCACGCACCCATACACATACTCACACGTGCACGATACCACGCGCCCATACACAACCTAGCACGCACACACACACACCAATAAAAAGTTATTTCTTGACTATTACAAATGAGTAATTGAAGAGTTGGACTTAGTTTGCTATTTTGTAGATATTAATAGCATACTTCAAAGAGGCGGAGCCCTGGTTAACCTGAAATGCATAGCCATAGTTGTTATTTCAACTGTTACCCAGATATAACTTTAAAAGTAACCTTATATGGTGCGAGAAAGTAAACATCCTTAAGATACATGTATAAAAGGACCGAATTGTCGAATTCTGGATGTAAAATATTGTATATTTTTTCATTTCTTGAAGTTGGATTTTATTGTTTGTTAAATTGTTTTAACCTTTTGAGTGGAATATCAATATTATCAAAATAATTGCATTAAAAACTTCGTTCCCTATTTTTCCACCAAATATAGGGGTGGGATTTTTTCACCAAATCGTATACAGGACTACCCTGAAGTTTTACAATTGGCGAAGGTATCTACTATACTATTAATAAAAAAATACACAGCCTAACTGTAAGCCTCTTCCGTTTTTGTTTTCCATTTTTGACATTAACTTAATAATAATAATGATCGTCATAATAATCATTATCAACATTGTTGATAATGATTATGTCTCCCATAGTCGCCGACATATTCATGGAGGACTTTGAGGAGAAAGCCCTTCTTACTGCTCCTGTAAATCCAAGGTTCTACAAGCGGTACGTAGACGACACTTTCACAATTTTACCATCTGACAAAGTAACTGCATTTTTAGACCACCTTAACTCTATAAACTCTAAAATACGATTCACTATGGAGTTAGAGGCAAATAATTCTTTAGCCTTCCTAGATGATTTAGTCATCCGAAATCCTGATAACACTATTGGTCACACTGTGTATAGGAAAAAGACCCATGCCAACCGATATCTAAATGGTGAATCTCACCATCATCCTTCACAGTTAGCTACCATGGGTAAATCTTTTTTTCAGAGAGCACGAGGGATCTGTGACAGAAAACATCTGGCTGCGGAGCTTCAGCACGTCAAGCAAGTATTGCAAGACAACAAGCTTCGGGTCCCGCGCCTACGTCACAGTGAACGAGTGAAGCAGGCCACAGTCGAGCGCGCGCCTGCTCTACTACCATATGTCAGAGGAGTCACGGACAAGATTGGCTACATCTTGAAGCGAGCGTCCATTAAGACATACTACAAGCCGCTGAAGAAGATTAGTCAATTTTTACCATCCATTAAATGTAATATTCCTATAGAAGATGCAGGTGTGTACAAGCTAGATTGTTAATGTGGTCTTTCTTACACAGGTCAAACAAAGAGATCTATAAAAACCCGCGTGAAGGAACATATAGCTGATGTGAAGCACCGACGCTCCGGGAAGTCTGCAGTCTGCGAACATGTTCAAGATCGTCCCCACCATTACATTAGATTTGATAAACCACAAAATCGCCCACGCGAGGCTATTGAAATTAAAAAACATCCAAATTTCAATAGAGAAGATGGTTGGGTGCTACCATCTGCTTGGCATCCTATAATTAACAAAATTAAACCCAAACCCAAGCATACCACTGCAAGACTTCATGATACTATGAGCTCGTTTTGCGTAAATCGGACCAAAAATTAATATTAAAAAAACTGAAGGTAGCCGGACTAACTATGACATTGGGACGTCAAACATCTCAGTCCCCCCCGTGACCATGGGTGCTGTAAAGCACCCGAAACGTCGGGATAATAATAAAAAATCATTAGATGAAACAAATTCCTACATACAGAAAATAGTAAGATTAATTATAATTTTTCTATTTATGTTATCCCCTTTTTCAACCCCATTGCACTCACGCGATATATACGATACGATACGTACGATATATACACGATACAAGTGCTTGGATAACCAACTTACTTACTTAATATTTACAACAATTTAACCAAATTGGTGAAAAACCAGTTTTATTTATAGAAAAATGTTGATCGTGTTAATCTAGAGCCGTGGCAGTCGTGGTAGGTCAGGGGCTATGAACAGCCAACGTAAAATTTCAAATAACGCGAGCATCTTGCGTTCGAGCCCCCTTCATACCAACAAAATTGTTACTTGCAATATTATGTTCTGTTTTACCGGATGTTCGCTGGTGAAGGAAAATATCGTGAGGAAACCTGCATGTCTGAAAAATTAATTAAAGAACATGAGGAGTCTGTCAACATTGCCGAGTGTGGCGCATTAAATGCTTCATAATCTTTTCAGAAACAAAGGGAGGTCCACGTGTGGGACGTAAAAAGACATAAAATATCAGCAGATAAAATCTGTATTTGAAAATTACTAGAGCCAAGTATTCAAATAAGAAATTGTACTTATGATGGGAGACGTTTCCTATAGACTACAGTTGCCGTTTATTCATTCAGTCGGGCTTATTGTTGCTAATACTCCGAGCTTCTGAGATTCACCAGAAGAGGATAAGATAAGTTGCGATCCTTGTTCCCGTAAGATTATTTTTTTATCGATTACGACCAAGTGCTTGATTATTATCCCACCTCACCAGGTAGCCGAAGATGGTAAAGCACATGGCTTAGTTTGATGAAAACCTATCTACCCTTGCATTGAAGACACCAGCCGTAAAAAAACATCAGATGGAAGGACAGATGCTAAAAAATTACGAAAACTAAATGACGAGCGGAGTTTAGTTTAAATACGAGATATTCCGACAGCAAAGGTGCGAAGATTGTCCAGACGTCTGGTTTTCCGATGTGAAAAGGTGATGGAGGAATTACGTCATACACCTGCATGCAATTCCTGTACACTTAGGACTATTAACTTGTGTTAGTGCTTGGACACTCTTAAATGTAAATAACCTAAAATGGAGATTAATATTACAGTCTATCTATCACAAGTCCACTTCTAAATATAAATTTTTAGTTGTCACGCTCATAAAGTGGATTGGTTACCTTTTTTTTTTGTTGGTTGTATTTTATTATTTAGAGTTGTTATCACGTAGGTGCTGCTGCCCATCTCTTGGTTCATTTCCCTCAATCCCTGATATACAAACATATATACAAAGGTATTCATAATTTTTTATCGAAAAATAGAATAGTATGTATATTTATATATTTAACACCGGATACTACATATTAGTATAAACAAATATGTGGTATACGGTACAATAAGTAAAAAATTGAAGAGAAAAAGTTATCAAAAAAATAACTATTAAACAGTACAAAAGAATCTTGCTCGAATTAAATATTAAACTTATAATACGTGTAACTCATTCTTAATAAATTTTTGAAGCACAAATGTGAGGCAGTAAAAATATCAATATCCCTAAAATAATCATCATAATATGATTGCGCTATGCGTCATATCGGAGTATCTAGTCCAGCAAATTTTATCTTAAGTAGTTTATGCGAGTATTTCTCACAAATAGTTGTTAACTACTGGAAACTGACATCAACAGACTCTAACGACATCAACGAAATTATTTGAGATATATCTTCTTACGCTGCCACTACACGGTGTAAAAACCTAAAACACATATACTGTACCACATCAACGTCATTACGGCCCTTCATAAGTCCACTGCAAAATATAGGCCTTCTCAAGGAATGCCACAAGGCACCGTCCTGAGCCACTTGCATCCATCGACTTCCTGAATGTCTTACCAGGTCGTCACTGCATCTAGTGGGAGGCCGTCCCACATTTCGCCTACAGGTACAGGCTACAACTCGAGAATCTTTCTTCCCCAACGGTTATCGGTTCTTCAAGAAATATTACTGGCTCATAGATTACTAATCTGTTAGGTTAAGTCGGTTACTAAGCACACACCTGACCAACAAACCCTGAGCATAGCCTATTCCATAGCTCGCTGTGCGACCTTGAGCTAACTAATACGACAAGAAGTGAAGGACTCGCCGTGGCAAGAGTTACGTAATATAATGTACGTCTACAAAGATATATATACATAGATGTATCTTTCTTTCTAATTTTACACACACATACATTTAATATTCAAAATTTCCCAATTCGACGTGTCAAAAAAAAACAGACTTTTTGTTTAATTTTCAGAATTGAGATCTCTTGACAAACATCAACTCCTGTTCAATAAAGTAAGTAAATTGAAACGGACTGTTTGAAATTTACCAGATTTGAGTATTCCAATTTCCGCTTCGATATAATATTGTTTACTAGATTTATGTGTTCGAAAAGTAACCATACAATTATTTTAAAACGATTCTATTTTAAAATAATTGTATGGTTACTCTTGCCATATTTGGAATGGAAATGCTCAGCATCAACTATGTAGATGCTTTATATACATAGATGATTCCCAATGAGGAATTTATAATGTCCAATAAGGATTCAATGATTCGTGACCCATAATTGTACTGGCTCTGCTAGCTATTCAATGTAAACACAATACTTAGCAGCCGAAAACTGTTACGATTTTTTTCATAAAAGTTGTGTTAATTTGACTAACTCCACTGCCTATTTTACTTTTTTAAAATTTGCCCATGCGAGATTACTTGGAATAAGATTGGTGATCGCGGAGTCGGCACCCTGACACGTGTATCTTTCCCGCATCACTAGTCCTTGAAATTCGAGTTTGACTTTTTTTGTAATTGTTCTACCTTTAGTCTTGTTTGTGTTGTATTTGTTAGTTAGTTAAGTTTTTTATTGGCTTAAAATACTTTGTAAAGGCCAATTTTGATTAGAAATATTTTGTCTTTGATTTTTAACAGCGTTCAGGTAGATATTTGAAAATAATTGTGACATATCAATTGTAGCATTTAAAATTAAATTATAAAGTAAAAAGCAGACATTTTTGTGCCTTATATTTGGCCTAAAGTTTGTGAATCATGCAGCAAAATATCATACAAATTAAGGTCTTATTCTACGGTCACTTAGTAAAAAGATTGAGAACTACTATAATATTTCTTAACTCTGTGTAAATTTTTACGAATATGGTATTAAGTCTCGAAGTCTTTAAACTGATGATAACTAAAACTGATGCTGAGCCGCTACCTATGTGTGTATAGCGTAAAAATAGTGCGACGTCGGTCATGTGTCAAGGCACCCGTTATTCGCCTCTACTAATTTTATCTTTTTTTTAAATCTTTGTGTCGTGTTGTGTTTATTTGTTGTTTTCAGTTTTTGCATTTGTTAGTAATATAGGGACCGGTACTAAAATCGTCATTATCATTATAGCGCTTCATCAGTTCACTGCTGAATATAAGCCCTCTAGCCCTCTCTATGCCACAAAGCACGGGCCTGAGCTACATGCATCCGTCGACATCCTGCATGTCTTACCAGGTCCTCAATCCATCTAGTGCGATGCCGCTCTACACTTCGCCTACCAGTGTGAGGCTGCTACTCGGGAACCTTTATTCTCCATCGGTTTACGGTTCTTCGAGCTATACGGTTGGCCCATTGCAACTTTAGCT
Source organism: Parnassius smintheus behrii (assembly GCA_036936625.1). Taxonomy (NCBI): domain Eukaryota; kingdom Metazoa; phylum Arthropoda; class Insecta; order Lepidoptera; family Papilionidae; genus Parnassius; species Parnassius smintheus. Next base: position 46,054,452 of record JAUPFT010000014.1, read on the forward strand.
TACTAATCTGTTTGGATTAGGTTCTTAATTAATTTCATTCATTCATTCGTTTGTAAACTTTCCACAGCTGCGTTTAGTCTGTAAATTATAAAGAGTGGTGCTGCTCCCTATTACAAATTGGCGAACTTCACATATCATAGAAATAATATTTAAATTCTCTGCAGGATTGCACATTGTTTATTGTCTCTAATAAATTCTTGATAGATGGGTGTTGGAATAAAACTGACTAACTTGAAGGATAAACAAATTTAATATATTCTACCAACTTCAACAAAAGGAAGTGGTACTCAATTCGACTGTATTTTTTATGTGTGTTACCTCAGATTTTTTTCTAGGTAAACCATTTTTAATAATTCTATTTTTATTTGAAAATGGGTGCTTTTCATTTGGTTCCATATACGTTTGATCAAGACCTGATCAGTAGATTTTGAGTTATCCTCAATAATGTGTATTTAATTGACTTCGAGTACATTGATGATGTTCCCATTTTATTTATATTGAAGTCGGTTGTACAATTCTTTTTTAATTTATCACTTCTAATTCCATAAGTTTCGGGTGCTTTACAGCACTCATGGTTACGGGGCCTGAGGTGTTTTATATATGGATATAATAGTTAACCTTAAGCTTTTGAATATTTATTAAAATTTACATATCAACACCCCGTGACTATGGATGCAGTAAAGCCCCCGAAATAAATTAAGCGAAAAATAGAAAAAGTCTGGGAATCAAAGTAAGTCAAATTAAACACAATAAAATCCGTAAAATTAGTTTTATGCAATGTGTCGAAATAAATCATTATGAGTTTTTGAAATTGCATTTAAAGTTTCAGTGCTAGCAGAAATAAAATACGAAGATATAGAATTAACGTGGCAGCTATATTATCGGCTCAACCGGGGAAGACCACACTCTTAGAATTAGCATGTAATAGCTTAGGCGTGTTATAGCCACGCTGCAGCTATATTAAGGTCGCAGCACAAAAGAGTCAGTTCGACCGGGGTAGGAACATGCTCTTTCAAAAGTACCAGTGTAAATCAGCAGCTTAAGGCTAATGTTTAGTATGGTGAGTGTAGAGAACCAGAGGTCCCTATTACTGGCAATTCTATCTTAGTCCTCAGGGATTAAAACGCACCCATATTTTGATTCTTAATCGAGGATAGACTAAAACGCCTGTAGGTCACAAAAATCACTTATTATCAGGTGAACCGTGTGCTAAACGTAATTGAATTTCTAAAATTTTATTTTGTTAAAATAATTTTGTGAAATTCGAAAATCGTGATTGTGAATACCAACAAAATTTAGATAACATATTGTATAACATAACTCGCTTGATATGATCAACCCCCAAGAAATCAAAACATTAAAGGTGAGTGAAGAGGCGTAGACTTTTTGTAAAAATTATAATTACTTATTACCCTTAGTTAATTAAAAATCATTAGCCAAAATATTATCACCACTCAGAGAGTTTCTATTAGAACATTCTACAAGCCGCCGAAGAAGGTTAGTCAGTCCTTATTTATTAATTTATTTATTTTGTTCTTTATTGCACCAAAGATGGCATTCTTTACCAGCTAACCTTGGGTAGAACAGAGTGGTGGAGCCACGTGTCTAAGGCTGCCGAAGTCTAGTTCCCCGGTCGAACCTTAAACCTATTACGCGAGATATTAACTAAAGTGGACTGTATATTGCGATTGCTTCTACGCTTACGTAAAAGTGACTACTATAGCATGCGGTATAATGCACTCGCTCTTCCCTAAACTAAAACTATTATTGTGCCAAATCGCTGAAAAGGAATCCTGCCTGATTAGGAGAACAACAAAATTGGAGCGGGTTAAACTATATAAGGCAGGAACTAATTAAAGGAGTGTTGACTCACCGGGGTTTCTTCTATTTGTGTAGAGCACTATAGCTGCAACTTCTGGAACTTCTTCTGGAACACTCCGGAGAGAGGCGGTGCGCGACTATATCTCACACGATGTGAGGCGGGTCTCCTGGAGCTCGACTGCTTCCAGGCTAAAGCGGTTTCTACTAGCGGTGTGGTTTCAACGACGACTGTGACGGAAAGAGCTGTTGTTCCAATGACTGGCGCGGTAGGAAGAGGACGCGCAACGGTCGCGCGTGTCTTATATGTCCTCGGCTCCGATGATTACGTGACATTCTAGAATCATCTTCTTGCCCCTCCCACCCCACCACCCCGATGTGTCGATGGAGGATCGAGGAGGGTATGAATGATATCGTTTTTCGGAAAGGAACAAGCGACTTGACACCCCTACCGTCAAATACAATAATACGGATGGTTTTCCGCGCAACCATCTCCCCCGCCCTTGAAGGATTTCCTTCAAAATTAACTAATACAACTAGAGCTAAGATCAACTAACAAAATAACTAACTAACGCTAAGATTACCTAAATTCAACTACAATTTAATCTAGAAAGCTAATTTAAATTATGGAAGAGGCAGGGGGCACAAACGGACAACCGGACGCAAGTAAGACCCAACCGTGGTCTTAACGCGAGCTATCCTAACTACACCGCCGGAACTGGGAAAGACCTCTTCGACAATTCCTAACGGCCAGTGGAGAGGCGGCGTATTCTCTTTGGTGAGCACAACTACAGTTCCTACAGCTAAAGGCTCAGTTGCTGTGTTCCATTTTTGTCGAGACTGCAAAGTATGCAAGTATTCCATCCTCCATCGTTTCCAAAACGATTGCACTAACCGATCTAATAATTTGTGGCGTGCGGAAATGCTAAGTCTGTTCTCATCCATATCTGCGGCTGGCAAATACTTTAAAGGCGTTAAATTCAAAAAATGTGGTGGAGTTAGAGCCAGCGGTTCCGAGGGGTCACTAGACAACGTACGTCAAAGTGGGCGACTATTCATTACGCATTCAATTTGAGCGAGCACCGTACTTAGCTCTTCGAAGGACAAAATTTGATCTCCTATTACTCGGTATAAATGACTCTTTAGACTCTTGATATTAGTCTCCCAATTGCCCCCAAAATGACTCGCGGCTGGGACGTTCAGAGACCACTCAATGTGGTTCTCGGCTAGAATGTGAGCGAACTCCGAATTGTAATACTTGCTAGCTAAGAGCTCATGTAGTTCCGATAGAATACGTTTTGCACCGACGTAGTTCGTACCGTTATCCGAATACAATCTACTTACAGGGCCACGGCGGGAAAGAAATCTTTTAAATGCACCCATAAAGCCTGCTGTGCTTAGATCACCAACGAGTTCTATATGCACCGCTCGAGTAGTTAGACATACGAAAATGCAGACGTAAGCCTTTGTGGATCTTATACCACGCCCGCGAGTGAGCGTGACCTTAAACGGGCCAGCGAAATCAGACCCGGTGTGCGTGAAGGGCTTTACTGATTGTATTACTCTACAAGATCTAAGTTCCGCCATTTCCGGAAATGACGGCTTGGGGCGTGCCCGAAAGCAAGCTATACATCTGTGCACCCGATTGCGTATTAAACTACGTGCAGAAAGAATCCAATAATTCTGACGCAAAATCGACATCAACAAGTCGGGGCCAGCGTGCGAGTTCAATTTATGATGGTAGTCGACTAATAAGTTCATGATATGGTCTTTACGCGGTAAAACAATAGGGTGCCGTTGGTCGAAACTCAATTGCGAGTTGGACAAGCGTCCACCTACCCTTACAATCCCATCCTGTAAAAATGGCTTAAGGCGTTGAAAGGCGCGACTACAAGCTCTATTCGATTGTAATCTTCTAATTTCTTCAGAAAAGTGCGCACGTTGAAGTTCACGCAATACTAGCGACTCGGCGTAGTTGTAATCGGATGCTAAGACATACGAACGTCGCGGTAACAGCTTCGCGAATCGACAAACGTAAATTACGCTACGCAATAATTTCGACCAAGAGGACAAGCGGTTCGCCAAAGCAATGATTGGAGAAACCTCGCTCGAAACGTTCGCCACTAGAGCGTGTCTCTTCTCTTCCGGCGGTTGTGACACTGACAAAGGTTCGAAGTCGGTTATTGGCCATTGCGAGGGATCCAAGTGAACCCAAGCAGGTCCGTGGAACCAAAGCGGGTGGTCCATTATTTGCATCGGGGTGAGTCCACGGGATAGACAATCGGCGGGGTTTTCCGTACCGGACACGTGATAAAAGTTCCGCGTTTCTAACTCGCCTTGTATCTTGGCCACTCGGTTCGCAACAAACGTATCCCAACGGTGGGGTGAAGAATGAACCCAGCATAAGGCGACGGTGGAGTCGGAAAAGGCAAATATCCTTTCTATGTGAACTCTATCCCTACATGCGCTGATAACTGCGGTAATAAGCTTGGTGAGTACTAATATTGCGCAAAGCTCTAAGCGCGCCAGAGAGACAACCTTACGGGGGGAGACTCTCGACTTAGAACTAATGAGGCTAATCGAATTTCTACCATTATTCTGGACGTGGAAATATACAACGCCCCCGTAAGCCTTCTCGCTGGCGTCTGCAAACCCAACGACTGTTATGGCGCTACTTCTATCTATGTTTATATGACGCGGTATTTTAATTTCTCTTAATAAAGGAAGTTCCTCTCTAAAGCGCTGCCACAACCGAACAATGCTGTCAGGCGGCGAGTCATACCAGTCGCATTCCAATAACCAAAGTTGTTTAATTAAAAGCTTAGCGTATAATACCACCGGAGCTACGAAACCCATGACGTCCCATAATCTAGCAACGCATGACAGTATTGTGCGCTTTGTGCATTTCTCTACGGGCGGATTTACCTTAAGGCTAAACACGTCGGACTCTGGTGACCAACACAGACCGAGCACCTTGTGTGTATCAGAATCGTCGAATTCCTTTATCACCGAAAGACGGTGTGATAGTGGGATTGTATCCAAAACCGGACGCGAATTACTAGTCCACTTCACAAGATCGAATTGACCCGATTTCATGAGCCTTATAACCTCGGCGGTGGTTAGGGTTGCCTCCTCCACGCTATCGACCGAGTACACAAAATCATCCATATATAATCCGCTCTCAATTGCCCTCTTAGCTTTAGGATAAGAGGGACCTTCATCGTGAGCGAGCTGTCTCACCGTGCATAACGCATGAAATGGGCTCGACTTTAAACCAAAACAAACGCGGTTAAATTCAAACACCATTAGAGGTTCCTTTGGGTTGAAACGATATAAAATGCGTTGGAATCTACGGTCGCATTCATGGACCCCTATGCAAAGAAACATTTGACGAATATCGGCGGATAGTGCTATACTAAACAAACGAAAATTGACTATTATATTAAATAAACTGCCCTGTAAATTTTGCCCACTATAGAGGATATCGTTAAGCGACAGGTGAGTGCTAGTTTTAGCACTAGCGTCGAGCACTACACGTAACTTAGATGTAAGTTTGTCCTCTCTAATGACTCCGTGGTGTGGTATGAAATACGACGGTGTGTCTTCGTAATTATCTAATTTCGAAGCCACAGGTGATATGTAACCTTCTCTTATGTATTCGCTAATGACGCCGTCGTAAGCTTCCTTTAACTGGGGTGAAGCGAGCATCCTACGCTCCAAGCTGTAGAAACGTTTTTCCGCCATTTGACCCGAATCGCCGAGAGATAAAACATCTCCTTTAAAGGGTAGCGCTACACTATATCTACCGTCGCGATCACGAATGGTCGTGCGGACGTAAATTTCCTCGCATAACCTGTCATCTGAGCTAGCTATGGGTGGGACGTTCACCTCCTCCATCTCCCAAAATTTGCGGACTAACGACTCGAGCGGTTCGATAGCCATACCACAATAAGAGGTTGCCGAAATACTATCTATGATGGGGGCGGAGCCAAGGATCACATAGCCCAATACGGTTTCCAGTGCGTAAGGCGCGGTATGCGAGGAGTTGCCCCTGACCTTATTGTTTAACAAAAGATGAGGGAAAAGCGATGCTCCAATGAGCATGTCTATGTTTCCAGGAACGGCGTAAGTGTCGTCCGCCAGAGTCAAATTCTTAAATTCAATCATTGCCGAGGTGTCAACCGAAACGGTTGGCAACCGTTCAGTGACCCTATCTACTACTAGTGCATTTATATCAAAGTTAACATTACGATCTATCCGAAAATAAATTTTTAAATTTATATATCCCTGTGTCGATTTACTAGTGCCTCCGATGCCTTTAATTACAGGACATAAAAGTGACCTATTTATTACTAAGCCTAAGCGCTGACAACATTGTCGCGTTATAAAGCTATTTTGGGCTCCGCTGTCCAGCAGTGCACGGACGCTTTGTTCGTTTCCACGCGAATCCCTAACCAAAATACGTGCCGTACCCAGTAACACGGTTGAAGGAGGTTGTGCTCCCATATTTGCCAATGAGCACAGAGCGACATCACCAGGTCGACCGCTAGAATCGTTGACCTTAGTAGGGGCGAATTCCTTATCCGCTTTACTTGACGCCGCTATGTTGCTATTTTCAAAATGTAATAGCGTGTGATGTTTCCTGGCGCACTTGCTACATACGGAACTCGAATTGCATTTTGCAACTAAATGCTTATCGCTTAAGCAGTTCAAACATAGGTTGTTTGTCTTTACTAATTTATAACGCTCGCTTGGTGAATATTTACGAAAAGTCGCACAATTATATAAATTACCGTGTCTATCTTTATATACTAAACAAGTATGCTGGAGTGATGTTGGCGTAGCGGTTACGTAAGTTAACGACCCTGCTATTTTAGATGGTTGAGTCTGTCTACGGTCGACGCACCTTTTATTCTCCTGTTTAACGTTCGGAGAGCGCTGCATCACCTTTATTTGATCTCGCACGAACGATGCTAATGAAAGAAAGGAAGGCATCTCCGAGCTACGATGCTCCATTTCAAACGCACGCACGGTGTCGGGGTCCAACTTCTTCAGTGCAATATGGAGAAACACCACGTCCATAAGATCATTAAATTTCAAATTATTAAGTGCAGCCACCGATGCCACAAATTTATCTAGAAATTGTTCTAAGCCGTTGATGTTCGCGGATGATATAGGTTTAAGATCGAATATCTGGTTCAAATATTCGGAAGCTAACATTCTCCTATCTTCATATTTAGTTTTAAGCGTTTCGAATATTAATAAGTAATTGTTTGCTGTAGGTGTAAAACCAGAGCAGATCGACTGTGCCCTGCCACTAAGTTTACTGATTAAGTAATATAATTTTTCGGCGTCCGATAGCGATGGGTTATTGTGTATATTGTTTTGAAAACTACTGAAGAAGAAGGGCCACGTCTTAATATCACCATTAAATACCGGAATATCTATTGGCGGCAACCTAATCGAGTCGCTTGGACGTACCTGTTTTTCCGGCTTTGCTTCTTTTTGAGATAGTAGGGATCTCGCAATTCTTTTCACGCGACACAACATATCTTCGAATGCCAGCAGCGGTTGGTAGTTCACTATGTATTTCGGGTCGATTTGTAATTCCAAATGATTAATTTGGTCTAATATTTTTTCGTAATCTATTCGTAAAGAATCTATCGTTTCGATTTAAGTCAAAAAGGTTTCCCGCACTGCTTCTATATGAATGTTCTTTATATAATCACTTATATTCTGCATACGCGAAAAGAGTATGTCCCTCTTGGCATAAAGCGTTTTAATTTTGATTTCACTTCCACTAACTGCCATTTTGAACTATTATAATAAAGTTATATCAATCACAATTAATCTCACAATGCACAAACAATGAAGGATGGACACTCGGTATGCCGTATTACGTAATTAAATCGAACACCTGCGCAGCGAGTCGAGGTGACGCGTCATTTGCACTCAATAATTTTATCAAGATTGTGGGTAAGCGTATCAAACGGTTCCTATTACACTGTTTCAATTATTTAATAGGCTTTAAATTTAATCAAATACGAGCGCTATAAAACGAATAATTCTGTTTGCGAGTACCTAATCAAAATTTAAATTTAAACGAACACTATTTATGTCTATTCTATAAATTAGAGTGCATTATCTAATTAATTAATTCAACAATTCGACCAAAATCCTGCTCGAAGTGACCATAAAATGGTGGAGCCACGTGTCTAAGGCTGCCGAAGTCTAGTTCCCCGGTCGAACCTTAAACCTATTACGCGAGATATTAACTAAAGTGGACTGTATATTGCGATTGCTTCTACGCTTACGTAAAAGCGACTACTATAGCATGCGGTATAATGCACTCGCTCTTCCCTAAACTAAAACTATTATTGTGCCAAATCGCTGAAAAGGAATCCTGCCTGATTAGGAGAACAACAAAATTGGAGCGGGTTAAACTATATAAGGCAGGAACTAATTAAAGGAGTGTTGACTCATCGGGGTTTCTTCTATTTGTATAGAGCACTATAGCTGCAACTTCTGGAACTTCTTCTGGAACACTCCGGAGAGAGGCGGTGCGCGACTATATCTCACACGATGTGAGGCGGGTCTCCTGGAGCTCGACTGCTTCCAGGCTAAAGCGGTTTCTACTAGCGGTGTGGTTTCAACGACGACTGTGACGGAAAGAGCTGTTGTTCCAATGACTGGCGCGGTAGGAAGAGGACGCGCAACGGTCGCGCGTGTCTTATATGTCCTCGGCTCCGATGATTACGTGACATTCTAGAATCATCTTCTTGCCCCTCCCACCCCACCACCCCGATGTGTCGATGGAGGATCGAGGAGGATATGAATGATATCGTTTTTCGGAAAGGAACAAGCGACTTGACACCCCTACCGTCAAATACAATAATACGGATGGTTTTCCGCGCAACCACAGAGAGTGAGTTACGGGCAGTAAAGTTGTCATGATCACATTCAATTCAAAAATGTACACGCTACACATACAATACACAAGCAGGTATTATACGCAGGGAGATGGAAGTTAATGTGAAAGAATTTGACATAAACCCAGAATGGTGGAGAGGAGTAGACAGTAATAAATTGTGTGAAGATCGGAGATTGGGAGAAAAAGTGTCACTACGGAATTGGAATCTTTCTTTTAGGTAAAGGGGTGAGGAAGAATCATTAAGAACTGAAAACAGAGAGGACATTATTCGAAAATCTCTGCGCTGGCGTATAGCCAACCATTTTAATTGGGAGCGAAATTCTGATACGTGATCGTATTTGCGCAGGCCAAAGATGATCGTATGCAGTTGTTAAGTAACCTGTCCAACCTGCTTAGCAGCTCTTGAGAGATGTTAGAGAGACAAACATCGGCATAGTCAAAGAATGGAAGAATTAGAGATTGGATGAGTAGAAGCTTAGTTGAAGAGGCAGAAAGAACTTAAGACGATAGATGGAACGAAGTATGCCTGTGACTTTACGACAAATCTCGGACACCTGTAACCTCCAACTAAGGGTCGGGTCAATAATTAAACCCAGTTCCTTGACACAAGTGCGGAAAGGAATTACACAGTTTTCATAGCGAATGGATGGTAGATCAGTTATGTTAAATTGTGACACCAATCAACGACTAGCAATGATAATAGCCTGGCATTTACTGGGATTTACCGTTATACCAAATCGCTGTGACCAGTCTGAAATGCGTTGTAAGTCCTGATTAATAGGTGCAATAGCGGTAGTAGTTCTTACCATCCGTCAAGTGTCATATTCCTCTACAAGATGCAGGAGTGTACAAGCTTGATTGTGATTGTGGTCTCTCATATATAAGGCAAACAACAAGATCAATTAAAACTCTCGTAAAAGAACACATAGCTGACGTGAAGCATGTACGTTCCGAGAAGTCTGCAGTTTGTGATCATATCTTTGATAGTCTTATTACATATAGATAGACTACAAATCCTCGCATAAGAACACCGATTCCTACCAAGGATGATACGTGAGGATACTGAAATTAAAAAACATCCTAATTTCAATAGAGAAGGAGGCTGGGTACTACCACCTGCTTGGGATCCTATAATCAATAAAATTAAAACTAAACCCAAGCATACCACTGCAAGACGTCAAAACACAGTTTATTCTGCGTTGATTGGGCCAAAGACAATAATTAAAAAGCTGAAGATACTCCGGGTTAACTTTGACATCGGAACGTTAGTCACCTCAGTCCCCCGTGACCATGGGTTTAACTTTACCATTAAATTTAACAATTTCATATATTGCTTTTAATGTATACTAAGCAAATATTACTTATATACAATATTCCTTTTTTATAAGATTGGGTCACAAACGAGCCCACAGTCCACCTGATGGTAAGTGGTTGCTGCGGCCCGTAGACATCTATAAAAAAAATTATACATCTATCCTCGATTACGAATCAAAATGCAGATGCTTTTTCACCCGTGAGGACTTAAATAGAATGCCTCGTTTCCAGTAAAAAGGGTCTCCGATTCTCTACACTCACCATACGAAACACAGCAGCATTAATTTTACACTGGTATTCTATGAGAGCGTGGTCCTTCCCCCGTCGAGCCGACCCATTCGTGCTACAACTATTCTGCTATTTAGCATGGCTCTACCTCGAATAAATATTCTATATTGTTATTGCGTTACAAATCTTTTTTTGGAGACAAGTACCCTAAGCTTCTTATTAAGATTTATTGGGCTGATTTTTTTGAACCTTCCACGTAGAATAGAAAACTTTTCTTAGTATATCTTTACTTGCTTAATTCGATTGTTCGCTATATATATATATATATATATATATATATATATATATATATATATATATATATATATATATATATATATATATATATATATATATTTTATATATATATATATATATATATATATATATATATATATATATATATATATATATATATATATATATATACCTACAATTTTTCTTACAAATTCATCCCAGCTGTATATATTCCATATATATATACATATATATACTTTTACTTACTACTTTTTAACGTAAGGAAAACATTGCTGCATCACTTTAACAAACGTGGCATATACCTTTTTTACGCGGTAAAATGCCAAAGCGTGTATTGTGAACTGCTACTAATGTGGCACAAATGGGTCTGCTCGGCCGGGATAAGACCACGTTCTCACAGAACAACAGTGTAAAACAGCAAAACTATGTTTTTCTTCGTGTAGTGTAAGTGTAGAGATCTGGTGACCATTTTTGCTGGTAATAAAGTATTCCGTCTTGGTCCTCAGGGGTGACCACACATCTGCATTTTTATTCTACGTCGAGAATAGATGAAAATGTCTTCCACAAAAACCACTTACCGTTGGGTGGACTATGTGCTTGTTATACTTATTCTATAGTTTCATTTCGAAGGTTAATGTTTTAATTCGAAATAGTTTCAATATGAAGCTAGAATTGTTTTTAGTCGTAAAGAGAGTGCTTTTCGAACTAAGTTGTAAAGTTAGAACTTTGTTAACTCTGTCCACATTAGGCAAAATGGACAGTCAATTGTGTTAGATTACTGTTAACAATCCTAATCTTAATGGGAATCTGCTGTACTAGTAGTTGACAGTTGTTAATGTACAAAGTGTTTATCCTTTTTAGCAAGATTTACCTTACCATAACTATTTTAACATAAATAAAAATAGTGCATTTGATATTCAAAGTCGACACATAGTTTAGAAACTCCTGGGTATGTTGGGGAATGTTTCGATCATTTCCATGTAATATAATACCCTCAATTTTCTATCTAGCGTTACTGTTACAGCCTATCAAAGTTCTCTGCTCAACATAGGCCTCCCCCATGGATTGCCTCATAAAGGGGACATTTTTTATAGTTACCACGCTTGGAAGGCGGTTTAGCAACGCAGTTTTTTTGTTACTAGGAAGATGCTGCTGCTCATTTTCCGCTTTCCCTCTCGCCACTACGATACATAAGGGATGATGTGAGGTAGGACATACTTATTATTATTACACGCCATATTTTGGATCAGTTGATATTTTTTTATCTGATTCAGTGAAAACTCTAGAAGTTATGTTTTGTAAAATATTAGGACTTATGAAAACGAAATTGTAACATTTCCTTATAAGAAAACGGAACGTTTAAAACTTAAAAAGTATTATTAAGTAAAGTATTATTAAAAGGTACCATAAAAGATAAAATGTAAAAAAAAATTTTAGTTATTAGGTACTCGCCCCAAGCAATTTAAATTTATAAGTTTCCCGTCTAATATATTAGCCTTCCTTTCATTATAATAATAATTTCCTCCAGACTGAATTTCGGTCACGGTATTTAACGAAGACAAGCCATCGGCGCAAGACAACATTATAGTGCCCAAGTTTATGCGCAAGCACAGGTATACCCTCTATTCTCTCACTCTCGTAGTAAACCGACACCACCAAAGGAAGATCAGACGCAGGGCCAATGGCAGGACTAATGCCAATGGTTTTGCACTGCCAACTACCTGATTCCGGCCATATAATAAAAATTTCTTGACGGTAAAACTCAATAACCGATATTTTTGGCCAGACTCGGAATTCGAACCCTCATAATCAGCACTCACGTTTACAACCGACCAACGAATAGACCGAGCAGGCAGTCAATGTTATTCTTATATTTTTTACTAAATATGTAAAAATTGCAGGCTTTAGCGCATAAATGACTTACAATACAAATGTTTGTTTAAGATCTGGTGAAAAGTAATTGGCTTCATGGGGATGTAGTTTCATAGTTACGACTTTAAATACCCAATATGCTTACTTGGTATTATCTAAAGCGAGATAACTTGGTTTACCTGTGTTTTAAATAACACGCAGTGAGGGAATTTGAGTCAAGTGAGGTATAAATGATTATTTTTGTCTCATGCATAATCGAAAAATCGCCCCATCGGACTATGATAGTGAGGAAATAGACAGTTCATCTACTCTAGTGCATCAACTCGGCTACTACAATCATATCCTGCGCAAATGGTAAGATTCCGATTAGACTGGCTTTCGTGTTCGATATTCGGTCTTGAGGATTAGAAAAATGAAATTAAATAACGTGATTTTGATAATTTACTTTATTCTTCACGTCTTATTATTATTTATAAGACATGACTTACATTCCACTGGGTTCAGAGAAATTTTT